>CM076574.1:1242182665-1242723082 GCA_034641835.2 Pinus albicaulis | reverse complement strand
CACGAAGCCGGAAGATTTACACCTGCACGCTGTTGTATTATCTCTGCACAACACACCGGAAACGAATCATGTTGTAGGTAAAGAAATTGAGAACAATGACAACCGCAACGACAAGAATAAGATCCAACTTAAACCGAACCAGCTATATAGATACTCTTAGGCCGAGAACGATAGGAATGATATCGAATTGTTTCCACGAAGATCAAACAGATGGGTAGGGGAAAAACCCTAATCCCACTGCCCCAGGAAGTCAGAAAATCCCAATGTCGATCTGGGAAAAATCAGCTTCGTCGATCTACTAGTACGATATAAGCTGCACAGCTGCAAGGATCGGCCCTTTTGTACCATCCAGCTGTGTGCTACGCCTAGAATTCATACTGGTGGTAGGATAACCCTAGTATTCAAAAGGTCCCAATACAGGGATTGGCGCACTCCGTGCTGGGCCAGCAAAGAATAGCGAAAAGAAACGTGACACGTAACGTACTTACAGAGCTCGGGTACATACACGTCGGCATCCAATGCTTAACTCTCCCGAACAAGAAACCGGCCCTGCAACCAAAAACCATCAGACATCACAGTAAACACATAGCATACGATCACAACCCTACGCTGATGTTCCTGTCAATAGCCAGTACGCATAGGCATATTTTGCGTATAAACAAGTCAGATTTTATAGAACTGGTTCAAAGTAGAATAACGCTAATTCGACTGAGGCGGTAAGAAACATCAACACGCATATCTGGTGACTGCATCACAGGCGGAACCATTCACACCAGTGCAAAACGAGCATAGCAGGCTCTACAGCGCCGCATTAGAGGGATGGTGGTAAAAGTGAAACCACTCCACTAAAATTTGTGAGTAGGATGAATAGGTATGTCTCGACGCCACATAATCGACAATCGGACCTGAGTCATACCCATTAACCATGTGCATCTACGTAGCATGATGAAGTTCCAATTCGCGGTGTATATGTCAATGGACCCGTCGCCGTAAGCTCCACGACGACATAGTATCGCCGACGTGTTAAGCCAGGAGTGCGTGCCAATATATTATATGCAAAATCAATATTCGCCATGTTAGTGAATGATAAGGCGGGTTCAATAATATTAGCAATGATATATACAAGTGTTATAGCTATACGAATTGCGTGCTAATGTATAAAAAGGGGGTTTTAAAAATATATATATAGATAGGTGTCATACATATACGTGTGCGCCTTCACGTCATAGTATTAAAGGGCAGAGATACCTATGTATTATATAAATGTATGGGTTGTATAATGTATCAAAGTTCGTACTTTATATATATATATAGGTTATATATATGGTGTAAATATATGTGACATATACTTATGTGAATTCGAAAAATATGGTCCAGGGATAGGACATCTATAGATATAGATGTTTTATATATATATATATATATATACATGCATTATGCAGGTATGACCAGAGAGCCTATGCTTATATTATGTCTAAAACTAATATCGCTTGCTAACACCAAGGAGTATGGAAGTTAGATGTATAGTGTGGTAAAGTATACAAGGGGAGTATTTAATGCTTATAAGAAGGGGTAGTGGGAAAGAAAGCTTGAATTTATAAGAAATAATAGGTGAGTAAAGGAGATTTTAACCAGAAAAAGTAAAAGTTAACTCCTTACTCAAACAACCAGGTAAACGAAACCCCGTATATAGGAAAAAAAAAAAAAAAATTCTTGAACTGGAGGTGTTACAAAAGCCTTTGGTTTCTTAGTCATTTTGGTTTATAATATTAATAATCCGTTCGGTTTATTAATATCTTTAGTTTAAATTATTAATTCTTAGGGTTTATTCATTTCTTACGTTTCGATTTTAAGATAATAATTGCTAGGGTTTATTAATCTCTTCGTTTCCTATTTCTTTTGGTTGGTAATATTAGGAATTAAATATTATTCATACACTTTAATATTAATGCATGGTCCAATGTCGCATTATGAAAAACATTGTCTCTTTATGAAAGTCAACTATGGGCTACCATTTTTAATCATAGTTGGTCATATTCAATCGGAGTCTTCCATGGCCGAATGTCATAAAGTGAAAAATATTGTCACAATATGAAAATCAAGCACGTAAAACCATGGTCATTCTTCGTCCAGCAATCGCATTATGACAATAATTGTCTCAATGTTTAAGTCGAACATGCTCAGCCATGTTTGTTACCGGTTTAATGTTATCTAAAGATTTTTATATAAATGATATCTATAATAATATTAATCTCTTAGTTTTAATATTATTCTTTTGATTTTATAATATTAATGATCGTGTGAGTTTATCATACTTTTTTGATTAAGATATTAATTCACAAGCTTTATTAATCTCTTATGTTTTTCATATTGATCAATTTTCCTTACTGTAACACCCCCAAGTTCTATGCTTTTCAAATGAGACATTTGAACAGAAATCCAAAGGGGGAGTGGACCCCAGTGGATCATTATTGTGTGGATGTGGTTAATTATTTAATTATGAAAAACAAATAAAATATTATGTATGCACTATGAGCAGATGAGAAAATGAGATCATATGCCTAATCCATGAGGTGATGGAAAAGGAAAAAAAAAAAGACTTTCCCCAAATCTTTCAAAAAATCCTTGAAAGAAATTATTTCTAATTTAGATTTTGAGGAAAAATCTAAATTTCCCCAATGAAGAGGAGTAGTTAGGAAGAGGTGAGAAAAAGCTGGAAAAGCTGAGGAAAAGCTTAAAGCAGCTTTAAAGGGTCCCAGAATGGGAAGCCTAGGCTAAACAGGAATAAAGCATCCTGAAATTCTGGACGCAGAATTGGAAACAGGCTTGGGGAAAGCACAGCTTAAATAAGCTGCTCCAGACCAGATTGAGGCTAGTCTGTTCTGGGGAAGATCTCTGCTCGGGGGTGAATCCTGGGAGATAAAGAGGATTCTAAGGTTGGGAGGACTGGTCATAGTAGAGGTGTGCATGCATAAATTTGGAGATATCTGTAAGTCTGTGTTAAATATATTCCTTTAGGTTTTATGAAATTGTGATGTTATAGTCCTTTATGCAATTTAGGAAGTTGTGATGTTATAGTACATTATGGAATGTATGAATTGTTATGTTATGTTACATTTTGCAACTTTTAGATGGATTAATGGTTAAGTAACTTATGTAACTACAACTACAGCTATTGACAGTAGAGACAAATGGTTGGGGGTAGAGATGAGTACATTGTAATAATGAGGTTTGAGATGATAGATCAATTGAGCAGCCAATATAATAACTATATATAGGTATAGATGGCTATCTTTTAAAGGAGTATTAAATTTCTGTGTGTATAAACAGAAGATGTTAACAAACCAGTACCCATGAACATTAAGTTCCCAACAACTAAATCTATCATAACAATACTGATGGCACATAATTCACTGTGATCAATAACAGAAAGTAGGGAACAACAACCCTCAGCTATGTTACAATGGAAAGAATTGTAAAAATTAGAATTTACAGTATTCTATTAAATGTAAAGGTACACATATGGAGGTAGCAGTTGAATCCTAACTAAGTACGAGGATCTAATACTAGGGATTCTAAACTGTCCAATTCAATATTCTCTCCCTCCATTGGAGTGAAGCAAGAGGAGCTGTTTCCTAGTTTTCCCCTGGAACAGTTGAATCTGTACCATAGTGTCTCACATGTTGAATGGTTATAACAGAAAAATAAGGGGGGGGAAAGCCTATTGAAAAATCTATTGTGAAATAAAAGTTTGTGTGAGGGAAGATTGTAAGCATGTGTAAAATATCATGAACAGAGCATCTGGTTACCATCCATAGAAACTACTGGGAAAGTAGTGGAGAAATGGTGGTTAACTGCGTAGAGATAGATGTATGCGAGGAGGCATACATCTATACCTCGAGGCTGAAACTTTAACGTATTGAAAATGTTAGCAGGCCGGCAAAACTGGAAGCTTGATTAAGGGCCTAGTGATCATCCTGAACAGAAAACCTGAGAAATAAAAAGTAAAATATATAACTATATAAGTCTACTATATGAACTGAGAAGAGGGGGGGGTCAAGGCCAAAAATCCTCATGGAAATTCTTGTATTCCATGGCTGTTTATAAGTACTGAAAAGAATCAAAACCCCGGATAACAGTCTGCACTTGTAAGTGTTTCAATATAAAAACTATAATCTGTTATCGACGCATAAAGTGGAGAACATGTGAGTTACGCTATATGTTTATATAGACCTGTTATGAAAATGAAAAAAAAAATGGGTTTGGGAGACGTGACAAATGGTATCGGAGCAAAGTTCAAAAATTTGGGCAAGATATGTGCTCACAAAGAAATAATAAACTGTTATAAATCTTATGAATAGTAAAAATATTACTTCAAGTATACTTGCAGGACAATCAATTATCCCCGCAGAAAATGAGCTAAAACACGGGGAAAATTTGAACAGTAAACAGTCTTGAAGGATATAGCTGCAAAAACTTAACCAAAGGGGACGAGTTACATGGTATGTCTTGAAACAAAATGAATTTATTAAATATAGATTTATTATCAGTTCTACATTTATCAGCATGAGCTACAAGGAATACCCCTTTGCCATTCTGCATGGTTGTAGAACTTTAAAAGGTAAAATCGTATAGAATCTCTAAACCCTCGCTGGTTTAAATCTATAGATACTTATCTTCACAGAAAAAAAAAAAAAAAAAACTGGATGTGTTATGTCAAACTTGCTTCTGTTGTAATCAAACCATACCATTGGATATTTATGCACAGTAGAAAGAGGTTGGCTTAAATCTGAAATTCTAGAGAAAACATTGTAGCAGAACCAAAGTACATGGTACTAATCTAAAAAGAAGGAAGTGATCTTCGAAATAGTGCTAGAAAAAAAAATATAATAATTTTTCTCTATATGATTTTGATAACATCCATAAGTGTATATATTTTATTCCAAATCTAGCCTTACTCCTTGAAAACAAATATCATAGCAAGATAATTTATAATTAAGGTCTTTTAGTCACATGCTATTAAATACTTATAGGTATACTGCAAAAGAAAGAGAGAATGTAAGAGCAAGGATTCTAGAACTGGTATTCTGAATTCCTATTAAATCACAAGGAAAATCTACAATGGTTATAGTGCTCATGGCAATTATAGGGTACTTTGTATTTTAAATACAGTTCTAACCCTTGAAACCAATAATATGGCATTAGAATTACTTTATGCTGAAAATATACCTATCGAACATTTATATATACCTTTAGAAAAGAAAAAAAATACAACCAATGATAAGGGTGTGGATTTTATAACTAAATCATATTCTTACTCCTTGACAAACCGTGACATATACAAATCATTATCATAATAAAAGATGGAATGAAGAACGAAAGTCTTCTAGCCAAACATTCGTTAATACATAAAGTTGTACTTCAAAAGAACTAGAAATTAAGACAGAGCACTTTGGAAGAGGTATTACGTTAAACCAAAGAACAAAAATTTAAATACAGTAGGGTTAATCCACTTCTACCCATTATATAGTGTATTGAAAGTTAAAATTCCCCACTAATCCTTAAGAGCCACGTTAGCATTTTGAATAAATCTATGAGTGGTAAACTTTATTTATTTATAATATCAAACATATGCATATACATTTAAAAAGCAAAGACATGTTTATATAATATTCTAACCGATTCTATATATATGTATGCTAACAAGGGTGAAGGCTTAGAGCCACGAAGATCACGTGGACTCTACCTTATATAAAAGAAATATATAAAGCAAATTTTGGTGAGTAAGCATATATATGCAGTCATGCCGAAAGCTTGGGAAATTAGATATATGAACATAAGTAAATCGAAAATTGAAAGAGCAATGCCGTGAGCAAACATCAGTACAGGATATACATCTGCGTGTATCAATCCAAGGATAGGATACAAAAAAAAAAAAACCGCAGGTAAAACAATCAGTAATTGTCACAATAATCTAAAATGAATATATGAGTAGTATAAGAGTCCAAGCGCACCAGGTCGCCGCAACGATTCATATAAACTCATCAAATTTAGTTAACATGCTATGTAGTGCGCCTGTGTCAAAGGAAATCGTAAAACACTAGCATGCTGTAGACGTTACTAGTCATACTTTCGGTAGTTATGGGGTTGATAAATAGAAAGAAGAAAGGGGCGTAGCCGTGACAACCATTGAAGAACCGCACTGAAGCAAGCGAGGGAAAAATCAATAGAAAATGGGAAAGTTCATTTGGAAGAGGCCATATCGTATTCCAGCCAGACTAGTAACAGTCGCGAGAATCTTATGTATGGAATTGCATATATAGTATGTTACTACATACAGGAATAGCAAAACGAACTTATATTAGAGTTTTATAAAACCCGACTCGACAATATTACGTTTAATATGACTACATAATGCCTCATATATGTACACCGTGTACCATAAATAAAAAAAAATAGTTACCATATCTCTGTACTGTGTATGACTATATAAAATACGTAGCATCATAAGCCTCTCGTTTAAAGGTGAAAGAACGAGTTGAGAATAACTCTATAAAACCGACATAGAAGGGTAATGTGAGAAACCCTTTCACATTACGTGGGGCAGGTTGCCGTGGAATTACCTGTAGCATAAGCGTCTGGGTTAAATCTCAAGCAAAAAGAAATATATATATATAACTGTGGAACAACAAATAGAGCATATAGTGTCAGGAAGATTGTAAGATAACGATTAAAGGCATCACCATTTGCAGATACTACAGACAGTCTAAGTATTTGTAGTAGGAGCTTCACGAAAATCTCGTGGCTTCCAAACCCTCTATGCTCGAAGTCCTGGGAAAAAAAATTGTAGATATAAACGAAATAAATATACAGAGGCCAACCATACTTTCAAACTAACGAAAGGCCCTCTGTTAGGAAGAGCGTACGCCCACCTTCGACGATCTTCCTTGGCTGATGGCTATCCTGAGAGTTAGGCAAACCAAAGCCGGCGTAATGCCTCTGACCTACACAGAGGTTGAGTTCAGCGATTTAATTTACCAGGTTTTAAGCAATATCTACGCTCTGGAAAACCAAAACACAGCCACAGAAATTAAAACTGATGCTCGGAAAGGGAGGATTACCAATCCTGATGCATCCTAAGTGTAACGTTGGGTTACCTGACCGACAGGAAATGCGATCTTCCACGCAGAAACAATTGAACCGTAGCTCTTGACGCTCAAATTTTAGCAGAACCCCAGACTGAACCGGGCTTATGTAAGGCCTCCCCGATGGAGTCATCGGAACCCTCCACGCCCTGTCCATCCACCTGTTGACTCGGCAGTGGAAAGAATCTTTAAGAGATTTGAAACCCCTGCAGGAAACGCAGCCGTAACCATGACCTGAAAAAAAAAATCAAATACATCGCCGCTCTGTTCGCCAGAGAATGTACAATTACGGCTCCAGCACAAGTCAAGTCTAAAAACAAATATATTTTCGCAGAGGAGCGGGTAGCAGGGTCAGATTCGAGGGAGGTGAAATTAAAGATTTATGCGCAAGTACAGGAGAAGGTACCTGCATGGCATACGAAGCACTGTGGAAATTGTGAGCCATTCCAGAGGATGGAAACACGCAAACCCTAACTTTTAAATTTTGTCCTGTTCAAAAAGATCGCCTCGTGATTTGGTTGATACGTTCGACTGTCAGACGAATTTTCACCGTGAATGTGCATCACTGTTATGCCGCGTGGGATATGTCAACCTGCAACCTGGACATTCATACTATGCCTAACGAGAGGAAAATTGTATCATAGCTTGACAACAGTTAGAATTCTATCGATTCATCATTCACTCAGCGTATGGTTCATGTCGCTTGGTTTAGTGAATACAGCAAAACAATTTTAATTATTGTCTAATAATTAATATGTATATGAAAACCCTCGGCTCCTACCCGTAAAGGTTAAGGCATATCAACGTAGCCACGTGATATATATGTACAGGCCATATATATAAATGTTATACATATATACATATGCGGATTTGTGATATATGTAGGTATAGGTCGCATATAGACACAGAGTTAACAATGTGGTGATAATTATGTCAAGGTATATATGTGGAGTCAAAATGGGTGACATAAATATGTTCTATATATATACATTTGGGGCATCATTGAGAATACCCTATCATAGTTACAATGTATAGGGTATTCATATTATAGTTAAGGGAAATACCCTATGTTAATACCAAGAATTTGGTAGGGTATTTATATAGTTACAATGTATACCAAGAGGGAAGTTCTCTGTTTCCAAAAAGAGGATATTGGACAATAACTAATTAAAATAGTAGAGAAAATATATATATATATATATATATATATATATATTTTGAAATCTAGAGGTGTTACAAATGTAGGTATGGCAAGATCCAAAATAAAATATTAAGACTTTAATGCAAGACATGGTGGCGCTTGCAATGCGTTGTATAAAAGGGGTTTTGATATATATATATATATATATATATATATATATATATATATATATATACCTAAGTGCGATATATATATATACATATATATATTCCTCTTCTTATTGAACTAATATGGTCCAAGGCTATATAGGCCAGATTCGTTTATGCAATAGGTTTCGGAAATATATATAATATATATACTTAGGAGAGCTAGATATACATATAAAAATGTATATGGCCATTTCATGTAGAGTGCCAACAGCTCTATATGCAAGCAGTGGATGGTGTACATATAAGGTAAATGGGATATGTATCTTATAAGTAAAGCTTGTATGCTAGGAAGGTTGAATAATGTTAAAAAAATATATATATATATGATGGAGTTTATATATTGTGGATTATATATATATCGAGTGGTTCTATATATATATGAAAAAGAGTGGATTTAATGGTAGGAAATATAATGGTTCCTAAAAAAAAAAGGGATTATTTTAAATTATGTGTAATATATATATGGTAGCACTTTCAAAAAAAAAAAAAGGCTTTGAATTTATGTATGAATATGTATAAATATAGGGATATATATATATATTCATATGTTCATCAAATTAATATTGCTAAGGCTATATATATATATATATATATATATATATATATATAGATAGATATCATGGTTACTTACACAATAAGGTTTGGAAATATATATATATACAAACCTAGTGGATATGTATACATGCTCATGAGATGTATATTGCCCAAGGCTTGAGATGTAAGTAGTATATGAGTAAGTGGAAAATGTATACTGCTATAAAATAAAAGAAGATTTAAGTACAATTTTTAATTATAATTAAAAGGTTGATTTAGTAACTGTGGAACCATTACATAGAGTTAGGCAGGAATGAATGAAGGGGTAAATTAAAATTTTCCTGATGAATTACTTAAGGAAGAATATTCTTGTGATAGTGGAAGAATGATTCTTAATTATTTATTTATATTCTTCCAGTTGGTATATTGTATAAGTTTAAAGATAATGAGTAAAAGAATTGGAAAAAAAAAAGGGAGAAGTGATATTTCTCTCATAAGGAAAAAAAAAAAAAAAAGCATGAGAGATTTATGGGTTGCTTTTGCTAGGAAAAAAAATAGAATGCTTTTATGCATTAGAAAATAAGGAATTCTTTTATGACTCAGGAAAAAGTTGGAATACTTTTATGATTTATGAAATCTTTTCCATTTTAATTAATTCTATTTTAGTATATAAGCCAATGAGAGAAATGGAAGAGGGGAACTAGCAAAGCATGAACATACAATTAAAAGTAAATGCATAAATTCTGATGATTCTTTGAAAAAGGGGAAACTGTGTCAAATTTATTTTTGGCATTATCAAGTATTAATATTTGTGAATGTGATGAATTATAGAAATTACATTTATCACTAGAAAAGGAAACATGTATTCACACTATAAAATTTTGTGGTGTAAATTTTATTTTCTTGAGTCTTAAATTCAAAGACAGAGAAATGATGTGAAATCATACAGCTACAAACCGAGAGAAAAGAGGATGAGCTGTATTTTGGACTTGGGTGTGGGGGAAACCCATCAGTTACAAAATTGTTCACTTAAGTTTTGAACTAGTGGATACCATTTCATGTGAGAGGTAGGCATGGAATGTTAGAGATTATTAATGAGTCTAGTTGTTACTAATTAAATTGATTAACTAACAAAAGAAACAATGAAAAGATATTAGAAGTACAACTATAAAATGAGAAAGGGTAAGCATAACCATGCATATGATACAATTGTTTTCTTTCATTTATGAGTACTAATGAAAAAGTTGAAAATATTGTTTAGCCAAGTGTGTAACAGGAAATTAGGCACTCTGGAAACAAAGAAGAAAAAGGTGAAGATAAATCACCTAGAAAATCCAGAAAAGCTGAACTGAACTAGGCTGCGTGAGGAAAGAATCTCACTGAAAAACAAGAGAGGATAAGTAGTGTACTAAAAGTGCACTAAACTATTATGAACCTGAACGGTTTGATTAATAACTGAATGTCTTAAGTTATTGAAATGCAGAACGCTGTTGTGAATTATCAATTATATGTACATGATATTACTTACATTGGTATGAATTGTGGACAGAGAAACCAGAATAAAAGATCTTCCATACAGCCTTCTTGCAAAGAAGTAGGAAGAAAATCAACTGCATAAGGCATCAGTAAATAGAGTGGAGGCAGGAGAGTACTCTGTTGGAAACTAATGGCTTATACATTAGCCATGCCATTGCTTATTAAATTTCCTGATATATTTCATGTCTCCTTGTTGGAAAAGAAAAGTTATAATTTTTGTACATGATGCTTCTCACATGATGGATTTGAAATGTGGTCCAGGTGGAACCAGAGGAGGAATTTCCTTCCATATTCTCTTCAAAGATGAGAGCGAGAAGAAATGGAATTGCGAAAGTGAACAGTAGCTCGAGTAAAGGTGCAGTAGAGCACTTTACTGCTAAAAAGCTACATGGCACCGAGAAGCTCGGATGATGGAAAAGCATTCATAATTATGTTCAAAGTCAACTGGTAGATAGTTGTCAACACCGAGGACGATGTTTATTTTCAAAGGGGGAATATGTAACACCCCCAAGTTCTATGCTTTTCAAATGAGACATTTGAACAGAAATCCAAAGGGGGAGTGGACCCCAGTGGATGATTATTGTGTGGATGTGGTTAATTATTTAATTATGAAAAATAAATAAAATATTATGTATGCACTATGACCAGATGAGAAAATGAGATCATATGCCTAATCCATGAGGTGATGGAAAAGGAAAAAAGACTTTCCCCAAATCTTTCAAAAATCCTTGAAAGAAATTATTTCTAATTCAGATTTTTGAGGAAAAATCTAAATTTCCCAAATGAAGAGGAGTAGTTGGGAAGAGGTGAGAAAAAAGCTGGAAAAGCTGAGGAAAAGCTTAAAGCAGCTTTAAAGAGTCCCAGAATGGGAAGCCTAGGCTAAACAAGAATAAAGCATCCTGAAATTCTGGACGCAGAATTGGAAACAGGCTTGGGGAAAGCACAGCTTAAATAAGCTGCTCCAGAACAGATTGAGGCTGGTCTGTTCTGGGGGAGGATCTCTGCTCGGGGGTGAATCCTGGGAGATAAAGAGGATTCTAAGGTTGGGAGGACTGGTCATAGTAGAGGTGTGCATGCATAAATTTGCAGATATCTGTAAGTCTGTGTTAAACATATTCCTTTATGTTCTATGAAATTGTGATGTTATAGTCCTTTATGCAATTTATGAAATTGTGATGTTATAGTCCTTTATGCAATGTATGAAATTGTGATGTTATGGTAAAGTATGGAATGTATGACTTGTTATGTTATGTTGCATTATGCAACTGTTAGATGGATTAATGGTTCAGTAACTTATGTAATTGCAACTACAGCTATTGACAGTAGAGACAAATGGTTGGGTGTAGAGATGAGTACATTGTAATAATGAGGTTTGAGATGATAGATCAATTGAGCAGCCAATATAATAACTATGTATAGGTATAGATGGCTATCTTTTAAAGGAGTATTTAATTTCTGTGTGTATAAACAGAAGATGTTAACAAACCAGTACCCATGAACATTAAGTTCCAAACAACTAAATATATCATAACAATACTGATGGCACAGAATTCACTGTGATCAATAACAGAAAGTAGGGAACAACAACCCTCAGCTGTGTTACAATGGAAAGAATTGTAAAAATTAGAATTTACAGTATTCTATTAAATGTAATGGTACACATATGGAGGTAGAAGTTGAATCCTAACTAAGTACGAGGATCTAACAATAGGGATTCTAAACTATCCAGTTCAGTATTCTCTCCCTCCATTGGAGTGAAGCAAGAGGAGCTGTTTCCTAGTTTCCATGGAACAGTTGAATCTATACCATAGTGTCACACATGTTGAATGGTTATAACAGACAAATAAGGGGGAAAAATCCTATTGCAAAATCTATTGTGTAATGAAAGTTTGTGTGAGGGAAGATTGTAAGCATGTGTAAAATACCATGAACAGAGCATCTGGTTACCGTCCATAGAAACTACTGATAAAGTAGTGGAGTAATGGTGGTTAACTGCGTAGAGATAGATGTATGCGAGGAGGCATCAATCTATACCTCGATGCTGAAACTTTAACATATTGAAAATGTTAGCAGGCCGGCAAACTGGGAAGTTTGATTAAGGGCCTAGTGATCATCCTGAACAGAAAACCTGAGAAATACAAAGTAAAATATATAGATATATAAGTCTACTATATGAACTGAGAAAAGGGGAAGTCAAGCCAAAAATCCTCATGGAAATTCTTGTATTCCATGGTACATTTATAAATCTTGAAAAGAATCAAAACCCTAGGACCATAGTGCACTTGTAAGTGTTTCAATATAAAAACATAATCTGTTATCGACGCATAAGTGGGCTGTGGTTTACGCTATATATGTGTATAGCTGTATATAGACCTGTTATGAAAATGAAAAAAAAAAATGGGTTTGGGAGACGTGACACTTACATATCCCTTAGGTTTTTAATATTTATCCATTGGCTTCACCAATTCCTTGGGTTTATGACATAAAATCCTTTGGTTTATTATTTATTTTTGTTTATAATATTAAACCACACTTGGGTCTTAGAATCTCTTGACTTAAAAATATTAATTATGAGGGTTTATTGATATCTTAGGTTTTTCAGTTTAAAATATTAATTCTTAGGGTTTTTTATTCTCTTTTGTTTTTAATATTGATCCCTTGACCTCATTGATCACTTATGTCTTTAATATTTATCCCCTCGGTTCACCAATTCCTTTGGTTTGTAATATCAAACCCTTGGCTTTATTAGTTACTTTTGTTTATAATATTAATAAACCCTTGGGTTTATTAATTCCTTCAGTTTATTAATATCTTGAGTTTAAAATATTAACTCTTAGTGTTTATTAATACTTTGAGTTTAAAATATTAATTATTAGGGTTTATTATTTTCTTGGTTGATAATATTAATATTTATCCCTTCGGTTCGCAATTACATTGGTTTATAGTATTAACCCTTGGGCTTATTACTTCTTTTGGTTTCTAATATTAATAATTTCTTGGGTTGATTAAACTGTTTAATTTAAAATATTAATTATTAGGGTTTATTAATTGCTTAGGTTTTTTAGTTTAAAAATTTTATTCTTAGGGTTTAGTCATCTTTTGTGTTTTTAATATTGATCCCTTGGACTTATTGGTCTTGTATGTTTTTAATATTTATCCCTTGGGTTCACTAATTCCTTTGGTTTATAATATTAAACCCTCACATTTATTCATTCTTTTGGTTTATAATATTAATAATCCCTTGGGTTTATTAATCTTTTGTGTTTAAACTATTGATTATTGTGGTATTAATATCCTATATTTTTAGTTTAAAATATTAATTATTGGGGTTTATTGATTTATTGCCTTTTCAATATTAATCCCTTGGGTTTATTATTTCCTTGGGTTTTTAATATCAATCCATTTGGTTTACTAAACCTTTATATTTTTAATTCATTGGGTTTATAATATTAACAATCCCTAAAGTTTATTGTTCTCTTCGGTTTATAATATTAATAATCATGTGAGTTTATCATTCATTTGTATTCAAAATATTAATTCCTATGCTTTATTAATCTATTCTCTTTTTAATATGGATCCCTTGGGTTTATTAATCTGTTGAGTTTTAATATTATGATTTTCACTATGGCGTAATATGTTGGGTTATATTATAGATTTTAATATACAACGTTTATAATTAGGGGTTAATACCGTGTTTATAATATTTGGGTTTAATATTAGGGTTTATAATATTGTGTTTAATATTTATAGTTTATAACATTGGGGATTATAACATTTCACTTCATAATATTGATTCTTCGGGTTTATTGATCTCTTGTGTTTATAATATTGATGCCTCGGGCTTATTGATCCCTTAGGTCTTTAATATTTATCACTTTGTCTCCCAATTCCTTTGGTTTGTAATATTAAACCCTTGGGTTTATTATTTTGGTTTATAATATTAATGACCCCTTGGTTTTATTAATCTCTTAAGTTTAAAATATTAAGTCTTAGGGTTTATTAATCTCTTGATTTTAAAATATTATTTCTTATGCTTTATGAATTTCTTGGTTTATAATATTAATATTTATCCCTTGGTTTTACCAATTCCTTTGGTTTATAATATTAAAACTTTGGGTTTATTAATTCTTTTGGTTTATAATATTTATAATCCCTTCGGTTTATTAATCTTTTCAGTTTAAATTATTAATTCTTAGGGTTTATTCATTTCTTACGTTTTGAGTTTAAGATATTAACTGTTAGGGTTTATTAATCTCTTGAGTTTCCTAATTCTTTGGGTTGGTAATATTAGGAATTAAATATTAGTCATACATTTTAATATTAATGCATGGTCCAATGTCACATTATGAAAAAAATTGTCTCTATATGAAAATCAACTATGGGCTACCATTGTTAATCATAGTTAGTCATAGTAAATCAAGGCCTTCCATTGTCGAATGCCACATTGTGACAAATATTGTCACAAGATGAAAATCAAGCATGGAAAACCATGGTAAATCTTCATTTAACGTCACATTATGACAATAATTTTCTCAATTTTTAAGTCAAACATGCTCAACCATGTTTATTTTACAGTTTATAGAATTTATCTAAAGATTTTTATATAATTGATATCTATAATATTAATCTCTTAGTTTTAATATTATTCCTTTGATTTTATAATATTAATAATCATGTGATTTTATCACATTTTTTTTATTTAAGATATTAATTTGCAAGATTTATTAATCTCTTATGTTTTTAATATTGATCCCTTCGCCTTATTTATCCCTTAGGTTTTTAATATTTATCCACTGGGTTCACCAATTCCTTGGGTTTATGACATAAAAGCCTTTGGTGTATTACTTATTTTTGTTTATCATATTAAACCACACTTGGGTCTTAGAATCTTTTGACTTAAAAATATTAATTCTTAGGGTTTATTAATTTGTTAGTTTTTTGAGTTAAAAATGTTAATTCTTAGGGTTTTAAATCTCTTGTGTTTTTAATATTGATCCCTTGACCTTATTTATCACTTATGTCTTCAATATTTATCCCCTGGGTTCACCAATTCCTTTGGTTTGTAATATCAAACCCTTGGCTTTATTAGTTATTTTTGTTTGTATTATTAATAATCCCTTGGGTTTACTAATTCCTTGGGTTCATTAATCTCTTGACTTTAAAATATTAATTCTTACTGTTTATTAATCTCTTGAGTTTAAAATATTAATTATTAGGGTTTATTATTTTCTTGGTTGATAATACTAATATTTATCCCTTGGGTTCACCAATTACTTTGGTTTAGACTATTAAACCCTTGGGTTTATTACTTCTTTTGGTTTATAATATTAATAATGTCTTGGGTTTATTAAACGATTTAATTTAAAATATAAATTATTAGGTTTTATTAATTGCTTAGGTTTTTTAGTTTAAAAATTTTATTCTTAAGATTTAGTAATGTTTTGTGTTTCTAATATTGATCCCTTGGCCTTATTGGTCTTGTATGTTTTTAATATTTATCCCTTGGGTTCACCGATTCCTTTGGTTTATAATATTAAACCCTTGCATTTATTCATTATTTTGGTTTATAATATTAATAATCCCTTGGGTTTATTAATCTTTTGAGTTTAAACTATTGATTATTATGCTATTAATATCTTAGTTTTTTTAGTTTAAAATATTAATTATTGGGGTTTATTAATTTCATGCCTTCTCAATATTAATCCCTTTGCCTTATTGATCCCTTGGGTTTATTATTTCCTTGGGTTTTTAATATCAATCCATTTGGTTTATTAATCCTTTATATTTTTAATTCATTGGGTTTATAATATTAACAATCCCTAAAGTTGATTGTTCTCTTAGGTTTATAATATTAATAATCATGTGAGTTTATCATTCATTTGTATTTAAAATATTAATTCCTATGTTTTATTAATCTATTCTCTTTTTAATATGGATCCCTTGGGCTTCTTAATATATTAGCTTTTTAATATTCTCCCCTTGGGTTCACCAATTTCTTGGGTTTATAATATTAGACCCTTGGGGTTATTAGTTCTTTTGGATTATAATATTAATAATCACTTCCTATATTTGTAAGAGATATATACTTATTATAAATAGTAATAAAATACTAGTATTATGTTATATTTTAATTTTAGTATAGTTTGAGTTATAACTATTAATGTATTGAAAAAATTTAATAATATTTAATTATTATATATTTTATTATCAAATAATAAAATATTATATATATATATATATATAGATATATATATATATATAGTATCAATATAGTTTATATTATTAATATATTACAAGTAGATATATAAGATGTATTGGTAATTATATTAATAAATATATAATGATTATTTTGATAAAATAAATGTGGTGGGTTGTGGATGTAGGCCTATGGGTGCATATATAAAACACATTAGGGAATGTGGCTGTAAATTTATTTCATATAAGTCTATCAGCCTATATCAACCACATTGGTAAATGTGATTGTGGTAATAATAATACTTTAATAATATTATAATATTATTATAAAAATACTATCACTATATCATTTTTAATATTAATTATAATTTTATTCAAATCTAAGAAGGACACTTATGCTAATTTTATGTATGAAAATAGTAACTTGGAGGAAGTGTCTTCTTACAAGTACCTAGGAATTGATATTCATCACAAGCTCAACTAGATCTATAACATTCAAAAAAGGATTAATGGGGGGTGGAAAGCTTATTTTGGTATTGAAAATAATTGTAAAATGGAAAACCTCGTAATGTGGGATAGAAAGAAGTTCCTCTTTGAAACTTTAGTAACTCCTGTTAGCTTATATGGATGTGAGGTTTGGGGTTGTAGCACCTCTAGAGAATCCTAGAGAAGGATTGAGCAAATCCAGAAGCATTTTATAACTTATAGCCTTAAAATTAAAAACAATACACCCTATCCTATTCTCCTTATAGAAGTGGGTCTTTCCCCTATCGAGAGCCTAGCTATGACTAGGCTTATGTTGTACAAGCACAAGCTCAATAGCATAGGACACCATAGACTTCCTAAGCTAGCTTTAAATTCTAGCCAAAACCACCTAAGTCTTAAATGAGGTTGGTATAAAGACACTAGGGCCTAGTTAAACCAATGGGAGATCGATGAGAATGTTGCATTGCAAAACATTAATAACATTAAGAAAATTGTTACTTCTAAGTTCAAAGAAAAAATGTGGTGTGAGAAATATCTAACAGCTAAAAGAAAATTCAGATATTATAAGGATGTCATTAACCCCACCCTAGAAGATCAAAAGTGTCTATCTGTTTTAACTAGCTCAAAGAAGAAAATTAATGTAGCCAACATTAGAACGAACTCTCATGAGCTCCATAGTGAAACAGGTCGTTGGAAAGTTCCTTAAACACCATGGATGGAAAGGATCTGCCATCTCTGTGAGAATATGACCATCGAGGATGAAAATCACTTCCTCTTAGAGTGACCCATGTACAACCACATTATAGCTCAATTTCATAATCTTTGTTGCAATACTGACCTTCCTAGCCTTTTAAGATGTCAAAATTATAGTGATCTCGGGAGGCTTCTCTCCAAGACTTTTGAGCATAGGAATAAAATCTTAAATCAAACTAAATAACTATTTTCTTTAGGTTCGATAGACAAAAGATTGGTCTCAGTGGAAGTTAACCACCATCATCATCATCACTAAATTATTACAATAAATTATTGATATATTTCATTACAATGTTTTAATGTTACATATATTTTATAATTAATTTTGAGTAATTATTTGGTATTAATTTAGGCTCTAAGGTGATCTCTTTGAGAAATGCTCCCATATATGTCATCTTATCCACTTTTCACCTTAAATATTTAGCCATGATTGACTACGCTTGACATGGACCATTAGGAGGGCCATGAAGGCTTATGGTGACCCACCCTCAAGCCGTGTGAGAACAACTCTGGAGATCATGCCCTACAAAGGTGAGGTAGACACATTAAAGTGAACTCATTAGTTTTTGAAATCACTTAAAAAACATTTGGTATTGCTTGTCACTGCCTTTAAGAATGTTGTGGGCCCTTAAAGAATATTGTGTATTACATTTTTCTGAGTTATAAGTTATGAAGATTCTGATCTCCTAGCAAAACGTTACTTCAATGAAATAAGAGTTTGCTTCAGTCCTACCTGCAGCGGGGCCTCCAATGCCAATGTCACCTATTATTTTTAGTTTCAAGGTAGTCCAGTAGAGAGGCATTCCGATGACAACTTTGTTGGGAACCCCTCATGGGAGGATAGGTCATACAATTATAAGCTCGAGTGGTAGTCGTAACACATAACGTCCACCTAGTCCTCTGTTTAAGAAAATGGAGGTAAACGTACGCCCTCTTATACCACAATAGGAAGAAATATTGGGTTGGAAAAATACACGACTACGGTGGGAAAGAGCCGAGAGAGACCCAAAGCCGTAGGTTCCAAATCAATGGCATGCATCCACTCAGGCATGGAATTTGACGTTCGACAAATATTTTTTTGGGTTTTTAAACGTATTTGATATTTTATTTCCTTTCTATTTTTACCTTTTTTATCCCTTAAATCATTAATTATATATATATATTAAAAAAAATCCTCTTTCAACTTAAAAAAAAATTAAATTAACATAATAATATTAAATTAATAAAAATATACTTATATTATAAAATACTAAAATATAATTAAAATATAATAATAAAACATTTTATATTTATTAGCTAATAAACTCAATTAAATTTGATATAATACTAATATGAACTAAATTATAATGGATGCTTTCTCCATCGTTTTAAACTTTTCTCTTTGATATAATTTCTCATCTTGTTTTGAACATACACCACATTGATTGGCTTGAAACATGTCCATAATACGTGATCATATGTGATTATCACCAAAAACAAGTCTTTTACAAATTATGAAAAAGAAAAGCCAAATTCCAAAAATATTTAAAATGTTGAAAGTGACATGTGAAAATAATATAAAAACATAAATTTTACATTTTGAGATTTAATTTAACCATAAAATCTCATAGTAACCATTAACTCTGGGTATAGCTTGAGGAAGGATATCTTGGTTGTAGAGATTCTAGTGGGTTACACCATCTGATCGGGATCAAATCTCATAGTAACCAATAACGTCGGGTACAACTTGGAGGAAGGATATCTTAGTTGTAGAGATTCTAGTGGGTTACACCATCTAATTGGGATTAGATGCGATTTTCCACATCCATTGCATATCTTGGCAGGGATATGGACCATCAAACATGATTCTTCCAACCATTTACGCGACTCTACACTACATAGTTTGAAACTAGCTGGAAAACCATATGTGATTATTGCGTAAATAAGGCTTCATCTATTCACTTAACACTTAATCTGTTTTTCTAGAATGAACGATTATATGTTGTAGTGATCCACAAACTAAAAAACATGGCCTCATATGAAAAATAACTACGTGCCTCTACTTCGAGCCTAGGAGTTGTTTGAAAGCAAGTAAAGTACATAAGAAATCAATGAGGGACTCGGTATATATGATCAGGTATATAAGCATCTGCAAAGGAGGTACTCCACTTATAGCGAAGAGAGGAGCTTTTGCGTGAAGCCCAACTGAAGCGATCAATCCAAGCACTTTGAATTTTGAATATTTACCCTTTCATGTTCATAAATCCCTTATCTTTATTCTTACCACCTCTGATCTTGGCTTCGCATCGCAATGATAGTCTAGGCCTTATACATAGCGAATGTAATGTTTTTCTATTTCTCTAACTATACTCGAGTTAAACATGTCAAATGAAAAACATCTATCTATTTCTTGGGAGAATAGGGCTCCAAGTTTTGTGAATCAGATTCTTTCTAGACTTTATGCATTCATGATCTCCTCACTTCACTAGGTTCCGAAAGGAACTTCTCATCACCCTTGCTATGTGTGCAAGTGATCTTGTCATTATATTTTTCCCAACTCGAGAATTTACATAACTTTTATTTTTATCAAACATCGAGCAAAATTCGGTTTAAGAAAATTCCCATAACTCATATAGGGAATCACCAGCATCATACAACTACATAGTCTACTTCTCCAGCATTACAGGGGATCGCCATCACTAAGAAAAGATGGTTTTATTGCCTCAAACCCCATTTCGATTTTGGTATGTATTTTAATAGAAGGAAATTTTCATGTAAAACTCTCTCTATTTTGTAAACTTAATTAGATGATGCACATTTTCAAAGAAAGTTTTAGCCATAGGTCATTAATTAGAAAAGAGTAAAAAATAACCACAATTTAAAGATCTTTTGTAAAGCTCCAAGTATGATTTGATTTGTATTTCCAACTCAAACTTTTCATAATTAGATCCATTTAATGACAAGTTCAAACTATAACTAATTTTTTTAACTGTTGCAAGCTTCATTTTCTTTACATGAGTGAAATTTTTAGCCTTCGATTCAATTGATTTTTCAGAAGAGTTTGGTCATTACGTAAAATATGTGCTCAAAATAGTTATTAATGATTCAAACATGTATTGTTTTGTTTTTTTTTCCTTGGCTTCTGAAATCGGAACTAGACTTGTCCTTTACACCTTAAATACTCTATCCTTTAATAGCTTTTTCTTGCATATTTTACCATTGTACTGTATTGATAAGTTGAGAGAATTTTGCAAATAACATTTTTTTCAATCCTAGTCTTGAACATAGCTTTATTTTTTTGTATTTTATAGAATTTATTTCATCCAATGAAAGAAAATTATTTTCACTCTTGGAAGACAGTCACTATCTGTTGAGTGATCGAGGGGTGCCTTAAGTCTCGGATATCGAGTGAGTCTACCTTCGAACATTTTTTTGTATTTGTTTGTTTTTCTATGCTAGAGATGCTTATTATTTTGTAGCTTTCTCAGTTTCAGTACAATCAATGTAGATGCTAAGATGGATGGTTCATCTCCATGGTTCTTATGGGATGTGGGATGTGTTTTCATATCATAAAAAAAAATCTCTTGAAAACCTCACGAATGAAAAAAAATTGACAGCCATAAATTTCCTTGAAACATAAATTGACAGGCATGAAAAACAAATAGATGTTTTCAAAATTTAATTTGACTTGCAAAAATCATTTAAAATTCCAGGCCTGCTCATGAATGAATTCAAAAGAAAATTTAGGGGAATTTTCATCGGAGTAAGCTAGAGGGTCGATGAAACACAAGCTAAATTGTTGTCATTTATGACCACCTAGCGTCATATCTTCGACGCGACAACTCCTCTACCCATCGCAAATTTCATCAATGGTTGCAGGGTGAATTTTTATGGATAAGGCCAAATTTTTACACGTGATGAAGGAATTTTGAAATCCAAATTTACGAGACCGTATGAGTCAACATAATTTTTCAATCTACCAGGTGGCAACACAATGATTTTTTTTTTGATCCCATGTTCTGAACGCCCCATTTGATTAAGTCAACTCAATGACTCATTCGACCCTTCAAATGTTTTTTTCATAGATACCATTTTTTGAAATTTTCATACGATTTTAAGAGATAACATTGTACTCTGATTTCATTTCATAAACCATCCCGCTGTCTTTCGAAATTCATCTGTCTTTTTTTTTTCTCATGAGTTATTTTCTCTCTACCATTTTGAGAGATACCATTCGACTCCATCTTCATTTTCAAACTTTCCCATCATCTTCAGAAATTTATTGTCTTCATTTTCCTCTCCCGACTTATTTTCTCTCCATTCAAGTCCATTTCTCCTTTGTCTAGACCCTTTTTCCTTTGCCAATTACATTTTTCCTATTCAATTATTTCATGTGGAATTATTTCCAAAAGAGACAGAAAAATTTATCTTTGAATTTAGCATAGCAGGCTCAATAGACGAGAGGGTTACCATAGGTGCGAAGTGTTACAATTTTTCAGAGAGGGTTACCGTCTGTAAAGCTAAATTCTTAGTAAATTTAACAAATTATCTTCATTTTCTACAAATTTTATGCCTTATTTTTTCTCCTCCTAACAAATTTGTGGGATTTTGTTTAAGGGCTTCTAATGATTGGGGCTAGTTAATGCACACAAAGCAGAGGTATCAAGTGAGTAGAAGTAACTTCTTTCTAAATTTCATTACACCCTTGTTTTTTTTTCTGTTAACACTTATTTTGTTAAAAAAAAATCAAGTGAGTTGCTGCAATGGTGAAGAGCAAGTTGTTGTAGCGATGACTAGTGAGTTGCAACGATGACTAGTCAGTTGTCGCAATGACACTTTTTGGGATGTCGTTGTGGCAACTCAATGGTTGCAATCATGTCAACTCTCTTTTCACATTGTTAAGTATTTTCAGCGAAATTTTCTCTTATTGTAGTTCTCTATGTGTTTTTTTTAGCTAAAAAAATAAACAAGGTTAGAAAGGTTTGGTAGCCATTTGTTAAACAAATCTATCATAATCATAGTTTGAAATTGTTTGTTTACATACACTACAAAGATATAATTATTGTAGAAAATCCACATTATTTTAACTAATTTTGTAATATTCTAAAAAATATATTTCAATATATCACACAACCACGTGAATAAGAAAGAGAAATAATATCAATCACACAAGACAAACTTTTATCTCAGGACTAAAACCCCACTCTCTGTATATTTTGTAAATGAAAGAACATGAAACAATACAATGTTATTTCTCTTCCTAAGAAAACACTGCACTATCTCTAGCTATCTCACACTCTCACACTAATGCTGGAAGGTTTGGTCCAATATTTAACCAATTCCTTGCACCTCACTAGCCAACCCTAATTTTGTATTCATGGGCTAATTGAGCCCTTATTAATTAGGAAATAAAAACTAATTTGTTTTTAAATATATCCAAGAATCCCAATGACCTCATGTAGACTTGTACAATTTTCTAATTAAAGAGCTAATAGTCTTCTTCCATTTAACTCGAATCTCAATTGCTTCACTCTTAAAACTCACATGCAATATCTATTTATAGTGAATTATCAATTGTTTGATTGATCACTGCATGAAAATTAAATCATATTTAATTCACTCAACCTCTCACTAGCTCATCCATTAGTTAGAACTAGTTAAACGAATTTTAACTCAAATAATTGAGTTAACTAATTACAAATCGAAATAAAATGCAAGTGGACCCCCTAAAACTTAAAGTGAAGTCTACATGCCTTCATTTTGATCCTCAAACGTCAATTGACTGATCTAACTAAGTATTCCTCACTGAGTTAACTCGTACAAATTGTCATGTGATGTGGAATTACAATTTACTTGTAATCTAATTAAGGGAAAATTAAACTAAAAGCCTAGTGGGTACCATGTGCCATATTTCTTGTTGCCATTCTCAAAAAAATTTAGGAGTTTGGTGAATACATACAATCCTAAAATTTCAGATTCACATTGAAACTTTCGTCAAAATTACTTGTTTTAGCCAAATTAACATTTGTTTAACCACATAATCTCTCGTCCAATATTCGTATATTGTTTTAATGTCACGTCTCCCAGACCCATTTTTTTTTTCTTT
This sequence comes from Pinus albicaulis, assembly GCA_034641835.2. Lineage (NCBI taxonomy): Eukaryota > Viridiplantae > Streptophyta > Pinopsida > Pinales > Pinaceae > Pinus > Pinus albicaulis. Next base: position 1,242,698,998 of record CM076574.1, on the reverse strand, counting down.
TTTTTTTTTCCATTTTCATAACAAGTCTAGATACATTTCCCCGATTGGGGAAGACAATTGAACCTGTGATGAGTACAACCTAAATCAAATATTCTCCGCTTTATGCGTCGATAACAATTATAGTTTTTTCTTTTTTTATACTGACTCACTTACAATTTCAGACTGTTGTCCTGGGGTGTAGATTCTTTTCAGTACTTATAGCCAGCCATAGAATACAAGAATTCCCATGCGAATTTTTGGGCTTGACCTCCCCTCTTCTCAGCCCATATAGTATACTTATATATATCTATATATATTACTTGGTATATCTCAGGGTTTCTCTTTCTTTGTTCAGAGTTTTGTCCACTAGGTCCTTACTCAAACTTCCCAGTTTGCAGACCCGATAGGAGTTTCGACATTTTAATGTTCCAGCATCGAGGTATAGATGTATGCCTCCTCTCATACATTTATCTCTACGCAGTTAACCTCCATTGCTCCCACTACTTTTCCAGTAGTTTCTATGGATGGTAATTAGATGCTCTGTTCATTGCCTTTTTACATATGCTTACAATCTTTCCTCACACAAACTTTTATCATAAAATAGAGGTTTAGTAAGAGTCTACTCTTAATTTTAGGGTTACAAACATTCCACATGTTTGATATTCTGGTGCAGCTTCAACTATTCCAGGTGAAACTAGGGAATAGATCCTCTTGCTTCAACCAAATGGAGGAGAGAATACGAACCAGATAGTTTAAAATCCCTAGCGTTAGATCCTCATATTTAGTTAGGATTCAAAATGTGCTTGCATATGTTTATACTTACATTTAAGGGAGTAATTTAAATTCTTAATTTTACAAATTCTTTTCATTGTAACACAGCTAATATACTGAACCCCATACTGCTAGCACCAGCGTGATGTTTCCTGCTTTCTGTTACTGATTACAGGGAATTCTGTACCATCTATGTTGTTATGTTAGGTTTAGTTGTTTGGTACTTGTTGTTCACTGTTTTATTAACATTTTCTGTCTATACACACAACAATTAAATAGTCCTTTAAAAGACCGCAAGCTACACCTGTACATAGTTATTAGATTAGTTGTTCAAATGAACTACCCTCTCTAACTTCAGTACTACAAGGTACTCATCTCTACACCCAACCATTTGTCTCTACTTTCACTAGCTGTAGTTGTAATTTCCTAAGTTACTGAACCATGAATCCATCTAACAGTTGCATAATGCAACCTAACATAACAATTCATACATTCCATAATGTACTATAACATCACAACTTCATAAATTGCATAAAGGATTATAACATCACAACTTCATAAATTGCATAAAGGATTATAACATCACAATTTCATAAAATATAAAGGAATATAACATCACGATTTCATAAAACATAAAGGAATATAACACAGACTTACAGATATCCCCAAATTTATGCATGCACACCTCTACTATGACCAGTCCTCCCAACCTTAGAATCCTCTTTATCTCCCAGGATTCACCCCCGAGCAGAGATCCTCCCCAGAACAGACTAACCTCAATCTGTTCTGGAGCAGCTTATTTAAGCTGTGCTTTCCCCAAGCCTGTTTCCAATTCTGCGTCCAGAATTTTAGGATGCTTTATTCCTGTTTAGCCTAGGCTTCCCATTCTGGGACTCTTTAAAGCTGCTTTAAGCTTTTCCTCAGCTTTTCCAGCTTTTTTTCACCTCTTCCCAACTACTCCTCTTCATTGGGGAAATTTAGATTTTTCCTCAAAAATCTAAATTAGAAATAATTTCTTTCAAGGATTTTTGAAAGATTTGGGGAAAGTCTTTTTCCTTTTCCATTACCTCATGGATTAGGCATGAGATCTCACTTTCTCATCTGGTCATAGTGCATGCACAATATTTTATTTATTTTTCATAATTAAGTATTTAACCATATCCACATAATAATTATCCATTGGGGTCCACTCCCCTATGGATGTATGTTCAAATATCTAATTTGAAAAGCATAGAACTTGGGGGTGTTACATATTCCCCCTCTGAAAATAAACACCGTCCTCGGTGTTGCCAATTATCTACTTAGTTTATTTTGAACATGATTATGAATGCTTTTCCATCATCTTAGCTTCTCTGTCCCATGTAGCTTTTCAGCAGTAAAGTGCTCCACTGCACCTTTACTCTAGCTACTGTTCGTTTTCGCAATTCAATTCCTTCTCGCTTTCTCCTTTGAAGCGACTCTGGAAGGAAATTCCTCTTATGGTTCCATCTGGACCACATTTCAAATCAATCATGTGAGAAGCATCATGTAAAAATTATAAATTTTCTTTTCCAACAATGAGACATGAAATATATCAGGAAATTTAATAAGCAATGGTAGGGCTAATTTATAAGCCATTAGTTCCCAGCAGAATACTCTCCTGCCTTCACTCTATTTACTGATGCCTTATGCAGTTGGTTTTCTTCCTACTTCTTTGCAAGAAGTCTGTATGGAAGATCTTTTATTCTGGTTTCTCTGTCCACAATTCATACCAATGTAAGTAATATCAGGTACATATAATTGATAATTCACAACAACATTCTGCATTTTCAATAACTTAAGACATTCAGTTATAAATCAAACCGTTCAGATTCATAATAGTTTAGTGTACTTTTAGTACACTACTTATCCTTTCTTGTTTTTCAGTGAGATTCTTTCCTCCCTCCACTTGGTCCAATTCAGCTTTTCTGGAGTTTCTAGGTGATTTATCTTCACCTTTTTCCTTCTTATTTCCAGAGTGTACAATTTCCTGTTACACATTTGGCTAACCAATTGGAAAATTTTTCATTAGTACTCATGAATGAAACAATTGTACTATATGCATGATTATGCTTACCTTTTTCAGTTCATTGTTGTACCTCCAGTACCTTCTCATGTTCTTTTTCATAGCTGTATGATTTCACACTATTTCCCCCTTTCTTTGAATTTAAGATTCAGAAAGTTTACATAAAATTTATACCAACAACAATTTATAGTGTGAATGCATGTAATTTCTATCATTTGTCCCATTCACAAGTATTACTACTTGAAATGTCAAAATAGAATTTGCCACAATTTTCCCCTTTTTAAAGAATTACTACAATTTATCCATTTTCAAAAAAAAAATTCTTCACATTCTACTGGGACCACTTATTCTACCACCATAATTATAGCAATAATAATCGGCCATATGCTAAAATATGTCCTTCCCTTGTACTTGCAGCTTTTAAGGTGAATTCACTTTTAATAATCCCCAGTGAATTAGTATAAAGTTTGAGAAATAACTTAACATGTATGAAGATATTATATTCATACAACTCAACAAGGTTAACATTATAACATATAACCAGATCGCCTATATTTATAATGTTACTTGTAGATTTTACTTATGTCCCACGTGCAATTTGTTTCATTTTAATTTATCCTCGATTCCACCACATTGTACATATATTCCAATAAAGTGAAACATAAAAAAAAAATTCTTTATAAAGCTCTTTGTTATATGAACCCTGATATTTCATATCATTAAATCCTCCACTCTTTTTCATATATATATATAATATATATATAACCACTCTATATATATATCATCCTCAATATAACATAAACTCCACCATGTATATATAAAATCTACCTTATATAACTATAATCCACCACATATATAAAATCCACCGTATATATATATAACCGTATATATATATATATCCACTATACATATATATAAAATCCACTTCTTCTAGAATTATTTTACTTATCTTAACTTTAATTTTAACAACCTATATGTACCGTGTACATATATCCACATATACCACATAAACATATCATTATAACACATACACCTATATATCATTATAACACATACGTATATATGTAAATATGAAATCCATGGATGATTATTAATTGACAAAATACATTAAGATGGCCTACTTTATGCGTAGCCTTTATATATCTATATTTGTATAAAGGCCCCATATATCTATTTATATATAAATGCACTCTATATAGATTTCAATACAACTACCTATATAGTAGGCATATATATATAAACGTAATACCATCGAGCTTAATTAATTAGGATAAACTTTATACCCTTTTCATTTCAATACCTTACCCTTTTCAACTTTTATGATACCAAATCATTTAACCATCCTTTACTTACAACCAAGGAACTAAAGGGATATATAATGTTCCATAATGTTCGCCTCAACTCTGATTATAATATAGTCTAACTTTCCTCGGTGTTCCTTGTCTATAGGCATTAAGTTATCCTTTCGTATACTTTATCACACTATATTTCTAACTTTCTTCTGCCATGGTGTTAACAAGCGATGTTATTTGTAGTCACCATATGCAATTATATATATAAGACATCTATAACTATAGATGAACTACACCCTTGAATACATTGTTGGCATCCACATAACTATGTGTGATATATATTTTAACCATATATGTATAATCTATATAAATATATATATGGTTCGCCCGGTGCTACGTACACAACCCATACCTTTATATATCATTATGATATATACTCTACAATTTGTGCATTCAGATTATGACGTGTAAGCACGCACGGTACCCAGCATTAATAGTATCATACCAGCTATTTAACGGTGCTCATAGTCCAACCACAGCATTTCAGCACTATAATTTTAATACACTAATAGTGAAGTGAACCGGTCTATACCTATTGTTAACCCCCGTTTTATACCTTAGCACGCCCTTATATATATACATCATGGTTATTTTTTTTTCCGTCGATTATTGAGTTCTCAGATAATACACTGACACGTGTTCCGGGCGTAACACGTCGGCGAGATTTTTGTCATTGGGGAGCTCACGACGATGGTCTTTTGACATAACCGCCACGAATTTGAGACCCTTTTCGTTTATTTATTATTATAAAATATTTTCCACTAGCATTTAGATTCTTTTTACATCAAAAAACTATATATGCAAATCTTAAGAATATTAATCCCTCATTTTCGCTTTCAGGTTCTTATCCCACTAGCAAAATTATGAACCATTTGTCCATTCCGCGCTGTATAACACGATTTTCATATATATATAACACAAATTATATCGTATCCATATAATTTCGATGTAACATATATAGGTTATGGGTTTACATATATGTTAAAACTTTAAACTCGGTACTATGTATAAACCACGTAGATGTTTATTATGCAAGAAAATGACAAGATAGCTGACATAGACGCTTTTATGCATAACCCCGACCAACCCTAGTGCTGTCATCGCAATAATTTGATACGCCGCGCTATGGTTTTGTGTAACGGATCCCATGTGTCTCGACGCTATGTAAATATAATCTTAGGCATGATTTATCATTATGATACCTACAGCGTTCACAGTTATGGTTACGCCGATTTATTCCGATTTTTTTTTTTTATGTATGTTTGACGATTTGATTCACGAACAGTGAGATCGATCGGTTTAATGCTGAGCATTGCGTGCATGTAACTGTGGTATTCTTTTTTTCAAATCATAACCGGGGAGGTTCCCCATACGTTACGAACAGACATTCATCATACGCCGAAGATTTTCAAGTTCAGGTCGATATCTCTGCCAGAGGGTTTTCTTACGGTGCTAAATTGTTACGTGTCTGAGTAGGAGAGGTTTGTACAATTTGGAAAACCCGTTTTTTGACTGCGAGAGGGGCACGCGCCCTCCCCTACTTGCTCCAACGTCTCAGACAACGCATTAGCATGCCTCCGGTTCGAGACTGGGACCATTCGATCCATCCTTCGTACCACGTCTCCTAAACTGATAATGCCTTTCATCAACAGTTGGATAGAGGAGACTTCGGTAATGATGAGTTTGCCGTCAATCGGGTTGCCCAGTACTGAAAATAATATTTAGCTTCTCGATTTGTACAGAACTGGCTGTGCACGGGATTTGTGAAAATCCCCTTCGGGATTTTTGTCTAACCGCGGGGTTTCTACGGCCATCCTTGCACCCGATTTCCCATGTACCTTGGTGGATTCCACCCTAGGGTTTCTGGTTCTTGATATAATCCATCCTTTTCCAGAACTCCTTACTATTCGCATAACTATTTTATTTCTTGTCTTATTTCTTTGGCGGCCCTGAGCTTGTTCACCCCTTCCTTTCCATGAACGGATGCATGCGGAAAATGCAAGTCCGCATTGATGCCAAACGAGGGTATGTGGCTGACAAAGGGTTCCAAAGCTCATGGCCGAAGAGGGTCGGTGATCTGCACTCGTCAACACCGAACGCCCCCTATTCCAAGCCATTCTAAATTCCGGCTCTGCTACCGACGTTTGTGACTGAACATCTTGGTGGTCATTTCGCTCTTCAAAACAGGGTTTCCTCTATGAGTTCTATCGCTGTGCGACCAGAAAGGTTGCCACAACAAACCCTACCACTATTGTTAGCCGCCATTCGCCAACTAGATTTGATCTTATTATTTTCTTCCTCGTCCTCTCGGTGCTTAGTATTTCGTGATTTCCCTTCCTCGAATGAATTATTTTCCCTATGCCCCCCAAGCACTGTGATTCAGTTGTTTTTTTTTCGTACTCTGTTATTATTATGCTTTGCAGGGTTTCTGGACGAGGGTTTCTGGACGACTTCGTGCCAGATTTCAGGTTTGCTTTTTTTTTTCATGGCGTTTTCCTCTATACTCCCACTAACTCATTTTTTTTTCTGGGAATCCTGACGTACAGGTGGCCCATGCACCGATTCTTCAAGGAAGGGTTTGGGCGCAATTCCTGTTGCGCTGATGGTTTGCCCTCCAAAAAGGTTCAAGGGATTTAATCACATAGACACCGTGGCCCCATAAGACAGTGGTTGTCACTTCATTCCATCCCGGCCATCAACTGAAGAAGACTCTACCCAGTCGTATTCCCCTGTAAGACGTTTTCCCTTCTCAAGAAATCCTGTATCGGCAGAATCAGTGGGTCCGAGTACAAACTTATATATATTTGTTTAAAACTCGGAAAGACCAAATAAGCCAACTAGTTTCTGGCTATGTCATACGATGGTAAGCCAAGAAATTTGGCGAAGTATCGAGTGTTCTCCATTTCATATTGGTGGATTTTGAAACCCTAGAAGGCGGTTTGTGTTCACGATAGGTCCATTTTTTTTTTTTTTTTTCTACCGCGGAATCGACTTCCGGTAGTTTTGGGCAAGAGTGCTCCGCCGTTTTTCAACCTATTTCGCCATTTTATGTTTCAATAGTAAGGGTAACCTCATATTTATATGCCTGTTTAATACTACAGGTTGAACCTATACCTATACGTCATATCTTTATCATACATTTGTTTCATTACCAATCCTGTCTAAAAAGGAACTGAACGCCGTGAACAGAATCCTTTTTACAATTCGGTATTCATTGTCTTAACGCAGGTCCATTTCATAATCATTTAAATATTCGCCCGGAAAATCGTATAATTCGACTACTCATTTATTTACATATTGTTCACCCACTACTCTTTTCATATTGTTCACCCACTACATATTGGAAAGTGATACGTTGCTATTTAATTTATTTGTTAGGCAGCACTATCGCTTTTAATTTCATATACTATTGCCCGACTACTGGTCATCGAGTTTATTTGGTAAACTAGAAAATTTGAGAGAATAACCTTGATTTATCTGACCTTTAAATGTGCAGGTTCTAACTTTAGATTTGTTATTCTCCAGGATTGGCTTTCAATCCTCTGGATGGCGTATTACAGGTGATTCCCCATGTTATTTATTTATTTACCATACCACACATTTTATTTTTAACCCATGAGATGCTTCTATTTTGTGAGGGAAATTGGACAATCAATCATTCATGATTGCATACATGGCAAAGTTTGGCCTATTATGGGAGCTGGGTATCATACTATCCATTACACAACATATCAACACAATTATGGTCATTATACAATTTGGATGAACTGTATGTTTGGAACACTTCGTGATCCAACTGCCGAAGCAAAGAGCGTGAAAAAATATGTGCTTTTCTGTGCAGTCGTTTCTCACAACATCTTTTAACTGGTTGTGCCAATTACTTAGAGCCACAGAATTTAAAGTTTGTATATTCCGCGTATGCAGATGCTGTACTTCTCGAAGTTCATTTATTTGGGAGGAATCGTCTTTTTTTTTTTTTTGAAGTTGAAATTTATGATATCAAGCGCTGGTTGATTTACACCCACTACTCTTTTAGAACTTGTTATTTACATGCACTCTTGCACTAGCTCTCGGCCCTGAGCTTTATGGTCGTTTTGTATATATCTTCAATAGTGAAGTGAGTAATGGAAAAAAAAATTGTTTTTTTTTTTTTTTAAGTTTCAATAATGCCATATATACCATATATACCATATACCTTTAAAGGTAATACATAATATAGCACTTCTAGCGAGTAAAAGTTCTTCTTTAGCTACAAAATTTTAAAATGCATACTCCATTGTCTTTCTACCATATAATTTTGACAATGCTAATACAATATTTCTTTTGCAGACATATGAGTATGTATTTTCACATTTGTATGCAATACCAGTTAATGTCTAAATATTTTTTTTTCCGTGGTCCTTCAAGACTGTTTACTGTTAAAAAAAAAAAAAAAAATTCCAACAATAGACATTTTTGGGTGGGCACATATCTTGCCCAATTTTTGAGCTTGAGGCTCCGATACCATTTGTCACGTCTCCCAGACCCATTTTCTTTTTTTCCATTTTCATAACAAGTCTAGATACATTTCCCCGATTGGAGAAGACAATTGAACCTGTGATGAGTACAACCTAAATCAAATATTCTCCGCTTTATGCGTCGATAACAATTATAGTTTTTTTTTTTATATACTGACTCACTTACAATTTCAGACTGTTGTCCTGGGGTGTAGATTCTTTTCAGTACTTATAGCCAGCCATAGAATACAAGAATTCCCATGCGAATTTTTGGGCTTGACCTCCCCTCTTCTCAGCCCATATAGTATACTTATATATATCTATATATATTACTTGGTATATCTCAGGGTTTCTCTTTCTTTGTTCAGAGTTTTGTCCACTAGGTCCTTACTCAAACTTCCCAGTTTGCAGACCCGATAGGAGTTTCGACATTTTAATGTTCCAGCATCGAGGTATAGATGTATGCCTCCTCTCATACATTTATCTCTACGCAGTTAACCTCCATTGCTCCCACTACTTTTCCAGTAGTTTCTATGGATGGTAATTAGATGCTCTGTTCATTGCCTTTTTACATATGCTTACAATCTTTCCTCACACAAACTTTTATCATAAAATAGAGGTTTAGTAAGAGTCTACTCTTAATTTTAGGGTTACAAACATTCCACATGTTTGATATTCTGGTGCAGCTTCAACTATTCCAGGTGAAACTAGGGAATAGATCCTCTTGCTTCAACCAAATGGAGGAGAGAATACGAACCAGATAGTTTAAAATCCCTAGCGTTAGATCCTCATATTTAGTTAGGATTCAAAATGTGCTTGCATATGTTTATACTTACATTTAAGGGAGTAATTTAAATTCTTAATTTTACAAATTCTTTTCATTGTAACACAGCTAATATACTGAACCCCATACTGCTAGCACCAGCGTGATGTTTCCTGCTTTCTGTTACTGATTACAGGGAATTCTGTACCATCTATGTTGTTATGTTAGGTTTAGTTGTTTGGTACTTGTTGTTCACTGTTTTATTAACATTTTCTGTCTATACACACAACAATTAAATAGTCCTTTAAAAGACCGCAAGCTACACCTGTACATAGTTATTAGATTAGTTGTTCAAATGAACTACCCTCTCTAACTTCAGTACTACAAGGTACTCATCTCTACACCCAACCATTTGTCTCTACTTTCACTAGCTGTAGTTGTAATTTCCTAAGTTACTGAACCATGAATCCATCTAACAGTTGCATAATGCAACCTAACATAACAATTCATACATTCCATAATGTACTATAACATCACAACTTCATAAATTGCATAAAGGATTATAACATCACAACTTCATAAATTGCATAAAGGATTATAACATCACAATTTCATAAAATATAAAGGAATATAACATCACGATTTCATAAAACATAAAGGAATATAACACAGACTTACAGATATCCCCAAATTTATGCATGCACACCTCTACTATGACCAGTCCTCCCAACCTTAGAATCCTCTTTATCTCCCAGGATTCACCCCCGAGCAGAGATCCTCCCCAGAACAGACTAACCTCAATCTGTTCTGGAGCAGCTTATTTAAGCTGTGCTTTCCCCAAGCATGTTTCCAATTCTGCGTCCAGAATTTCAGGATGCTTTATTCCTGTTTAGCCTAGGCTTCCCATTCCGGGACTCTTTAAAGCTGCTTTAAGCTTTTCCTCAGCTTTTCCAGCTTTTTCTCACCTCTTCCCAACTACTCCTCTTCATTGGGGAAATTTAGATTTTTCCTCAAAAATCTAAATTAGAAACAATTTCTTTCAAGGATTTTTGAAAGATTTGGGGAAAGTCTTTTTCCTTTTCCATTACCTCATGGATTAGGCATGTGATCTCACTTTCTCATCTGGTCATAGTGCATGCACAATATTTTATTTATTTTTCATAATTAAGTATTTAACCATATCCACATAATAATTATCCATTGGGGTCCACTCCCCTATGGATGTATGTTCAAATATCTAATTTGAAAAGCATAGAACTTGGGGGTGTTACATTTAACATTTGTCTTAACTAGATTAATTTTGGTCCAACATTTGAATATGGGTTTAAGGTATCTTAGTTAGGATAATACTAGAAAATTGTGACAACTAAATAAATTTACCATTAGTCTAAGTTAATTGATTCTCAAAAAATATGACAATAAAAAAAAAATTTAGAAATTTTCGGATATTGGGAATAGAAAATAATATTCATAATCAGGTCATTCGTAAAAAATATTTCCATGCTCGCTGACATTTAATAAAAAAAAATTCGTGCTGGTTTGTTATTTACCTCGTTCAAATTATATTTTTTTATCAATAACAAGTATGAGTTATCTTTCTTAATATATTTGAAAAGCAGTACTCAAAACATAATAACATCAAAGGTAATAGCATCAAAAGAGAAGAAAACTGTAAAAATGCTACATAAAATGAACTTATTAGTAGAATTCAAATCAACGACTACTTGTTTTGGTACATTAGTTTGCATTTATTTTCTAAATGCGAATAAAGATATTCATAATAACGAAAACAAAAGATAAAATAAAATCAAAATGTTTATGCATTTTCTTAAGTGAGTTTGATTGTAAACCTGAAATTTAATGAGTGAATAATTAGTTCAATCATATGTCAAAATTAATTATAACTTTCATAAAAGTACACAAATAAATATGGTTATAACTCCCACTAAAATAAAATAATTAATATTATTGTAGCTTCTTCTAGAATATAAAAAATAGTATTATTATAACTTTTGTTAGAATGAAAATAAATTGAATTTGTTCACTTTTTATCATTTGATTGCTATTATTATAGTGATGATTATTTCGTAAGGTAATTACTTTTTACGAATAAGGGATAAAAAATTGATAGAATTCAAATTAAAAATTAAATGTTTCTTAGTATGGCTAAATATGTTCAATTTACGATTGAGGAGGGTTTATTATGGGAAATATTTAATTGACTATGGATGCACATGGTTCTCCATATTAAACATTAGTTATGTATGATATATTATGATTGACTATGGTTCATCATGGTTTTCCATATTTTATCATGTTCAAAGTGATCAACTAAGGTTTACAACAACTAACCATGGTGATAATAGTTGACTATAGTTGATCTTCATTGATTATGGTTGACTAGTTGATCATGGTCGACTATGAATTACCTAGAAAATCTAGCAAACATAGGTCAACCTAATAAAGATATATGAAACTTAAATATAAGTCAAACTATTAAACCTAATAAATCTAGGTCAACCTTGTAACCTAAGGCAACCTATTAAACATGTAAACCTAATAAACCTATGTAAACCTAGTAAACATAGGTCAACTTAGTAAATCTAGGACAACATAGTAAACATAGGTCTCCCCACTAAAATTAATTCAACCTAGTAAACCTAGTTCGACCTAGTAAATGTAGATCAACATAGTAATAGTAGGTCAAAATAGTAAGTCTAGTTGAACATAGTAAGCATAGGAAGTTAACATGTCTTGCATCCTTTTAAAATTATTGTTCATTGATATATGATTTGATTCACAATATGAAATTAATTTTTTGTATTTTCATAACAAAGTGACCATTTACCCCATGAGTTTTTGCCACTCTAACTTCTATTTTACACCTCTGTGACAATGAGTTGTCACCTATATAACATTAAGTTGTCACTGTGTAGGTTGAATAAAATCTAACAATATTTAATTAATTTTTTTTTCCATTTAAATGCTTTCTTGTTTTGGAGATGGTGCAACAGTGTACCTTGATCATTCAGGTTTGATACTGCCATGCAAACCCAAGTGAAGCATGAACTAGATTTTTCTTTACAATGAAGCACTAAGTCATGTCTATCAAAACGATAGAGAAATTCTTGGGAGAACCACCAACAATGAAACTTATTATCTCTCCCGAGTTGATGGGATAAGAGAAAAAAGGAATTATGATGCAAGTGACATTGTCCCATTCACAAATTTAGAACTGATAACCAATCAAATTATTGGAATTTACCAAGTTAGAAAATAAAATTTGAAACCCCACCACTAGAAAGCCATAAAAAATGATTCACAATTTCAAATCTTTAACATAAGTTACTGATGAGATGCTTAAAGGGTTCTTGATGATATTATTTTTAGGTAGCATGAAATGGATGTGGATGTGAAAGATATGAGGAGGATTTATCATGTGATCCACTAATTTTCATTCATAGGTATCTATATACGAGACCTTTTAATGAATGCATTGTTCTATTATTCTTATCGAGGTTATTATGATGTTTTTATTTCTTATTATTTTATTTTCGCAACATAAAAAACCATTATGTCCATCCCTTTTTATTTATTTATATGAACTATGTTCTTATATACAAGCTCACTTTATTTTTGGTACCATTTTTATATCTAAAAAAAATGTGTATTTAAGGAATTTATTTTTCAGTAAATTCTATTAATGAAATTACATTGTGATTACAATTTAGATGTGTCATTTTTATTATAGTTTAGCTGTTTCTAGCAGTTCATTTCAGTTCAATAGTGTCATTTTGATTATTTTTTAGTTCTGTCAATTTGTTGGAAATACTAAGAGGCTTAGGGGGGAGCCAATATTTACTTTTACAAATTTTATTTCACAAGTCAGTATCAATTTAAATAGAACTAAAGAATGAACAAAAAAATAAATATTTTTTATTAACAAATAACGACGACTCCAAAATTATTTCAAAATATGTTATAAAACGAGACCTTAGAATGCCTTGAATACTTATTCACATTTCAATTCAAGGTTTTGAACAATTTATAGCTACATAGGTTAGATCTATCATAAAATTTGCAACACCCATAACTCCAAATATTCGAGGGTACAAGGGTTTATTTTTGTACACGTTTGAAGTTTGTTGAGATGGCACAAGTAGCAAAGTGATACCACAATCCAAACATTCAGAGACACGGGTCAAAATTGCATAGGAATACTATAGTCCAAAATTAAGTGACCTTTTATATGTCTTGTTTTCAATCCAAAAGGAGTTCTCCTACAAGTCTCCTATAGAACACAGTACATTCTTTCTTTCTCAGAAATTTCTAGTTCACGAGTTATGAAGAATTTTGCTCCTTTCTCCTATGTCTTCTATTATCTATTTATTTTCAGTTGGATATTTCATAAAAGAAAATAGATCTTATTGAACTATAACCACTGTAATATTCCATCAAGAACCTATACTCTCTTTCTCTTCAAAAATTTTCTAGCTCGTGTGATGTGAAGAATTCTAGAAATATCATATTTAAGAATGCAAGGATTTTCACATAGGGTTTATCACTCACATTTTTCTACTTGAAAATGCACCTAGGGTTTTTCACTTCGGGTTTTCTTATAGACAATGCACGAGGGATTTTACACCTAGGGTTTTTCACTTAGGGTTCTGAACTTGTTACTAGGGATTTAAACTTGTTTCTAGAATTTTTAGCTTGTACCTACAATTTTTCCATGATATTGAAATTCCTAGGCCAATTTTAGTGCTTCTTATATATTCTTTCTTACATTGTTTTGCTAGGGAAACTTTCATGGTATGTGTACTTGGTCCATTAACATTTTCCTTATGAGAGGTGTTCTTCATCCAATATTGTAAGGGCATCTTTAGTACTTAGTGTTTCGTGCATTTATCATAATAATTTAGTGTTTAATTCATGCATCCATTGCTTACATCATTTTAGTGTGTCATCAATGCATATTAGGGCTTTCTTTACCAAGGGATTTTGAGTGAACCTATGGTTTTCATATTCAACAAGAAATTCTAGGCTTTCATTACCCAAGTTTATCATATTTAACAATGGAAGGGTTTTTACTTAGGGTTCTCTCCTAGAAAATGCATCTAGGGTTTTGAACTTAAGGTTTTGTCATAGACAATCCACCTAAGGTTTTAAATTTAGCTTCTTGAATCTATGTTTTTTCTATCATATTAACATGCCTCCGAGAATTTTAGTGCTTCTTATATATGCTTCATGACATTATTTTTATATTTAATCTTTCATGCTAGGGTTTATCCACATGTGATTTTCATCCGTTAGGGTAACTGTTTCCACCTAGGGTTTTTCACTTAAGGTTTTGTCCTAAACAATGCACATAGGGTTCTGCATCTAGGATTTGGCACTTAGGGTTTTTTAAGTTGTTGTGGCACAAACTAGCATACATAGTGAATAGGCTAAAGTGAGGGGGAACAAAAAATTCAAACAGAGTTACACTATCACCATAGGCAACTTCGTAAATAGTCTAGGAATATATACTTAGTTGGAAAAAATAAATGTAGTTTCAAGGATGCAATATGAAAAACAAATTCTATAAAAATTCATTCATTCATTATCGATGAGTAGTAAATGAAAATTTTATGCAAGTCTATAATACAAGTATAATGAGCTCAAATTGTCAAAGAAACCCATAAAATAACAAAGTATGTGAGGTACCCTTGGCTACAAGCCAATCACGATAGCTTATAGATCAATCATTATTACTTAATTTTTCCTTTACACATGGTGAAATGAAAAATGTAATAATGATGCCTTTCATTTTTCCAATTCATAGATCCAACCTCATTTAAGGAACAAAATCTTATAAATAACCAAACAAACCATTCAATTTTTGTGAATTTCTCCATTATTAACCTCTCTAGCCACAAGATTAGGTGAATTGAATTGAAGCAGATTCTCAGATACATGACATCAAAGACACCTAAGCCTACAAAATAATGAAAATAATATCAACAGTCTAGAAATCAATGAAGTTAACTTGATAATCTTGTAAAGTTATAATATGCATTCAAGGATAAATAATAAAATTTAACCAATTTTTTTTTAAGGAAAGTAATTTTAGGAGTGAGTGTAATGGTTAATGGGCCCAAAAAGTTGAACGTACCAAAAATTTATATTATTATGATTAAAAATCATTGCTACCGCAAATCAGTTTCATCAATTTCAGAAACTTACCCTCGCATTACAATGACCATTGTTGTGACAACTCCTCATTGCGTAAAACAATAATATCCCATTATCACCAAATCAACGAAAGGTTTGGTTCCAAATGGTCAGAAACGCGCCCTCCCATTCCAATAGTCACCGTTACAAAAACTTCTCACTTCGGAATCTCTCGTGAGCATGAGAATAACAACTAATTCTTGTTGAATGGCCAGAAACTTACCCCTCCATTCCAATGGTAAGCATTGTGGCAACTCCTCACTACATAGAAGGGGAATATCCCATGATCACGACAAAAATGAACACTTGATGCCAAATGGTCACTGAAATATATGATGCCACATGATCACATTAATACTAGATTTCATTATTACATGCTTGCACTTTCAAACACAACCATA
Source organism: Pinus albicaulis (assembly GCA_034641835.2). Taxonomy (NCBI): domain Eukaryota; kingdom Viridiplantae; phylum Streptophyta; class Pinopsida; order Pinales; family Pinaceae; genus Pinus; species Pinus albicaulis. The sequence goes on along the minus strand of CM076574.1, from coordinate 1,242,682,979 downwards.
ACCACTCTAAACTATGACTAAAGACGGGTGGCCAAATATTTTGCAAAGAACCTTCTGAATAATTGGTACACAAATTTCAACACTTTATACCACTTTTTGAACACGTCGGCTGGATGGATTATATTCACAGGTTGCATGGATATGAAGAAAACATAGATCTATTATTTTCCATGTATTACAAGGAGGTAAAATATGAGGTAGTAAGGATAGTGTTGAATCTAACATAAGAGGAAATTATAGAAGCGACAGAGTTACCCTAGATGAGACAATAATGGTATGCGCCCTAAAAACCTCAAGCTGATATTTTTCTACGATTCATTGAGGCAAGTGAATAATTGCATAATATAAGCATATGATTTGACATGAAGGAATTACCACAACCTTGGAATAATGTTGGATTCCTTTTCTAGAAATATTTCACGTGTGAAGAAAGGTATGTTGTTATTTATTACCATCAACTTTTATTGTTAGACCACATGCATCATGGCAGGTTTGCTAACATACCTTTATTTCTTGCAAAATCCTAGAAAATATGGCTTGATCAGTGCATAAATCAAAGAGACCATTAGAAACCGTCTCACACCATTGCCTCATTAAAATTTTGGTGGTTAGTGCGCCGCAAAGGAAAGGGAGAACTTGGGATGAACTAGTTAAAAGGAAATTCATGCTAAAGCTTCTACCGCAAGAGAGGATACCCAGGAAGCTACAACTCCACCCCATGACCTCCTAGTTTCAACTCTGGCCCATGACCTCCCAATGGAAAAAATTCCGACGGAACCAGACACCCAATGTTCAAACTACAATGGTTTCTAAGGATTATTCTTCTAAACCCCCACATAAATGATTTGAGCAAGATGATGATGAATAAGTAGAAATATTTGGGAGTAAATGTGTTCAAACTACAATGGTTTCTAAGGATTATTTTTCTAAACCCCCACATAAATGAGTTGAGAAAGATGATGATGAATAAGTAGAAATATTTGGGAGTAAATATGCCACCAGAGGATTGAGAGGATACAAGAAGTGCACAATAGTGGTTCCAAAATACAAGAAGGAAAAGAGGAAGTGATGTAATTTTTTGTAGTTACTGAAACCATCCTCATTACTACATAAGAAAAAAATGAAGAGAAAGAGAAAGATCAAGAGAATCCACAGGCGGTACTGATGGAAGAAGGAGTCATGGAGATAGGATGCATCCAACAAGGATTCATGGAACAACTTGCCGACATAGAATAAAAAGTTGAGAATGTTCCCTCTATTGATTTTGGCTATGATTACATAAAAGGAGTAGCTAAATGGTATGGATCAGAGTTCTTTTCCTCAATTTAAATTTTTTATGGGGATGATGAGGATGACCAAGAAACTACACCACCTTAATTTACAAGAAACCACATTAAAACAATAAGTATCCATTCATATTTTCCCCTATTTATTTCATTGTTAAAGAAGAAATGGGTTCTCTAGATGAACAAAAAAGATAAGTACAAAACAAAGTTAAAATCCTAACATATGAGCTCAGAAAAAAAAGAAAGTTTTGAAAGATTAAATTTATAGTCCCAAGATATAGACTGCCTACCCATTAACATCATAAATATACCTTCTCCATGGGTCCAAGAAAATATACCCCTCCTAAAAAAATAGATTGATGGCATTGTTGTTCAAATAGAGGACCAGAAACCATGGATGGAATTGACGAAAGGCACAATTATGCAAAAAGAGGAACAAGAACCATAGATGAAAATGGAAAAAGAAACAATTGTACAAACACAAGATAAAAATATAAATATGAAACTATCCATAGACATTGTTGTTAAAACAAAGTATCAAGAACCAAAGATCAAAATGACCAAAGACAATGTTGTGCAAACAGAGCAGGAGAAATGAAAGTATAAATTTGCCAACTGTATACCCTCTAATAACATAAAATTAGTACCTTTCCATTTTCATGAAAACTTACTTCTTGACCTTTTCTAGGCATGGGAAGAATATATAAACAAATATGAAGGAAAAGAAAAAAATACAGTGGTGGAACTACAAATGAAGGTGACCAAGATGGAGAATTATAATAAACAACTTGGAAAGATATGGGAGGTGTGCTTAGTTGAAAGAATCCTTCATCGAATTACAACATGTACTTGGCATAAATATTGCTGATGTTTAAAAATAATACTATCGTAAACAATAAGCCTTTCGGGATTGAATGCATAAATGGTTTCATAGAATCATATAGGGCCCATACGAATTGATAAAAAGACTTTCTTTGTGAATTATACAAGCATAATTTTTCTTTTTTAACAAAATATGGAATCCAAACCTTTATGTAGGGTGTTTCCAATTAATATCCTTTGTATCGTATTTGATAAATCAGGCCAATTGGGTGGAAGATCTTAAATTTTTTAAACAAAATTCCAAGATCATTTTGTGTGTTAGAGGAGAATATGAAATGCCAGTAGAGGTGATAGAATGTCACGTCTCCCAAACCCATCCTTTCTTTTTTCTAATATCAGGGAATTCTGTTATTATTTAGTAACAACCATTATACCTCAGGGTTACTCCTCCTAAATTTCTTAACTCCTCTTCTAAAATTGGTTCATTTTACTCTGAATGAGATTCAACAGGTCTCTCTTAAGGTCTATATTCATAATAATGTCTATATTCCTCACCCCTATGATGAGTGCTACCCATATAACATAACTTAATATTTTCCGCTTTATGCGTCGATAACAATTTATAGTTTTTATACTGCATCAGCCACAAAGCAGACTGTTATCCAGGGTTTAGATTATTTTCAGTACTTACAGACAGCCCTGGAATACAAGAATTTCCATGAGGATTTTTGGCTTAACCTCCCCTCTTCTCAGTTCATATAGTAGACTTATATATCTACATATTTTACCTTGTATGTCTCAGGTTTTCTGTGCAGGATGATCACTAGGCCCTTAATCAAACTTCCCAGTTTGCCGGCCTGCTAATATGTTCAATATGTTAAAGTTTCAGCATCGAAGTATAGATGTATGCCTCCTCGCATACAGCTATCTCTACGCAGTTCACCACCATTGCTCCACTACTTTCCCAGTAGTTCTATGGATGGTAACCAGATGCTCTATTCATGGTATTTTACACATGCTTACAATCTTCCCTCACACAGACTGTTATTACACAATAGATTTTGCAATAGGCTTTTTCCCCCCTTATTTGTCTGTTATACCCATTCAGCATGTATGACACTATGGTACAGATTCAGCTGTTCCATGGAAACTGGGAAACAACTCCTCTACTTCACTCCAAGGGAGGGAGAGAATACTGAACGGGATGGTTTTGAATCCCTAGTGTTAGATCCTCGTACTTAGTTAGGATTCAACTTCTACTTCCATAGGTGTACCATTACCTTTAATAGGATACTGTAAATTCTACACAGCTGAGGATTTGTTGTTCCCAACTTTCTGTTATAGATCACAGAGAATTCTGTGCCATCAGTATTGTTATGATAGATTTAGTTGTTTGGAACTTAATGTTCATGGGTACTGGTTTGTTAACATCTTCTGTTTATACACACAGAAATTAAATACTCCTTTAAAAGATAGCCATCTATACCTATACATAGTTATTATATTGGCTGCTCAATTGATCTATCATCTCAAACCTCATTATTACAGTGTACTCATCCCTACACCCAACCATTTGTCTCTACTGTAGTTGCAATTACATAAGTTTCTGATCCATTAATCAATCTAACAGTTACATAATGCAACATAACATAACCATTCATACATTCCATAATGTACTATAACATCATAATTTCATAAATTACATAGAGGAATATAATATCACAATTTCATAAATTGCATAAAGGAATATAACATCACAATTTCATAAAACAGGGATATGTTTAACACATACTTACAGATATCTCCAAAGTTATGCATGCACACCTCTACTATGACCAGTCCTCCCAACCTTAGAATCCTCTTTATCTCCCAGGATTCACCCCCGAGCAGAGATCCTCCCCAGAACAGACTAGCCTCAATCTGTTCTGGAGCAGCTTATTTAAGCTGTGCTTTCCCCAAGCATGTTTCCAATTCTGCGTCCAGAATTTCAGGATGCTTTATTCCTATTTAGCCTAGGCTTCCCATTCTGGGACTCTTTAAAGCTGCTTTAAGCTTTTCCTCAGCTTTTCCAGCTTTTTTTCTCACCTCTTCCCAACTACTCCTCTTCATTGGGGAAATTTAGATTTTTCCTCAAAAATCTAAATTAGAAATAATTTCTTTCAAGGATTTTTGAAAGATTTGGGGAAAGTCTTTTTTCCTTTTCCATTACCTCATGGATTAGGCATGTGATCTCACTTTCTCATCTGGTCATAGTGCATGCACAATATTTTATTTATTTTTCATAATTAAGTATTTAACCATATCCAAATAACAATTATCCATTGGGGTCCACTCCCCTATGGATGTATGTTCAAATGTCTAATTTTAAAAGCATAGAACTTGGGGGTGTTACATATTCCCCCTCTGAAAATAAACACCGTCCTCGGTGTTGACAACTATCGACTTAGTTCATCTTGAACTTAATTATGAATGCTTTTCCATCATCTTAGCTTCTCTGTTCCATGTAGCTTTTCAGCAGTAAAGTGCTCCACTGCACCTTTACTCTAGCTACTGTTCGTTTTCACAATTCAATTCCTTCTAGCTTTCATCTTTGAGGCGACTCTGGAAGGAAATTCCTCTTCTGGTTCCACCTGGACCACATTTCAAATCAATCATGTGAGAAGCATCATGTACAAAAATTATAACGTTTCCTTTCCAACAAGGAGACATGAAATATATCATGAAATTTAATAAGCAAGGGCAGGGCTAATGTATAAGCCATTAGTTTCCAGCAGAGTATCCTCCTGCCTCCACTCTATTTACTGATGCCTTATGCAGTTGGTTTTTCTTCCTACTTCTTTGCAAGAAGTCTGTATGGAAGATCTTTTATTCTGGTTTCTCTGTCCACAATTCATACCAATGTAAGTAATATCAGGTACATATAATTGATAATTCACAACAACATTCTGCATTTCAATAAGTTAAGACATTCAGTTATAAATCAAACCGTTCAGGTTCATAATAGTTTAGTGCACTTTTAGTACACTACTTATCCTTTCTTGTTTTTCAGTGAGATTCTTTCCTCATGCAACTTGGTTCAGTTCAGCTTTTCTGGATTTTCTAGGTGATTTATCTTCACCTTTTTCCTCTTTGTTTCCTGAGTGCCCAATTTCCTGTTACACACTTGGATAAACAATTTTTCAACTTTTTCATTAGTACTCATAAATGAGAGAAAACAATTGTATCTTATGCATGGTTATGCTTACCCTTTCTCATTTTATAGTTGTACTTCTAGTATCTCTTCATTGTTTCTTTTGTTAGTTAATCAATTTAATTAGTAACAACTAGACCCATTAATAATCTCTACAATTCCATGCTTACCTCTCACATGAAATTGTATCCACTAGTTCAAAACTTAAGTGAACAAATTTGGAGCTGATCGGTTTCCCCCACACCCAAGTCCAAAATACAGCTCATCCTCTTTTCTCTCGGTTTGGAGCTGTATGATTTCACATCATTTCACTGTCTTTGAAATTAAGACTCAAGAAAATTAACCTTAATAAAATTTACACCACAAAATTTTATAGTGTGAATACATCGTTCCTTTTTTTTGTGATCAATGTAATTTCTATAATTCATCACATTCACAAATATTAATATGTGATAATGCCAAAAATAAATTTGACACATTTTTCCCCTTTTTCAAAAACTCACCAGAATTTATGCATTTACTTTTAATTGTATGTTCATGCTTTGCTAGTTCCCCTCTTCTATTTCTCTCATCAGCTTATGTATAGAATTGATTAAAATGGACAAGATTTTATAGATCATAAAAGTATTCCAATTTTTTTTTTTTCCTGAGCCATAAAAGAATTCTAATGCATAAAAGCATTCTATTTTTTTCCTAGCAAAAGCAACCCATAAATCTCTCATGCTTTTATTTTTAAATCTGTATTTGTTTTTTTTTTTTTTCCTTATGAGAGAAATATCACTTCTCCATATTGTTTCCAATTCTTTTACTCATTATCTCTAAACTTACAAAATATACCAACTGGAAGAATATAAATAAATAATTAAGAAGTCATTCTTCCACTATTACAAGAATATTCTCCCTTAAATAATTCATCAGGAAAATTTTAATTTACCCCTTCTTTCATTCATGCCTAACTCGATGTAAGGGTTCCACAATTACTACATCAACCATTTAATTGTAATTAAAACTTGTACTTCAATCTTCTTTTCTTTTATCGCAGTATACATGCCTTATTTATAGGATACATCTTTTACGTACTCATATACTACTTACATCTCAAGGCTTGGGCAATATACATCTCATGAGCATATATATATATCCACTAGGTTTGTATATACCTTATTGTATAAGTAACCATGATATATATATATATATATATATATATAGCCTTAGAAATATTAATTTGATGAACATATGAATATATATTCAGTTCAAAGCTTTTTTTTTTTTTGAAAGTGCTTCCATATATATATTAAATTAATCCCTTGGAGCCCCTATGTATAATCATTTTCAAGTACTCACATATATATACCATCTACATGTCCACATGTAACATATATATACAACTATAAAACTTACATGTATATATAAAGGTGCAACCTACGTATAGTATCACTTACCAAAAATTAATTAAATGAGCATAACTCTAGGTGTCACGTGCATATCAATATAGGAATGAACACCTATTCCGAACGCATGGTTTTATATCACTTATATACTTTATATATACACTTGGATAACTTACTTCCTTACTCATGTATAGTTATATACCACGCATATTATTCATTGGTGAAATACTTTGGTTAAAGTACTCAATCTATGCATAGAGATAGTCCATATATATATATATATATATATAGATAAACTTCCTAGGTTGCTTCTATCTCTATATATCTATCTATATAACTTGACAATATATATATTTTCGGCACATACAGGTACTAACACAATACATATATATATATATTATATATATATATCACATATGAATATTAATCCATCGTGCACTCATGTACTTAACTCATTTACGTAGATTATGCCCACTTGGTTTCATTTAATTTTTTTTTTTTTTCTTTTGAATCTTCTCACCTATAAGCTCGCGATAGATGTGATTATATAACCATAGTATACGCTTGGTTATATGAAACTCGTATATTCCAAAATCGATGTTTCAGGAAGGGGATATAACGTGGCAATAACATATGAGTAAAGCGTCTATGCATATATATTATCCGCCATTTAAATAAATTTCCAAATGTTTACACTTTGAATCGATACATAACGGGATTCAACCCCAATAGCTCCTCTTCAAACCCTAATTCGAAACCGGTTGTTGTGATTTAGTCTTATTGCTCGCAGGATAGATCACAGCGTATCCGAGTGCAGTACGTGCATATTTCACCCGTAACTGTAAATGAATTTAGGGTTTTCAGGCCGGCGTATCCTTCCATAGGGGTTTCCACATACCCTGGTTTATTTTTCTTCTGCGCGCAGAGCCAGTACATGCACGTTTTCATCCTTACGAGGAGGAAGACAGCGTGCCCATCCTTGATTCCAATACACGCATTGCACTGTATTCGAATGTGGATTGCGTGGGAACGTGGGTTTCTTTTTTTTTTCTTCGATTAGGTTGCAGAGTATCACTCATGAGGGAAGTACCAGCTATTTGTGTTTTTCGCCCCAGCTCTCCGCAGGAGTTTGACAGGTGGATTGGGTAGCTGTCACTTAATCTGGCCAGGTACTGCCAGCGCCGTTGGATGTTGCAAAAATTTATTAACCTTAGGGTTTTCGTCCAACTTTGGTGCAAAAGAGGTGTAGCTTCTTACACCCCCGGGTACCTGTACAGTAAAGTGGCGGAGCTTTCAAATCAAGGTAAGTATTTTCTGACTGCGGGGCAGAGAATTAGGGTTGCGGACTCATCTTAAATTAACACTTTCGGCCCCCCCAACCTCTTCAGTCGGCAATTCTCCTTCCTTTTCCTAAAATAGAGAAGCGTATATCTAATCGCTCTCCTCGCCTGTGGTGAATGATCCTTTCGAGTCGGTTTACAACTCAGAGTTTAGATCCTTTGTTTGTTTTCTTTCACGCAGGGTTTTTTTTTTTCTGATGGCTATTGGATTCTCGATTTTCCACCTGTGCAGGGCCGCGGCATTTGCAGAGATGGCTGTTACTGCCAATCACCGACATTCTGCGAAAGGTTTCAACTGAGGTTCTTTCTCTTTTCGCCCGGAGATTTATTTTATGTTCTGGCTAGCAAATACGGTCTCTCCTCCGACTACTTTACAGTGATTACTCTTGGTTGAGTTGTAAATATCAATTTATTTATTTTCTAACCTGCTCTGTCAAGCTCCTAACGGTTTACCTGCAAGTTAGACCTGATTTGCAGATGGGTTCAAGCGTATAGACTTTCATACCACGTGCTTTCTTTTGATTGGGTTATTCAATGATATATGCTTGACAGGTTACTCCACCATTCTTTATTCGGCTCCCGGAGCGGCGTGTCTACTGGCGAAGGGTACTATCATTCAGATCTGGTAATTTGTTTGTTTTGTTAGTCGCACTTATGTTACGGTGACATCTTTGCTTTGTGTATTGTTGTTTATTTATTTGTTTCAGCCCGACTATAGTCCAGGGCGAAATGGCCATCCTGACCCATTTTATGCTAAGTGGTTTCGTTTTAAGTCATGATGACAGGACCAGAGTCCCGATGCCCATGTGCGCACTCTGTGAGTTAACTGAAAGTTAAGTTTGGAACTGAGATGTAATTCAGGCAGGGCGCTCCTCGCGCGCAAAGGTCACATTACGTTCCTTCGGACGTTTTAACTTCATATCTCACCGCATAGCAAGCGGCTCCACTTCTTTCATTGAATTATTTTATCGTTTCTCAGTATGGTTTATATAAACAGTCCTTTGACCAGCGAACGCTGTCATGTGCTGATATTATTTCTATTTTATGTTTACTGTAAAACCCTCACTGGTTCGTACGGTGATTACAATTAGATCTACGGTGCACTCTCGTCTATCGTCTCTATCCTTCACTTGGTTCGTATCCTGCATATGGAACGGTCATTGTTGTGCCGTGGAAACCAAACCCTCGAATCATCTTTTTTTTTTCTTTTTTTTTTTTAATAACTGGTTCATATTTAAATAGAATTCGTAATTGCGTTTGTAACTCTTGCAATATCCATATATTCAACTAAGGGGAACGAGTTATTATTTAACTCTCTCGGCACACCAGAGTTAATCGAAATGCAATTATTGTTGTGGCGCTTAGTACTGTTATGGTACTTGCTGTTGGCCGCATAATTATATGTATGGCACATCTGGTGCAACCAAATTAGGTTTCTGGTTCCACATTTTTTTTTTCTTGTTTTTATGTATATTTATACCTATGATTCATAGGTATATAGAGGTATAGCTCATGTGCCTTATATAATGAAGGACCTATGGTTATGGATTGTTGCCACGGTTTAATATAGGAGTTTATGCCATGCGCCATATTCATTAAATCCTATCTTTTATTTATAACCGTGCCATGAGATTTAATAGTTAGTGAATACGTTCATACATAACGTACTCTAAGAATTTTAGGAATATTTTAACCCTTCTTTAGTGAAGATGGGTTTTGGAGTTTAATAAGAATTCATAGCTATATGTTCCATAATGCATCTTCTGAACTTCCACTTGTCTTTGGATGTACAATATATATACTTCATTGCACTTGCCTAGAGAACATTCATTATAAGGCAATGATTTGTATAGGTTATAGTTTGGTCAAGGAGTAAAACATATAATTGTTGTTTTTCCTTTTGATATGAAACTATACCTTTATAAATGGTCTATTGCTCACCTAGCATATAATTACTCTTTTTTTTTTTCTAACACCCATATAATTGTTAGGATGTTAAAATATGCAGTCTATAAAGGTTATAATTATTAGAATGATCATAACTGCAATTTACATGCTACATGCCATGTACATATTCTAGCATCAATACTCTTAAATTTTACTTTATAACTCAAAGTCTACTAATATAGTTTTCCATTTACATATGACCATAATTTTTTTTTCACAATTATACACAGATATGGAGCAAGGTAATATTCAATTTTCCTGCACAGCTTTTTAATGTCAAAATTCATGGTATTTACTTCCAGCTGGTTATATTTATACTATGTACTTTCTAGTACTTTTATAATGTTTCTCTAGTAGACTCATAAACATATAATAAATCATTTGTGCCTACCATAAACAAAACCAGAATTAATCATCTGTAGAGGGTAAGTATTTCAGATTTAACCCGATCTACTCTATGGATTTTCTGGGCTAAACAGTATCTGAAAGGTGAAGGCCTGATGATGGGTTCTGTTAAATGTAGTACCAAAATCAAACATCCAGATTCTCTTAAATGTTTATATGTAGCGAATTCATATCATAGAACATCTGAATGAACAGAAATTTTCAGGAACATACCACTATCTTATCTCTAGAAGTTCCCTTTTCTATGTATCTAGAGAATAAATATAAATTCATTTTTCTCTTGTTTTTCATCATAGTAAGGAATACTTAGTTTAGCAGTTTTTAGAATGGAAATCCTCCTTCTATACTCCTTGTAGTCTTTGCTCGACATCTGCATGTTCCTGGTAGTACCATTTTCCCCTTTCCTTTCCATTAACTTCAGCATTGATCTTTTCTACTGTATTTAGATGATTTCAGTATCTTAACTTTATGAACGCTGAAATTTCTTTTACATAACGATGATAGTAGAACAATAGCTGAATATGTCATTATAAACTTTTTTCATACTCTATTATTTTACATAGAAATGCTATTTTTCTGAGAGATATCGGTTTCCAGTTTTAAACCTATTATAGGTTTAACCATTCTGGTCTATGAGCCTCCTCATATTACTCCCATATCAATGTTTCTACTTCCTCACCATCTGTTACATGTATACTTGAAAGTATATCCAAGATATTTGTATACTTGAAGAAATATTTTTAATATTCATAAAAATTTATAACAGTTAACCATTTCTTTGTGAGCACATATCTTGCCCAATTTTTGAACAGGAGCTCCGATACCATTTGTCACGTCTCCCAAACCCTTTTATATATATATATATATATATATATATATATCATGGGATTCTGTTATTATTTAGTAACATCCACTATACCTCATGGTTACTCCTCCTAAATTTCTTAACTCCTCTTCTATAAGTGGTTCATTTTACTCTGAATAAGATTCAACATGTCTCTCTTAGGGTCTATATTCATAATAGGTCTATATTCATCACCCCGGTGATGAGTGCTACCCATATAACCTAACTCAATATTTTCCGCTTTATGCGTCAATAACAATTATAGTTTTTATACTGAATCACCTACAATGTAGACTGTTATCCGGGGTTTAGATTCCTTTTAGTACTTATAGACAGCCATGGAATACAAGAATTTCCATGAGGATTGTTGGCCTTGACCCCCCCCTCTTCTCAGTTCATATAGTAGACTTATATATCTATATATTTTACTTTGTAATTCTCAGGTTTTCTGTTCAGGATGATCACTAGGCCCTTAATCAAACTTCCCAGTTTGCCGGCCTGCTAACCTTTTCAATATATTAAAGTTTCAGCATCGAGGTATAGATGTATGCCTCCTCGCATACATCTATCTCTACGCAGTTAACCACCATTGCTCCACTGCTTTCCCAGTAGTTTCTATGGATGGTAACCCGATGCTCTGTTCACGGTATTTTACATATGCTTACAGTCTTCCCTCACACAAACTTTTATTTGACAATAGATTTTTCAATAGGTTTTTTCCCCCTTTATTTGTCTGTTATAACCATTCAACATGTGTGACACTATGGTACAGATTCAACTGTTCCAGGGGAAAACTAGGAAACAGCTCCTCTTGCTTCACTCCAATGGAGGGAGAGAATACTGAACTGGATAGTTTAGAATCCCTAGTATTAGATCCTCGTATTTAGTTAGGATTCAACTGCTACCTCCATAGGTGTACCATTACATTTAATAGAATACTGTAAATTCTAGTTTTTACAATTCTTTCCATTGTAACACAACTGAGGGTTGTTGTTCCCTACCTCCTGTTATTGCTCACAGTGAATTATGTGCCATCAGTATCGTTATGATAGATTTAGTTGTTTGGAAATTAATGTTCATGGGTACTGGTTTGTTAACCTCTTCTGTTTATACACACAGAAATTAAATACTCCTTTAAAAGATAGCCATCTATACCTATACATAGTTATTATATTGGCTGCTCAATTGATCTATCATCTCAAACCTCATTATTACAGTGTACTCATCCCTACACCCAACCATTTGTCTCTACTGTAGTTGCAATTACATAAGTTTCTGATCCATTAATCAATCTAACAGTTACATAATGCAACATAACATAACCATTCATACATTCCATAATGTACTATAACATCATAATTTCATAAATTACATAGAGGAATATAATATCACAATTTCATAAATTGCATAAAGGAATATAACATCACAATTTCATAAAACAGGGATATGTTTAACACAGACTTACAGATATCTCCAAATTTATGCATGCACACCTCTACTATGACCAGTCCTCCCAACCTTAGAATCCTCTTTACCTCCTAGGATTCACCCCCGAGCAGAGATCCTCCCCAGAACAGACTAGCCTCAATCTGTTCTGGAGCAGCTTATTTAAGCTGTGCTTTCCCCAAGCCTGTTTCCAATTCTGCGTCAGGAATTTCAGGATGCTTTATTCCTGTTTAGCCTAGGCTTCCCATTCTGGGACTCTTTAAAGCTGCTTTAAGCTTTTCCTCAGCTTTTCCAGCTTTTTTCTCACCTCTTCCCAACTACTCCTCTTCATTGGGGAAATTTAGATTTTTCCTCAAAAATCTAAATTAGAATAATTTCTTTCAAGGATTTTTGAAAGATTTTGGAGCAGCTTATTTAAGCTATGCTTTCCCCCAAGCCTGTTTCCAATTCTGCGTCCAGAATTTCAGGATGCTTTATTCCTGTTTAGCCTAGGCTTCCCATTTTGGGACTCTTTAAAGCTGCTTTAAGCTTTTCCTCCGCTTTTCCAGCTTTTTCTCACCTCTTCCCAACTACTCCTCTTCATTGGGGAAATTTAGATTTTTCCTCAAAAATCTAAATTAGAAATAATTTCTTTCAAGGATTTTTGAAAGATTTGGGGAAAGTCTTTTTTCCTTTTCCATTACCTCATGGATTAGGCATGTGATCTCACTTTCTCATCTGGTCATAGTGCATGCACAATATTTTATTTATTTTTCATAATTAAGTATTTAACCATATCCAAATAACAATTATCCATTGGGGTCCACTCCCCTATGGATGTATGTTCAAATGTCTAATTTGAAAATCATAGAACTTGGGGGTGTTACATAGAAGAACACCAACAGTTGGCCAGCTTTTTGAGAGTAATGTAACACCCCCAATTTATGTGTTGAAATTTTAAAGTTTGACATTTCAACTTTAATCCTAAGGGGAGTGGACCCCAAAGGATAGATACATTATGGATGTAATTTAATATTTAGTAGAAGAAATAAATAAACTTTTTGATGTGCATATAGACCAAGAATGAGATTTAGAGACCACTTGCTAAATCTATGAGGATGGATAAGGCAAGTATTCCCCTAAAATCCTTCAGAAATCCTTGAAGGGAATTATTTCTAATTTAGGTTTGAGGAAGAATCTAAATTTTCCCCAATGATGAGGAAAGTAGTTGGGAAGAGGTGAAAAGCTGGAAAAGCTGAGGAAAAGCATAAAACATCTTTAAAGAATCCCAAAATTGGGAAGCCTAGGCAAACAGGAAGAAAAGCATCTTGCTATTCTGGACGCAGAATTAGAAAACAGGCTTGGGGAAAATAGCTTAAATAAGCTGCTCCTAAGTAGATCAAGGGGTTGATCAGTGGTGGAGGTGGTCTCAACTCGGGGGTGAGTTCTGGAAGATAAGTAGAACTCTACGGTTGGGAGGTTGGTCTACTGCATGAGTGGTATGTCTTGAAAATAGAATGGTTTATTTACTTACATTAGTATGAATTGGCTACATATAAAAACAAAATAATTACTTGATTTGATATTCATTATCTATTCTACTTTTAGCAGAAGGAACTCCAAGGAGTGCACCCTTGTCATTATGCATGATTGTAAAATACTAGTATGTAGAGTAGAATGGTATAAAAATTTTAAACCTTGATTGATTCAAGTTTATAGATACTTATTTCAATAGAAGATTTGAAGTGCAGGTTGAAATCCACTTCTGTCTCATACCATAATAAAAAATATACCCATACATAGAAAAGAGAATTTAAGTATTGTTACACTAAAATAAAGAGGGAAATTGGATGGTTGATGTAAATTTTATATCCATGTACTAGAGTAGATAATATAATTTTCCATTTCATAAACAACTTTTCATAGATCATATTACCCTCATAGCGCTTCCCCTAACTCGAAGTTAAGTGTATTAGAATGTTTTTTGGGGAAAAAAAAATGACATATTATAAACCTATAACTACAATACAATTTATATCAAGCAAAATAGAGAATATTATGCCTTATGTATATGTATATAACGGCAGAAATGCGTCGTACGTCATAGTGCGTACGATTTCAATTACACTTTTATCATTTTATCATGTACATAAGAATCGAATGGAGAGCTATGTCAAAACATTAATAAAATGGCATGATACGAAAAAAAATTATAGCGCATATGTGTAGGGTTGACCAATTATTTACCGATTAACATCAATTAGACAGAACCCCCTCTGTAGGGTTGAAACTGCGCGGGTACATGAACAACTTGACGTATTTGGATGATTAAGGAGTTACATTACTTACATTATATTACCTCTACTCTACTCTTTCAATTCTAAGGGATAAAAGTCGAACCTAGAACCAAACAGGTAAATCATTAGACATTATAATAGTACACGCGAGAGATGATTCTATAATTATATTAAGCGGCATGTAATCAAAAGTTTTCTGCAACATTAATTAACAACGCGAGTTCGCAAATTTAATATAACGAGCTTATCGCAAATCTTGAACACAGTCATTTCGCCTTCCAATGAGTTTTTTTTTGTTAAACTAAAAACATCATATGAACTTAACATGCAGGATTCCATGTAACATTACGTGTCAGTATATACAAGCATCAGAAACAAATAAGTAAACGAAGTAAGATCGTGTGGGTATGAGAAGGTGGAGTAACAGTCGAGTCCCCCGGTTCAAATGATATTAACCGGAACTAGAACGTCGACAGATTTCCAAAAAAAAAAAAAAAAACAAAAACCGAATGAAAACCCTCTTACTATAAACATGCTAGTATACCGATTTTCCCCAGTTAATAAGGATAGATAAATGTAATAGCAGTAAAACCATCAATCATTGCACTAGAGGTTGCAACAATGAAATAACTGGAACCCCTAGCAATTGCACACCGACGTGCGCACCGAATCCCCAATATACCTACAGCAAAAAATTAAACACAACCTCAGAAATTCTAACTGCGTCTCAACCGCACCTTGGAAGAGTTGACAGCGGCGGAGATCGGGAACATGAACACATCTGAATGTTGAGTGGGCAGAGTGCAGACGAAGAAGGCCGCGAATCCTCTCTGCGCCTGAAACAAAATAAAACCAACGTGTTAGGAATTAAGAAGAGACTGTACATGAGTTAAATGAAATAATAAATCGAAGAAGGAGGGTGAGTCTGGAATGAACAGGGGTTTACTTGCTTGGGAGGAAAATAGATAGCCGAAAAACATTGTTGCCCGACAGAAGGAGCAAAGGTCTTCCCTCTCCAGTTTTCAAACTCTCTCCTCAATCGTGGATGAGGAAAAAATTTTGGTATCACTTCATTAACCCTGAAAACACACAACACAGTTAGTTAACATACGCTGAAATGCAGCGTTGAACCCCAACTGCAACCTACTATACACATCCAGCCGTTACAACTCCAGGAAGTTTGAAAGGAAAAGGAAAACGCGAGGGTTTAAAATAGAAAACAGGAAACCTAGGTTTAGAACCGACCTTTGTACCTGCAAAGATTCAGATCTCAGACTTGCGCATCAATTCTCAACCACCACGAACCTTACGAGATCCCGAGGGGGATTGTAGGGATCAAATCAAGCAACCGGGAGTACAGTTTGGAGGAATTTATTTATATTATTCAATTCCCTCCAATACAACCGGCAGTCAAGGTATCGACGAAACACTGAACTCAACCCTGTAAATTGGCCCCTTCCCGCCTGCGACTACAGCTAGTGATGAAACGTGGCAATTTCGCATAGGCAAGAGTACATGTGTTGAAACGCGGGCTTCTGAATCGGAAAGGAAGAACACGCCAACGTGAAATCCAGACAAATTTAAAACGCAGGAAAACTATACAATTTCGGTTCTTCCAGCCCAAAAGACAACGTAATGCCGTGTACCAAACTCTTTCTCCAATCTCGCACGCAACACTGTCACTGCATACAATCCAGTGAAAAGAAAAATATTAGCAGTTTACGAATCAAAACAATGAGACGCCGAGACAGGTGCATCACAGGTCATAACCCGTGAGCAGAAAAATCACGCGAGTTAACACTACATGAAGATTAGGGTTTCGAAACCCATATTCAAGCTGACTGAGCGCTATCAACTTTCACGATAAACAGATGTACTTTGACGATGATCTCTATCACGCTCAGGAAACCGGGTTATTAAACAATCATAATGAAAGGTGCCAGCCGCGCATATATCATATGTCGCGCTGATATATAATGCACGCATATATCATATGCTGCGCTGATATATAATACGGAATATACATAGCTATTTTATTGATATAAAATACATATATAAGGTGACAAATAGATATATGGTGAGGCAGATAATGTTAAATATACATATCACGATTTTATGCTAATGTATAATGTTGAATATACATAATTATTTTATGCCGAGATATAATTATTTAAATATTTATGCTAATGTATAACGTTGAATATACATATAATTATTTTATGCGGAGATATAATGTTAACATTATATATAACAATTTCGTATTTCATAAATTGTATGCTATAACATTGTGGGTTTTGTTATAATGCATGGGAATCTCATGTAATAGCGAAAAGCTTCAAAAATTAAGATAAAAGATATGATTAGCCTTCCCAAATTAAAAAGGGGGTTATTATTGCTTGATTCAAATAAATATTTAAATAGATGGAGAAGGGAAAAAATCTTAGAAGTTAGTACCAATATAAAATATATATATATGAGAAAAAAAAAATTAATGGGAGGTGTGACAAATGGTATCGGAGCACCAGTTACAACAATTTGGGCTGTCATTAGTGTGCTCACTGTTATTACATGTCTTTTTTGAAAATTTTATTTTTATAAAATTTTGCTAATCTGGGTTGTGAGTGTGTACAGTTGAAATGGCTGAAGGTGAAGGGATTTATGTGGATCTGAGGGATGAGTTTGCTACACCAGATCCCAACGCTACGATGATGGCCATGTTGCACAGGGTGCAACGGGAGTTGGCGGAACTAAGAAGCCAGAATGACAGGTTGTCATCGGCCAGCAAGGAATAGGAAAAACTCATCAGAGAATTAACTTCCCAGGACATCCAAGAAGGCGAAGGTTCCGGAAAGAGAAAGATGGATGAGTCTGATGATGAGGAGGCTATTAGGCAGCAGCATAAACAGAAAAAGGAATTACAGGGAGAATTCCGGAAGATTAAACCTCCCTCCTATGATGGAGAGAAAGAAGAGGATGTGGAAGCTTGGTTATTGAATATGATCAAGTATTTCCAGGTATATGAGTATGAAAGTAATCTGAAGGCCAGATTAGATGTTTATCAGTTACAAGGAAAAGCTACATTGTGGTGGGAGGAGACGAAAATGGTCCATGCCATTGATGAAAAGTCAGTTACTTGGGAAGATTTCTAGGTTAAGTTCAAGAATCGCTACTTGAATGAGCATTACTATGATCACAAAGCAAAAGAATTTCATGAACTGAGGCTGTGACAGCTCACTATTGATGAATTTGTTACTAAGTTTACCAATCTACTGAGATATGTACCCTACATAAGGGAAGAGAAGGCAAAAGTTCAAATATTTTTGAATTTTTTGCCTACTTCATACAAGGAGAAAATTGAGTTTGAAAACCCAAAAACTATGGACGAAGCGGTTAGAAAAGCCAGATTATGTTACCAACAGTTCAAAGGAAAAACTGAACAAGGGAAAAACTGGGTACAGAAAAATGAATTCAAAGGGAGGAAACAGAAAGCAGCCTATTTGAAGAACTTTGGCAAAGATCATCAACGGAAAAAGTTTAATAAATCCAGAGAAAGGAAAACTGCTCAATCCCAAGTGGCTTCAAAACAAATAGAGGGAGACAGTAAAAAGGAAGGGACAGTCAGAATGAAGGAACCCTTGAAATGTTGGGGCTGTGGAGGACCCCATATATTGAGAAACTTCCCTCATAGAAACATTCATATGCTCATGGGAGATCGAGAGGCGACAACAGTAAATGATGTAGCCAGAAATATACCAACTATAAGCGCAGCCCTGGAAAATCGACAAGCAGAACATCAAGCAACCATGGTGGGAATAGAGGGTAAGATTTCTGACTTATCTATTACTGTTCTGATTGATCCAGGTGCTTCTTTGAGTTACATTAGTCCAAAAATTGTAGAAAAATGTAATCTTAAAGCTGAGAAATTCCAGCAGACATGGTTGGTACAGCTAGCCACTGGAACTAAGAGAAAAGTAACACATAAACTACCTCACACAGAAATTAAGTTGAATGACTTTCAAACAGAGGTAAATTTGAATATTCTGCCCTTAGGGTCGTATGATTTGTTGATCGGAATGGACTGGCTGGAAAAGAAGAAAGCCTTGATGAATTTCTGGGATAAGACTCTGCATTGTGTAGATGAGGAAGGGAAACCTTTTATTCTCAAAGGGAAACAAAAACCCATTTCTATAAGACAAATTTCAGCTTTACAATTGAGAAGGGCAGCTAGGAAGGGATACCAAGTTTATGCAGTGCACTTAGAAGAAATAGAACAGAAAACTAAGGAAGAGTTACTGGATGCTGTACCAGTAATCAAAGAATTTAAGGAAGTATTTCCCAAGGAAATCCCTCATCTCCCCCCCAAAAGAGAGACTAATTTTTCAATCGATCTGGTACTGGGAGCAACACCTATTTCCCGAGCACCTTATCGAATGAGTCCTCCTGAACTAATGGAACTGAAAATGAAATTACAGGAATTGTTAGATAAAGGGTATATAAGACCAAGTGTGTCTCCTTGGGGAGCCCTGGTTTTATTTGTGAAAAAGAAAGATGGAACTTTTAGGATGTGCATTGACTATCGTCAACTGAACAAGTTAACCATTAAGAATAGATACCCTTTGCCGAGAATTGATGATCTTTTTGATCAAGTGAGAGGAGCTTCAGTATTTTCCAAGATTGACCTAAGGACTGGTTATCACCAGCTTAGAATTAAAGAAGAAGACATCAGCAAAACAACATTTCGAACCAGGTATGGGCATTACGAATTTGTAGTCCTACCTTTTGGTTTGACGAATGCCCCTGCCACATTTATGTGCCTAATGAACAGTGTGTTGAATAAGTATTTGGATAAATTTGTTCTTGTGTTCATAGATGATATTTTAGTCTACTCCAAAAATGAAGATGAACATAAGGAACACCTGAGAATAGTGTTGCAGACTTTAAAAGAAAACCAGCTATATGCCAAGTTCAGCAAATGTGAATTTTATAAAGATAAAATCCAATATCTGGGTCATATTATTTCTGAAAAAGGGTTGGCGGTTGACCCTAAAAAGATAAAAGCCATTAAAGAATGGCCAGTCCCAACTGATGTTTCAGCAGTAAGATCATTTATGGGAATTTCAGGCTATTATCGCAGATTTGTGGAGAGATTTTCTGCTATAGCATATCCCATAACCTCATTACAAAGGAAGGGTGTTAAATTTGTGTGGACTGAAAAATGCCAAAATAGTTTTGAGCAATTAAAACAAAAACTCATTTCAGCCCCTATCCTGAAAATTGCAGATCCTGATAAGGAATTTGTGATATGTACAGATGCTTGTAAAGAAGGATTGGGAGGAGTCCTATTGCAGGAAAATTCAGTTATTGCCTATGAATCTAGAAAACTGAAAATTCATGAACAGAATTATAGTGCCTATGATCTAGAATTAGCAGTTGTTATCCATGCTTTGAAAATGTGGCGGCACTATCTTCTTGGGAAAAAGTTTACATTGATGACTGATCACATTAGTCTCAAATATTTCTTCTCTCAAACTGATCTGAATGCAAGACAAGCCAGATGGCTGTCTTTTTTAAGTGAATTTGATATGGATATAAAACATATCAAGGGAAAAGAGAATAAAGTTGCTGATGCATTAAGCAGGAATGCTTGTCAGAATATAAACCACATTGGAAGTAGTGCTCAAATCGAAATAGAAGAATTGGTGAGAAAAGCAGCAAGTCAGGATCAAAACTATGAAACTCTTTTAGTGAAATTACAGAAAAAGGAGAAAACTGATTTCACTCAAAACCAACAAGGGCTGATCTGTTATAAAAATAGGTTGTATGTTCCCCAGGTAGAGTCCTTGAAAAGAGAAATTCTGGATGAGTATCACAAACAGCCATATGCAGGACATCCAGGATATCAGAAAATGCTAACAGCACTGAAAAAGAAATTGTTCTGGCCAGGAATGAAGAGAGATGTAGCAGAATATTTAAGTAGGTGCATGGAATGTCAATTAGTCAAAGTGGAGCATCAACATCCAGCAGGACTTTTGAACCCTTTTCCAATTGCAGAATGGAAATGGGATACAGTTTCCATGGACTTTATAATAGGATTACCCAAAAACAAATATCAACATGATTCTGTAATGGTAGTAGTAGACACTCTAACAAAAGCTGCCCACTTTATACCAGTGAAATCTACCTTTGGAACAGCTCAAGTAGCAAATGTTTTCCTGAAGGAGATAGTAAGGCTTCATGGAGTTCCCAAGGTAATTGTCTCAGATCGGGATGCTAAGTTTACAGCAGCGTTTTGGAAAGGATTGTTTGGAGGGATGGGTACTAAGCTGAATTTTAGTACTGCCTATCACCCTCAAACTGACGGGCAGACAGAAAGGACTAATCAAATTTTGGAGGATATGTTGAGAATGTATGTGATGGATAGGCCATCAAAGTGGGAAAAGTATCTGCATTTAGCTGAGTTTGCCTATAATAATAGCTACCAATCCTCTATTAAGATGAGTCCGTTTGAGGCACTCTATGGGAGAAAGTGCCGTACTCCTTTGAGCTGGAGCCAACCAGAGGAAAAACTGGTGTTGGGACGAGATGCACTACAAGAGATGGAAAGAATTGTCACACAGATACAAAGTAACATCAAGACAGCACAAGATCGCCAGAAAAATTATGCTGATAAGAAACGAGTGCACCGAGAATTCAAAGTGGGAGACCATGTGTATTTGTGTATTAAACCCAAAAAGAGCACACTTTATGCTGGGAGTTGTGCAAAACTGGCTCCTAGACATTGTGGTCCTTTTGAAGTATTAGAAAGGGTGGGACCAGTGGCTTACAAGCTGGCCTTACCCCCCCATGTTAGAGTGCATAATGTGTTTCATGTTTCATTATTAAAAAGATATGTGCGTGATGCTTCTCACATAGTTGATTGGAATGTTGTACAGGTGGAACCAGAAGGGGAGTTTCTACCAGAACCGCTTGAAATATTGGAGTGGGAAGAAATTAAATTGAGAAACAGAACGGTGGCCAGAGTAAAAGTGCAGTGGAAGCACTTTACTGCTGAAAAAGCTACCTGGGAAAGGGAAGCTGAAATGATGGAAAAATATACATTTTTGTTTAAGTGAATTCTAGTAGTTGAATAAGAACACCGAGGACGGTGTTTATTTTCAGAGGGGGAATATGTAACACCCCCAATTTATCTGTTGAAATTTTAAAGTTTGACATTTGAACTTTAATCCTAAGGGGAGTGGACCCCAAAGGATAGATACATTATGGATGTAATTTATATTTAGTTGAGGAAATAAATAAACTTTCTGATGTGCATATAGACCAAGAATGAGATTTAGAGACCACTTGCTAAATCTATGAGGATGGATAAGGCAAGTATTCCCCTAAAATCCTTCAGAAATCCTTGAAGGGAATTATTTCTAATTTAGATTTGAGGAAGAATCTAAAGTTTCCCCAATGACGAGGAAAGTATTTGGGAAGAGGTGGAAAGCTGGAAAAGCTGAGGAAAAGCATAAAACAACTTTAAAGAATCCCAAAATTGGGAAGCCTAGGCAAACAGGAAGAAAAGCATCCTGCAATTCTGGACGCAGAATTAGAAAACACGCTTGGGGAAAATAGCTTAAATAAGTTGCTCCTAAGCAGATCAAGGGGTTGATCAGTGGTGGAGGTGGTCTCAGCTCGGGGGTGAGTTCTGGAAGATAAGTAGAACTCTACGGTTGGGAGGTTGGTCTACTGCATGAGTGGTATGTCTTGAAAATAAAATGGTTTATTTACTTACATTAGTATGAATTGGCTACATATAAAAACAAAATAATTACTTGATTTGATATTCATTATCTATTCTACTTTTAGCAGAAGGAACTCCAAGGAGTGCACCCTTGTCATTATGCATGATTGTAAAATACTAGTTTATAGATACTTATTTCAATAGAAGATTTGAAGTGTGGGTTGCAATCTACTTCTATCTCATACCATAATCAAAAATATACCCATACATAGAAAAGAGAATTTAAGTATTGTTACACTAAAATAAAGAGGGAAATTGGATGGTTGATGTAAATTTTATATCCATGTACTAGAGTAGAATAATATAATTTTTGCCATTTTCATAAACGACTTTTCATAGATCATATTACCCTCATAAGCGCTTCCCTAACTCGAAGTTAAGTGTATTAGAATGTTTTGGGGAAAACAAAATGACATATTATAAACTACTGCTACAATACAATTTATATCAAGCAAAATCGAGAATATTATGCATTATATATATGTATATAACGGTGAAATCGTGCGTCACCATGCGCCTGACTTTCAATTACACTTTTATCATTTTATCATGTCTATAAGAATCGAATGGAGAGCTATGTCAAAACATTAATAAAATGGCATGATACAAAAAAAATTATAGCGCATATGTGTAGTGTTGACCAATTATTTACCGATTAACATCAATTAGACAGAACTCCCTCTTTAGGGTTGAAAATGCGTGGGTACATGAACAACCAGCGATGCTAAATGATTAAGGGTTACATTATATTACCTCTCTGCTACTCTTTTCAATTATAAGGGATAAAAGCCGAACCTAGAACCAAACAGGTAAATCATTAGACATTATAACAGTACACGCAGAGATGATACTCTAGTTATATTCCGTGGCATGTAAAAAAAAGAAGTTTTCCGCAACATTAATTGACAACAGAGGTCCGCAACTTTAATATAACAGAGGTCCACAAATCTTGAACCTAATCGTTTCGATAATTGAGTTTTTTTGTTAAACTAAAAACATCATATGAACTTAACATGCAGGATTCCATGTAACATTACGCGTCAGTATATACAAGCATCAGAAAAAAATAAGTAAACGAAGTAAGATCGTGTGGGTATGAGAAGGTGGAGTAATAGCCGAGTCCCCCGGTTCAAATGATATTAACCGGAACTAGAATGTCGACAAATTTCCCAAAAAAAAAAAAAAAACAAAAAAAAAAAACGAATGAAAACCCTCTTACTGTAAACATGCTAGTATATCGATTTTCCCCAGTTAATAAGGATAGATAAATGTAATAGCAGTAAAACCATCAATCATTGCACTAGAGGTCGCAGCAATGAAATAACTGGAACCCCTAGCAATTGCACACCGATGTGCGCACCAAATCCCCAATATACCTACAGCAACAAATTAAACAAAACCTCGGAAATTCTAACTGCGTCTCAACCGTACCTTGGAAGAGTTGACAGCGGCGGAGATCGGGAACATGAACACATCTGAATGTTGAGTGGGAAGAGTGCAGACGAAGAAGGACGCGAATCCTCTCTGCGCCTGAAACAAAATAAAACCAACGTGTCAGGAATTAAGAAGAGACTGTACATGAGTTAAATGAAATAATAAATCGAAGAAGGAGGGTGAGTCTGGAACGAACAGGGGTTTACTTGCTCTGGAGGAAAATAGATAGCCGAAAAACGTTGTTGCCTGGCAGAAGGAGCAAAGGTCTTCCCTCTCCAGTTTTCAAACTCTCTCCTCAATCGTGGATGAGGAAAAAATTTTGGTATCACTTCATTGACCCTGAAAACACACAACACAGTTAGTTAACACAGGCTGAAATGCAGCGTTGAACCACAACTGCAACCTACTATACACTTCCAGCCGTTACAACTCCAGGAAGCTTGAAAGGAAAAGGAAAACGCGAGGGTTTAAAATAGAAAACAGGAAACCTAGGTTTAAAACCGACCTTTGTACCTGCAAAGATTCAGATCTCAGACTTGCGCATCAATTCTCAACCACCACAAACCTTACGAGATCCCGAGGGGGATTGTAGGGATCAAATCAAGCAACCGGGAGTACAGTTTGGAGGAATTTATTTATATTATTCAATTCCCTCCAATACAACCGGTAGTCAAGGTATCGACGAAACGCTGAACTCAACCCTGTAAATTGGCCCCTTCCCGCCTGCGACTACAGCTAGTGATGAAACGTGGCAATTTCGCATAGGCAAGAGTACATGTGTTGAAACGCGGGCTTTTGAACCGGAAAGGAAGAACACACCAACGTGAAATACGGACGAATTTAAAACGCAGGAAAACTGTACAATTTCGGTTCCTCCAGCCCAAAAGACGGCGTAATGCCATGTACCAAACTCTTTCTCCAATCTCGCACGCAACACTATCACTGCATACGATCTAGCGAAAAGAAAAAGATTAGCAGTTTACGAATCAAAACAATGAAACGCCGAGACGGGTGCATCACAGGTCATAACCCGTGAGCAGAAAAATCACGCGATTTAACACTACATGAAGATTAGGGTTTGGAAACCCATATTCAAGCTGACTGAGCGCTATCAACATTCATGATAAACAGATGTACTTTGACGATGATCTCTATCACGCTCAGGAAACCGAGTTATAAAACAATCATAATGACAGGTGCCAGCCGCGCATATATCATATGCCGCGCTGATATATAATGCACGCATATATCATATGCCGCGCTGATATATAATACGGAATATACATAGCTATTTTATTGATATAAAATACATATATAAGGTGACAAATAGATATATGGTGAGGCAGATAATGTTAAATATACATATCACGATTTTATGCTAATGTATAATGTTGAATATACATAATTATTTTATGCGGAGATATAATTATTTAAATATTTATGCTAATGTATAACATTGAATATACATATAATTATTTTATGCGGAGATATAATGTTAACATTATATATAACGATTTCGTATTTCATAAATCGTAGGCTATAACATTTTGGGTTTTGTTATAATGCATGGGAATCTCATGTAATAGCGAAAAGCTTCAAAAATTAAGATAAAAGATATGATTAGCCTTCCCAAATTAAAAAGGGGGTTATTATTGCTTGATTCAAATAAATATTTAAATAGATGGAGAAGGGAAAAAACCTTAGAAGTTAGTACCAATATAAAATATATATATATGAGAAAAAAAATAAAATAATGGGAGGTGTGACAAGTAAGGAAATAATATCTCCAGAAACATGTAATAAACCATTTCATATTGCACATACCAAATTCAAATATTGGAGACTTTCGCACAAGAAGGATGTAAAGCAAGGTTGGATGGTTGAGGAAAACTAGCCTGAAATAAAGATCCATTAAACTTCGTAAACTTAAATATAGCCTTAACAACCGTTGCTCAATATATTATTTCCATGGAACAATGTGGGAATACCTCGATAGTCTTAGATTTCGTTATCGAGTGATTTAGCTACCAACAACCATATATGAAGTTCCTATATCCTCAAAAAGAAGAATAGTTTGAATGTTGGAATGGAATTATGGAATGAAAAATGTGTTCTCTTTGATAGAAAATATTCGATAATATTAATGTGGTATTTGTGGGTAAGACATACTCTATTATCAATTAGTGGAGACACATTTGATCTGGGATATTGAACCCAGTGGGAAATTGATGGTTAGTCCTCTTTTTACATCCCATACATGTAAACATCAACTAGAAGTTGTTTTGTTTGATGGTAATTGTCATTTCCAAAATTGGATGCCAAAGGAAATAATTTTACTTAAAATGATTTTAAATGGCTAGTATTGGATTTTATGGTGTGATTTTTTATCATGAGACTATAACATAGGTAATAGACAAAATTATGATACTTATATTGAGAATATCATAGATAGGGTAGGGTAATGAATTGGTTTATTGGAGAAGAAAATGTGTATCAACTTTTCTGTGGATTTGTGTCTATATAAGCTTTAGCAAGGTAGGGTAGTTTTCTAAGATGGATCTTATGTAACCAATCAAAATAATTTGAGAATAACGTAATAGGAAACATAATTAATATGAAGGAGTCAAATTTCGAAATACTCTAGTTATATAGTTAATAAAATAAACATGTATTTTTGATAATTTCTATGATATAAAAAAATTTGTGTGGATAAAAATAATCTATATTGTAAATAAAAATCCTCTTAATATTTTTGTAAGTAAAAATTTAATATGAAAAAAACATAATAATAATATTGGAAAAAAATCAAAATAGTTTTTTTTTTTTTAAATAACATCAAATGTAATTAGAATTATCCATATTATGACTTTTTATATCATTAAAATTATTTCTATTATATAAAACATATTAAACATAATGGTTTAATATAATGATTAAAGCTAATGAACTTTTCAATATCCTCTTAATTTAATCACATAAGAAGTTTAGATGGATTAAAAAAAAAAAAAAATTATGTAAATAAAAATAAAAATATGCTAATATTAAAATCATACAAATATTCTCTTATTATTTATTTATTTGTTTGTTGTTGATAGAATAAAGTTAAAGCTTTCTTAGCACTAAATTTTTTTTTCTTACCACTAAATACATCTCTGTTGTATTATGATAAAAGGTTAAGGTAGATGGGTAACTTTTCAGAAGATATTGTGTGCCCTAAATACTTCAATAGGATGCAAAAAAAAACTTTTATTTAAAACCAAAAACAACTAGAAATATGAAAACTCGTCTTAAAACCATAAAATAAATATAACTATAAATATTATTTTTACGTAGATAGGCGTAACCCCCTATCGGAAGGAGCATGTTTTGTGATCAACCTAATTAATCTTTTTGATCTGATAGTCTAGATTGAAAGATGCCGGTATATTCTGGTCGTTGCCACTCAATCAATGGATGAAATCTACCCCACTAACTTCCTTGCATATCTAAATCACATGTTTAAAGTGTACTTAAATTAATCTTTTACAAATCTTGATTAAAAATTTATTGTGCCATTTATTAATTGCCACCTATCAAGATTAACAATTAGAAGGAAACCGAAACATTAAATCTTCTCCAAGTTTTGAAATCGTTCTGCAATGTGTCCTATGCCTTTCACACGAGCCATAGTGGCAGCAAGCGGTGGCGGCAAGCGGTGCGATTCAGAAAGTGAAAGGTTCGGCCAACGAACAGGAAAAAAAGCTAAGATTCCAGTTCCCACGTCGGTGCCTGCCACAAGGGCCATCTCTCTCACAATTAAATAAATGAAAACAATCTTACGCAGGATTTCACAGACTCGCAGGAATCTTGCTGCAAATAAGAACTGTTGTGTGTAAGTCCTTCGCTTCCAGTCTGCTGTAAAAACTGCAAAGCACGTGAGTCGACGATGGGAAAAATTGGGTATGCTAAATAGGGCAGACGTTGGAGAGCACCACTAACCCTGCTTCTTCTGTGTTCCGTGGCTGCAACTACTGCCCAACCAGGTCATTCAACGTTCTATACTGAAGACACTCAGTAATACGTTGCATTAAAATAGACTAAATGTATTGAAATTTTTAACTAATGTCAACTTTAATTCATATCTTTACATGTCATTTGAGGGCACTTCTAATGTTAGCTGAAGAAATGAAATGAAATCCCAATTCCAATTCCAGTTCCAGGTATGGCCCTATTATCTAGTGCATCAGCAATTTTATTGAATGTAAAGCTCTGCCGCCTCCTGAATATTTTAAACGACTTTTATGTGTCCACCATTTTAATTTAGGTGACAGATACTTGAAATCTGATTGGAGGTCCTGCATGATGAAACCCTGTAAACCCTAAAATAAGGATCACTTAAGAAGTTGTCGGGAGTATGGTACAATTTACCCTGGCTAATTAACAGTGTATGCGCTCCTAATAGTCGTGATACCTTTGACCAAACCTGACAAAGTTTCCAGAACCTAACAAGGGAAAAGGAATATAACGTGAAAACTAGAAAATGGGGGGCAGAATGAGTAACCATTGCAAAAAAGGTTACTTACCTTGACGGGAAATTTACTTGTCGATGGAGTTGCTAGGAAGAGAGTTCATGCTGAGAACTAAGAGAAAAATCTACAGGGTTGAGGGATAGAACCTATAAGCACATTATGAAGAGAAGTAATCCAAAATTAAAACCCCATTACAAATTAGGTACGGGACGGTTGGTCTGTGAA
This sequence comes from Pinus albicaulis, assembly GCA_034641835.2. Taxonomy (NCBI): domain Eukaryota; kingdom Viridiplantae; phylum Streptophyta; class Pinopsida; order Pinales; family Pinaceae; genus Pinus; species Pinus albicaulis. Next base: position 1,242,654,082 of record CM076574.1, on the reverse strand, counting down.
AGGTAACACAAATAATAATGGGTACATAATCAATGGAGAAAGAATCCTTCGGTACCAGTACGGTTTACGGGATGGGATCACGAGTATATTATTCCTATGTATTATCCTGCCTGTCATATTATCTGATTTAATATTTTCACTTGAGCACTGTATCCATTACAAAAAGGGCCGCGACGGGGAAATCGTATATGAATAGTGATTGCACGGTGAACTCAGGTATGGCCCTAGATAATAGGGCCATACCTGGAACTGGAATTGGAATTGGGATTTCATTTCATTTCTTTAGCTAACATTAGAAGCGCCCTTAAATGACCTGTAAAGATATGAATTAAAGTTGAAATTAGTTAAAATTTTCAACACATTTAGTATATTTTAATGCAATGTATTTAAATGAAGATTAATCTTGAAATTACTGCGTGTCTTTAGTATAGAACGTTGAATGACCTGGTTGGGTAGTAGTTGCAGCCACGAAACACAGAAGAAGCAGGGTTAGTGGTGCTCTCCAACGTCCACCCTATTTAGCATACCTAATTTTTCCCATCGTCGACTCACGTGCTTTGCAGTTTTTACAGCAGACTCGAAGCGAAGGATATACACAAAACAGTTCTTATTTGCAGCAAGATTCCCGCGAGTCTATGAAATCCTGCGTAAGATTGTTTTCATTTATTTAACGGTGAAAGAGATGGCCCTTGTGGCAGGTAGCGACGTGGGAAAGTTTCATGGGAGGTGTGGTCATGGTATCCGAAAAAATGTGGAAATATTTGAGGTTTGTGTTCCCATGAGTGTGTGAATGGGTGAGTAAAATCACTTTGGTTCGAAGTTCTTAGGTATAGAATAATTTTATTTTATTTTAAATAATTTTAAAAATAATCTATTTTTATTTAAATTATATATAAATTTAAACCGTGAAATATTATGTGATGTTATTAAAAATATATATAACTAAACTATCATTGAAAAAAAAAAATATTTTAAATGTAATAAGTTTGAAATAGAAAATAATATTTTTTAATTAAAAATGTATAAAATGATTGAATTTTATATTGTGAAAAATTTTAATTATATGAGCGAACATATATAGGATTAGATTTCATTATCATATTTTAGTTTTGCTAAAAGTTGAATCACAGAATAATGACATATATTCAAAAGAGCTAAGATTAAAATTTTAAGTCTAATGTTTATATTCGCAAAATGTTGACTTTATAATAAAGTTTATATTATATTTAAAAATAATATTAAAATTTATATTATTATTATTAATAAAATAAGAATTGAATTAATATTGAAAGCAATATTACTTTTAATACCATTAAATACAATATTAATAATGTTTAAAAAATAATATTTGTAATATTAACAATCTTAATAAAGTTTTTAAAATTTTAAATTTTTGATATTTAGTATTATTAACATAATAATATCTACATTGTAATATTAATATTATTAAGAATATTAATATTGTTAAAGAAAATATTAACATTAATATTGATAAATAAGAATATAATAATTAACAATATAATTATTAATAAAAATAAATTTAAACTTTTATTCACTCTAATAATATGTTATGTGACAAATATTGATTAATCACTAATAATGATTAGATGTATATTGTTAACGTGGCCATCACAAATTGACTATATATATATATATATAACAAAATTAACAAAATATAATAATATAATAGGATAAAGTTATTACTAATAATACTTATTTGTGTCTCAATATTATTTTAATGATTAATATTCATTTATTAACCTATTAAAATAATTATCAATATCTTTTATATGTATTTATATTATAATCACAATATTAATAATATTGAGTCATATGTAAATACTATAGTATATTAATAGTATTATAAAAATGTCTAATACTATTAATATTAAACACTAAGATTTATATTGTAAGAATAAATGTTCTAATGAGAAAGAAACTCATTTTGGGGGATATTCTAGCGTAAATTTCAGTCTTTATGTTGTGGCTTGCTTGCTTTTCTTCTTGTATCTCTTGCTTCTCTCTTCCCTACTCAATGAGACACAAGTTGAATTTTCTTCATCTCCTATATCCTCGCCTCTACTCTTTGTAATCCATCATGGTAACTGTAGGCTTTTCTAATAGAAATAGACAAATTTACCAAAAAAAAATATTGTAAGCCCTACAATTATAAACCTTAAGATTATAAGTCTGAGATAACCCCAAGGGATGATTAAACTCAAAAGATTAATAAACCTAAGAGATTAATATCAATATTAATATTATACACCCTTAAATTATAAAACTCAATATTAATTCCAATATTATAAACAACAATATCAAAAACACAACATTTCAAAATGCTATAAACCCTACCTGAAATATACCCAAGGGATTAATATTAAACGTAGGGAAATAAACCCAAGGGATTAATATTATATATCCAAGATTATAAATCTAAGTTAGACACAAAATTAGTATTATAAAACCTATAATTATAGACCTTAATAAACCCAAGAGATTAATTTTATAAATACAATATTGTGAAACTCGTATTAATCACATCAACATAAATATAAATACAATATAAATATAAATATATTTATATTTATATTGTCACATTCTGACAAATATTGTCTCAATATGAAAATCACACATGGCCAACCATGGTCATAATTGGTCCAACGTCACATTGTGACAACAATTGTCTCAATGTTTAAATCAAGCATGGTAAACCATGTTTATTCCCCTCGGTTTATAATATTAAATTCATGTGAGTTTACTAATTTTTTTTGTTTTTTATAGGTATCCCTTGGCTTTTTTGATCTCTTATGTTTTTAATATTTTTCCCTTAGGTTCCCCAATTCCTTTAGTTTATAATAAGAAAAAAAAGGAATTGGGTTCACCAATTCCTTTTGGTTTATAATTTGTTGGGTGATGGTTGTCGCTTGGGTTCACCAATTCCTTTGGTTTATAATATTAAACTCTTGGTTTTATTAGTTCTTTTGGTTTATAATATGAATAATTGTTCAATGTCATCCATGATAAAATGTGACATTCTGACAAATATTGTCTCAATATGAAAATCACCCATGGCCAACCCTGGTCATAGTTGGTCCTACATCGCATTGTGACAACAATTCTCTCAGTGTTTAAATCAATTCCCTTGGGTTCACCAATTTATTTTGGTTTATAATTTGTTGGGTGATGGTGGTCCCTTGGGTTCACCAATTCCTTTGGTTTATAATATTAAACCCTTGGGTTTATTAGTTCTTTTGGTTTATAATATCAATAATCGATCAATGTCATCCATGATCAAATGTCACATTCTCACAAATATTGTCTCAATATGAAAATCACCCATGGCCAACCTTGGTCATAGTTGGTCCAACGTCGCTTTGTGACAACAATTGTCTCAATGTTTAAATCAATTCCCTTGGGTTCACCAATTCCTTTGGTTTACAATTTTTTGGGTAATGGTTTTCCCTTGGGTTCACCAATTGATTTGGTTTATAGTATTAAACTCTTGGGTTTTTTAATCTCTATTGTTTTTAATATTGCCCTTAGCCTTATTGATACCTTAGGTTTTTAATATTTATCCCTTAGGTCCACTGACTCCTCTGGTTTATAATAGTAAACCCTTGGGGTTATTAGTTCTTTTGGTTTATAATATGAATAATCAATCAATGTCATCCATGATCAAATGTCGCATTTTGAGAACAATTGTCTCAATGTTTAAATCAATCCCCTTGGGTTCACCAATTCCTTTGGTTTATAATATTAAACCCTTGGGTTTATTAGTTCTTTTGGTTTATAATATGAATAATCAATCAATGTCATCCACGATCAAATGTCACATTCTCACAAATATTGTCTCATTATTAAAATCACTCATGGCCAACCATGGTCATAGTTGGTCGAATGTTGCATTGTGACAAAAATTGTCTCAATGTTTAAATCAATTCCCTTGGGTTCACCAATTCCTTTGGTTTATAATATTAAACCCTTGGGTTTATTAGTTATTTTGGTTTATAATATGAATAATCGATCAATGTCATCCATCATCAAATTGTTTGAATATGAAATCAGCCATGGCCAACCATGGTCATACTTGGTCCAACGTCGCACACCAATTCCTTTTGGTTTATAATTTGTTGGGTAATGGTTGTCCCTTGGGTTCACCAATTCCTTTGGTTTATAATATTAAACTCTTGGGTTTATTAGTTCTTTTGGTTTATAATATGAATAATCGATCAATGTCATCCATGATCAATGTGACATTCTGACAAATATTGTCTCAATATGAAAATCACCCATGGCCGAACCTGGTCATACTTGGTCCAATGTCGCATTGTAACAACAATTCTCTCATTGTTTAAATCAATTCCCTTGGGTTCACCAATTTCTTTTGGTTTATAATTTGTTGGGTGATGGTTGTCCCTTGGGTTCACCAATTCCTTTGGTTTATAATATTAAACCCTTGGGTTTATTAGTTCTTTTGGTTTATAATATGAATAATCGATCAATGTCATCCACCATCAAATGTCGCATTCTGAAAAACATTGTCTCAATACGAATATCACCCATGGCCAACCATGGTCATAGTTGGTCGAACGTCGCATTGTGACAACAATTGTCTCAATATTTAAATCAATTCCCTTGGGTTCACCAATTCCTTTGGTTTATAATATTAAACCCTTGGGGTTATTAGTTCTTTTGGTTTATAATACGAATAATCGATCAATGTCATCCATGATCAAATGTTGCATTGTGAGAACAATTGTCTCAATGTTTAAATCAATCCCCTTGGGTTCACCAATTCCTTTGGTTTATAATATTAAACCCTTGGGTTTATTAGTTATTTTGGTTTATAATATGAATAATTGATCAATGTCATCCATGATCAAATGTCACATTCTGACAAATATTGTCTCAATATGAAAATCACTCATGGCCTACCATGGTCATAGTTGGTCGAATGTCGCATTGTGACAACAATTGTCTCAATGTTTAAATCAATTCCCTTGGGTTCACCAATTCCTTTGGTTTATAATATTGAACCCTTGGGTTTATTAGTTCTTTTGGTTTATAATATGAATAATCGATCAATGTCATCCATCATCAAATTGTCTGAATATGAAATCAGCCATGGCCAACCATGGTCATACTTGGTACAACGCCGCATTGTGACAACAATTGTCTCAATGTTTAAATGAATTCCCTTGGGTTCACCAATTCCTTTGGTTTATAATTTGTTGGGTAATGGTTTTCCCTTGGGTTCACCAATTCCTTTGGTTTATAATATTAAACCCTTGGGTTTATTAGTTATTTTGGTTTATAATATAAATAATCAATCAATGTCATCCATGCTCAAATGTCACATTCTGACAAACATTGTCTCAATATGAAAATCACCAATGGCCAACCATGGTCATAGTTGGTCGAACGTCGCATTGTGACAACAATTGTCTCAATGTTTAAATCAATTCCCTTGGGTTCATCAATTCTTTTGGTTTATAATTTGTTGGGTAATGGTTTTCCCTTGGGTTCACTAATTCCTTTGGTTTATAATATTAAACCCTTAGGTTTTATTAATCTCTATTGTTTTTAATATTTCCCTTAGCCTTATTGATCCCTTAGGTTTTTAATATTTGTTGGGTAATGGTTTTCCCTTGGGTTCACTAATTCTTTTGGTTTATAATATTAAACCCTTGGGTTTATTAGTTCTTTTGTTTTATAATATGAATAATCGATCAATGTCATCCACAATGAAAATTCACATTCTAACAAACATTGTCTCAATATGAATATCACCCATGGCCAACCATGGTCATAGTTGATCGAACGTCGCGTTGTGACAACAATTGTCTCAATATTTAAATCAATTCCCTTGGGTTCACCAATTCCTTTGGTTTATAATATTAAACCCTTGTGGTTATTAGTTATTTGTGTTTATAATATGAATAATCGATCAATGTCATCCATGATCAAATGTCGCATTGTGAGAACAATTGTCTCAACGTTTAAATCAATCCCCTTGGGTTCACCAATTCCTTTGGTTTATAATATTAAACCCTTGGGTTTATTAGTTCTTTTGATTTATAATATGAATAATCGATCAATTTCATCCATGATCAAATGTCACATTCTGAAAAATATTGTCTCAATATGAAAATCACTCATGGCCAACCATGGACATAGTTGGTCGAATGTCGCATTGTGACAACAATTGTCTCAATGTTTAAATCAATTCCCTTGGGTTCACCAATTCCTTTGGTTTATAATATTAAACCCTTGGGTTTATTAGTTCTTTTGGTTTATAATATGAATAATTGATCAATGTAATCCATCATCAAATTGTCTGAATATGAAATCAGCCATGGCCAATCATGGTCATACTTGGTCCAACGTCGCATTGTGACAACAATTGTCTCAATGTTTAAATGAATTCCCTTGGGTTCACCAATTCCTTTGGTTTATAATTTGTTGGGTAATGGTTTTCCCTTGGGTTCACCAATTCCTTTGGTTTATATTATTAAACCCTTGGGTTTATTAGTTATTTTGGTTTATAATATAAATAATCGATCAATGTCATCCATGATCAAATGTCACATTCTGACAAACATTGTATCAACATGAAAATCACCCATGGCCAACCATGGTCATAGTTGGTCGAACGTCGCATTGTGACAACAATTGTCTCAATGTTTAAATCAATTCCCTTGGGTTCATCAATTCCTTTGGTTTATAATTTGTTGGGTAATGGTTTTCTCTTGGGTTCACCAATTCCTTTGGTTTATAATATTAAACCCTTAGGTTTTATTAATCTCTACTATTTTTAATATTTCCTTTAGCCTTATTGATCCCTTAGGTTTTTAATATTTCTTGGGTAATGGTTTTCCCTTGGGTTCACCAGTTGTTTTGGTTTATAATATTACACCCTTGGTTTTATTAGTTCCTTTGGTTTATAATATGAATAATCGATCAATGTCATCCATGATCAAATGTCACATTCTGACAAACATTGTCTCAATATGAATATCACCCATGGCCAACCATGGTCATAGTTGGTCGAATGTCGCATTGTGACAACAATTGTCTCAATATTTAAATCAAATCCCTTGGGTTCACCAATTCCTCTGGTTTATAATATTAAACCCTTGGGGTTATTAGTTCTTTTGGTTTATAATATGAATAATCAATCAATGTCATCCATGATCAAATGTCGCATTGTGACAACAATGGTCTCAATGTTTCAATCAATTCCCTTGGGTTCACCAATTCCTTTTGGTTTATAATTTGTTGGGTAATGGTTGTCCCTTGGGTTCACCAATTCCTTTGGTTTATAATATTAAACTCTTGGGTTTATTAGCTCTTTTGGTTTATAATATGAATAATCGATCAATGTCATCCATGATCAAATGTGACATTCTGACAAATATTGTCTCAATATGAAAATCACCCATGGCCGACCCTGGTCATAGTTGGTCCAACGTCGCATTGTGACAACAATTCTCTCAATGTTTAAATCAATTCCCTTGGTTTCACGAATTTCTTTTGGTTTATAATTTGTTGGGTGATGGTTGTCCCTTGGGTTCACCAATTCCTTTGGTTTATAATATTAAACCCTTGGGTTCATTAGTTCTTTTGGTTTATAATATGAATAATCGATCAATGTCATCCATGATCAAATGTCACATTCTGACAAATATTGTCTTAATACGAAAATCACCCATGACCAACCTTAGTCATAGTTGGTCCAACGTCGCTTTGTGACAACAATTGTCTCAATGTTTAAATCAATTGCCTTGGGTTCACCAATTCCTTTGGTTTATAATTTTTTGGGTAATGGTTTTCCCTTGGGTTCACCAATTGATTTGGTTTATAGTATTAAACTCTTGGGTTTCTTAATCTCTATTGCTTTTAATATTGCCCTTAGCGTTATTCATACCTTAGGTTTTTAATATTTATCCCTTAGGTCCAGTGACTCCTTTGGTTTATAATATTAAACCCTTGGGTTTATTAGTTCTTTTGGTTTATATTGTTAATCACACATTCGGTTTATTACTCTCTTGAGTTTAAAATACTAATTCTCAGGGTTTGTTAATTTCTTAGATTTTTCAGTTTAAAATATTAATTCTTAGGGTTTATTAATCTTTATTGTTTATAATATTCATCCGTTAGGTTTATGATATTTATCCCTTGGGTTCGTTGGTTCCTTTGCTTTATAACATTAAACCCTTGGGTTTATTAGTTCTTTTGGTTTATAATGTTAATAATCTCGTTGGTTTATTAATATCTTATGTTTAAAATACTGATTCTTATGGATTATTAATTTATTAGGTTTTTTAGTTTAAAATATCAATTCTTACGGTTTATTAATCTCTTGTGTTTTTAATATTGATCCCTTATGTTTATAATATTTATCCTTTGGGTTCACCAATTCCTATGGTTTATAATATTTAAACCTTTGGTTTATGATGACATTGGGTTTGTATTATTAATTATCCCTTGGGTTTATTAATATCTTCACTTTAAAATAATAATTGTTAGGGTTTATTAATCTCTTAGGTTTTTTGTTTTTAAATATTTTTTCATATGGTTTATTACTCTCTTGAATTTAATATTATTAATATATTAATATATATTATAAATAAATATTCAAATATTTATTAATAATGATTATTAGTAATATTATAATAATATTATTAATATATTATTAATTCTTTTGGTTTATTAATAATATAACCATCTATGATATTAATATATAAAAAAATATTAAAATATTATATATTATTTATATTATTTTTATATTAATAAATATTATATATATTTCAAGTTAAGTTAATTTATAATATGTATATAGTTAATATTATTAATATATTAATAAATATTTTTAATATATTTTATTAATACTTATTATAATATTAATAATATATATAAAATATTTTTGTATATATTAATAATATTATAATATTACTAATAATCATTATAAATAAATATTCAAATATTTATTAATAATGATTATTAGTAATATTATAATATTATTAATATATATAAAATATTTTGTGATTTTAATTATAATTAATATATTTAATATATTAATATTCTTATTAGTATATAATATATATATTTCAGTTAATATAATAAAATTATTATATATAATATTTATTTATTGATATATAAATTAATGTGATGGGTAGTGGATATAGGCCTATCCGCATATATCAACCACATTGGTAAATGTGGTTGTAAATCTATTTTATATACGCCTATAGCCGTATATCAACCACATTAGTTTTTACTAATGTGGTTGTGCTAGTAAATAACTTTCATAACTTTAATTATATTTGAAAAAAATAAAAATTAAATTCTTAATTATTACGTTAAAATCATAACATTAATAAAACACGCTATTAAAATTAAAATCAGAAGAAAAATATAGACATAGAACAACAACCCATAAGAAGCTTTTGATCATTCAATTAGCATCGCTGGTTCTTTTAGAAACACTCGGTGCTTTTAAAAACACTAATTTGGTCTCTCGGTTGTTCTTTACGATACCTCATCTCTTATTTTATTTTTCAGAAGTAAGCCATCACACAGTTCGGATCAGAAAATAATAAGGAACTATTAAGTCAATAATTCACAATGTAAATGCGTAATTAAAAAAAATTCGAAGGATACATGCTTGCCTCAATACAATTGTAAGAAGGCATTTAAAATCGAAATTGAAGCGTAAGGTTTCACTCTCTTTAGCGAGATGATATTTGGTTTCTTTAACAACAAAATAGGTATCTAATTTCTTCAATGGCAATATAGATATCTGGTTCCTTCAACTACACTGAACCCATGTCACAGAAAATAGCATTATGACCTAGAAAAAAGCATGGTGACCTTGACATTACCCTCAAGGCATGATCTGTTTCTATCAATCCTGGCCAACAAACCATAAGCTTTGGAGTAGCCCGTTACAGAAAAAATCATGATTCACTTGACATGGACAACACTAGGCCTCAACCCATCATCTGTTTCTATCAACCGTAGCCCTCAAACAATAGCCATAGTTTCAGCAAAAACCATGATTAACTTGACATGGACAACAGGGATTCAGTGGACTGTTGCAGAGGAGGTAGGCGCCCCAAATGAACGGTTCCAGAAGCGTCAGATATATATATATATATATATCTATATATATCTATATATATCAATTTTCACCATTTTCGTCCTACAATATCTATGTTCTCTTTGTCCTTGCATGTGTGATTTGAGTATGAGTCGCTTAGTAAATCTGTGGTTTGAGTCTGCGAGGATAGTGGAGGAGGCTATGTCCAAAGTGATTGTAATGAAATAGGACAATTACAAGAATTTTGAGGGCGTGAAGATGAGACTGGAGATCGCAAGGCAAGACAAGGCAAGACAAGAAGGAATTTTAATCGGAGGTTGCGATATTCGGCATAATCCATCACTAGTGCAACTTTTGGGTTTGTGCTCCTACGGATGTCATCTATGATGGCTTTTGGATGAGTGTACGGTAAGCCTCCTGACATATCCCATTAGATTCAATATCGTAATCCTGGCTACCTCGCTCCAAATTGGCTTCTAGAATTCACCATTAGTGAGAAGAGCGATGCCTACAGTTTCGGCGGGCGTAAGAACTACTCGAAGTTTGCTGAGTCCGATAGGTGTCACTTCCCTGCTTTGGGGCTCTCAATGGCATCAAGACATGAAATCAAATAGAAATTTGAGTTACAGGTATGGCCCTATTATCAATTACGTTTTTACATTTTCATTTAAAGATATATTTTTCATTTATATCTTATAACTTGTATTTCATTTGTTTTATATTTCATTTTGTTTTTATTTTTATTATTGCGGTTAGATTTAATGTATTTTAAATTATATATCTATACATTTAATTTCCATTTTGTTTTATATTCCATTTTGATTTTATTTTTATTATTGTCGTTAGATTTAATGTATTTTAAATTATATATCTATACATTTAATTTATTTTAAGTTAAATTTGTTATATTTAAATTCTTATTAATAGTTTTTAATTTAATTGTTTTTAATTATTTTTTTATTAATACTTTTTTAGTTTATTTTTTTTAAATGATTTTCAAATTGAAATATTTAATATATTATTTAAGTAGTGCAATATATTTTATTAATTAATGGTATAATGTAGTATAGTATATTGTTTTAATTAAAATGATTTAATGTAAAAATTGTTTGAATTTATATGATATAAAGTGATAATACTTTTATATTTAAATATATATATGATAAAATTAAGTTCTACTATATAGGTTAAGATTTTTTTTGAATATATATATTTTTTAAATTTCTAGGCCGAGCTAAGATTTCTAGTTTAAGCCGGAGTGGGCTACATAAGGGGAGAATAAGTTAGGCTATAGTAGGATAGGTAGGCTTGGGTAGGCTAGGCTAGGTTAGGTTAGGGAGCACTATGTTAGGTTAGGCTATGTTAGGGTAGGCTAGGTTAGGTTATGGTAGGCTAGGCTATGTTAGGTTCGATTTCATTAGGCTAGGCTTGGCTAGATTAGGTTAGACTTGGGAAGGTCATGCTAGGCAAGGAAAGGCTACGCTAGGCGATGCTAGGATACGCTACTGTAGATTAAGTTAGGTGAGGCTAGGTTAGACTAGGCTAGGCTACATTAGGTTAGGTTAGGGTACGGTAGGATAACATATGCTAGGTTAAGATAGGTTAGTCTAGGCTAGGCTACGATAGGTTAGGCTAGGCTAGGATAGGCTAGGTTGGGTTAGGTTGGGCTTGGTTACAATAGGTTAGGTTAGACTAGGCTAGGTTAGGCTAGGCTAGGCTACGCTAAGTTAGGCTAGGCTAGGCTAGGTTAGGCTAGGTTGAACTAGGCTAGGCTAGGCTATGCTAGGCTAGGTAAGGCTAGGTAGGTAAGGCTAGCCTAGACTAGGCTAGGCTAGGCTAGGTTAGGTTAGGCTAGGCTAGCCTAGGCTAGGTTATGTTAGGTGAGGTTAGAGTAGGTTAGTTTAGGGTAGACTAGGCTAGACTAGGCTAAGTTAGGTTAGGTTAGGTAAGCCTAGGTTAGGTTAGTTAACGCTAGGTTAGCTTAGGTTAGGTTAGGCTAGGTTGGAGTAGCTTAGGTTAGGCTAGACTAGGTTAGGTTAGGTTAGGCTAGACAAGGTTAGGTTAGGTTAGGTTATGCTAGACTAGGTTAGGCTAGGCAAGGCTAGGCTAGGCTAGGCTAGGCTAGGTTAGGTAAGGCTAGGCTAGGTTAGGTAAGAGTAGGTTAGGTAAGGATGCCCTAGGGTGGGTTAGGTTAGGTTAGGTTAGGTTAGGCTAGGCTATGCTAGGCTAGACTAGACTAGGTTAGGTTAGGCTAGACTAGGTTAGGCTATGCTAGGCTAGGCTAGGCTAGGTTATGTAAGGCTAGGTTAGGTAAGGATATCCTAGGGTAGGGTAGGGTAGCGTAGCGTAGGTTAGGTTAGGTTAGGCTAGGCTAGGCTAGGCTATGCTATGTTAGGCCACACTAGGATAGATCACCAAAGGCTAGGCTAGTCTACTGTATGCTAGAATAAGGTAGGATACGTTATACTAGGCTAGGCTAGAGTAGGCTAGCTTAGAATAGGTTATTGTATGTGAGATTAGGCTAGGCTAGGCTAGATTAGGCAGCACTAGGCCAAGCTATGTTAGGCTACACTTGGTTAGGCTAAACTAAGTTAGGCTAGGATAGGTTAGGTTATGTTAGGTTACATTAGGTTAGGGTAGGTTAGGTTAGGCTAGGCTAGGTTAGGATAGGTTAGGTGAGGCTAGGCTAAGGTAAGGTAAGGATAAGCTAGGTTACACTAGGCAAGGCTAAGCTAGGTTAGGCTATGATAGATTGGGTTAGGTTAGGTAAGTTAAGGTTAGTTAAGTTAATGGTAGGTTAGCTAAGTTTAGGTTAGGCTAGGTTAGGTTAGGTTATGCTAGGCAAGGCTAGGCTAGGCTTGGCTTAGCTTAGATTGGCTTGGCTTGGCTAGATAGGTTAGGTTAGGTTAGTTTAGATTAGGTTAGGCAAGGCTCAGCAAGGGAAGGCAAGGCTAGGAGAGGATAAGCTAGGTTAGGCTACGATAGGTTAGGTCAAGTACGGTAAGATTAAGTTAGGTAAGGTTAGGTTAGGTTAGGTTATACTAGGTTTGTTTAGGTTAGTCTATGCTTGGCTAGGCTTGGATTTGTTAGGTGAGGTTAGTTTAGCTTAGGATAGGATAGGTTAGGCTATGCTTCGCTAGGCTTGGCCTCGATATGTAAGGTTATTTTAGGTAAGGTTACGCTAGCCTAGGTTAAGTTAGGTTAGGTTAGGTTCAGTTAGGTGAGGCTAGGATAGGCTAGGCTAGGCTAGGCTAGGTTACGCAAGGATAAGATAGGCTAGGCTAATTAAGGCAAGGCAAGTCTAGGATAGGCTAGGCTAGGCTATGCTATGCTAGGCTAGATTAGGCTACACTAGGTTTGGTTAGGTTAGGCCAAGCTAGGTTTGGTTAGGTCATTTTAGCAAGGTTGTTCTAGGCTAGGCCAGGAAAGGCTATGTTAGGCTAGGCAAGGCTATGATAGGAAAGGCTATGCTATGCTAGGCTACACTAGGTAGCGTTAACCTAGGTTGGTCTAGGTTAGGTTAGGCTAGGTTAGGCTAGGTTAGGCTAGGTTACACTAGGATAGTTTAGGCTAGGCGAGGTTAGGCTAGGCTAGGCTAGGATAGTTTAGGCTACGCGAGGTTAGGCTAGGCTGGGCTAGGTTAGGTTAGGCTAGACTAGGTTAGGCTAGTCTAGGTTAGGCTAGGCTAGGTGAGGTTAATCTAGGCTAGGATAAGCCATGTTACACTAGGTTACGCTAGGCTAGGATAAGCATGGTTAGGCTAGGATATGCATGGTTATGCTAGGAACACTATGCAAGGCTAGGTTAGGCAAGCCAAGGTTAGCTTAGGTTAGGCTAGGTTAGCTTAGGCTACACTAGGTTAGGTTTGGTTAGGTTTGTTTGGGTTAGGTTAGGATAGTCTAGGCCAGTCTAGCCCAGGCTAGGCTAGGTTAGGCTACGTTAGGCTATATTATGCTAGGATAGATTAGTCTAGGCTAGGCTAGTTTATGTTACTTTAGGTTACGTTAGGCTAGGTTTGGCTAGGGTAGGTTAGTATAGGGTAGGTTAGCCTAGGATAGCTTAGGCTTAATTAGGCTAGGCTAACGTCATTGCTCCATTGTGTGGAAAAATTTCCCTTCTTCTAAGATCAATTTTTTAGAGTAGTCATCCTAAATGATATTTTTATGAGTGTCTTGTATGCATTCCACAAGTGTGACTTATTGGAAAGAATATTACCAAACTCCTGTTTATTTTAATATTTTATTCTATCTTTCAGCTCCTTCAACTTCAACTAAAAATTATTCACCTGGTTTCTAGCTTCAGTGGCGATCTCCTTCTACCATATTTCCACTTTATATAGGAAATTCAGGTTCTAGAGCTAAAATATTTCGAAGTGAACATGTCATTTTCTTGAAGTTGTTTCTATGTCCACCACCATAGAAACATATGAAGAGTTGTATACATATTTTCAAACATGATAAGTAGCCAAAAAAGTGGACACTGTTAAAATGACCTATCTAGTGATGCACCACTAACATCTTTGGAGTCAACGCTTGCTATACAGAGGTAACCAATGATCCAAATTACAAAATAGCACCCTCAATTTCCTGTAACATAGCATAAAAATTATATAGGGTGTGCTCTAACTATAGTAAGCTTCCTAGTACACTACTATTTGAATGAATTTGAAAAATGCCTAGAATATTAGGTTGTTAAGGATTAAAAATGTTGCTCAATTCCCATCGTTCTTTTGTTCTATATTTTAGAAAAACCCTAAAGCTAAAATTTCGCAGGGTTAATATTTGGGAAACATCTATTAAAATGTGGTTAAATTTATGGAACTTAGTAATACATCATTTATACCTGTATGTTGTTGATGTATGGTTGTCATTGATGTCAATCTAAGCAACACCAAGTAATGCCAACAAAACGACATGGAAATTTAGGATGTTTCAATTCAAGGTCATCCTTGTTGGATTCTTCACATCAAGATATTTCCGACGGTATGTGGCACACCACAAGAGGCCTCATGATTTGTGGGTTATGTGTAATTGAAGATGGAGGAACAAATATATGGGTAAAAAAACCAAAGGGTGGTGATGTGGCACCCTATCATTGGCTATCACAATATGATCATGAAATTATATTCACTATTTATGCTTGGAATATTGCAGGGATTAAAATTTGTCTCGAATAAAAATTGAAATCCGCCCTAAGAGATGAATGTCAGATTCCTTGGGCTTCAAGGTATTCTTCATTTTTTTTTTTTTCCAATAAAGTGAAAAACAACCTACATATTTATAAGCCCCTCCTAAGTCTATAAAAAGAAACTTAATCTATAATTGTAGTCAGGAACTAAAATAAAAATTAACTGAATAACTGATCTATGAAACTTACTTCGGCCCCTATGGAGAAATTTTCAAATCAGAAGAGAGGGTTTGATGACAAGGGTTTTTCATTTGGTTTTGATTGGTTTTGGGATTCATTTGAGCAAGGTTTCTTGCAGGTGGAAGATCAAGATTCATGGCTAACAAAAGTTTGTTTGGTTGAGTAGCATGTCCTTTTCTGCCCTCATTAAGGCTTCATTCTCTAATGCTTTCATTGTTTTGAAGGAAGAATTATTCGGCCCTCTTAGGGCATCAAATTATGAACTGGGAAGTGTCTCTTTGTCGCTTGAAGGAGTCCAAGGCCAGCAAAGATTTTTACAGAACTACTACAAGCTATATATCCTTTTAATGAAGAATAATGGCTAGTATAGTTCTTCAATTTTATTTTTCCTATGGAAAAATGATCTAATGAAACAAAAGGATTAGTCTCAACTCGATCCTTATACACTAAAAAGCAGCGAGGAGTATTGACTATGATTACAGGAATTTGTTGTGGTGTCACTGTAAGAATGAAGTACTAATCCTAGCCATAACACTAAAAACATCATCTTGCCTTCCTTAAGGACATAATTTTGAGTATTCTATTCCCTCATCATATATGTGGAACTGTTAAAGAACTTGCCTAAAGTTAATGGAATATAAAATGTATGGTTCATTGGTATACTTTTGAGAAACCTTTTATTGCTAATACAAATTTCTTACAAGCACAAGAGATTTTCATGTATAGTGACAAGTTTTTGAAGGTTTTTCATCCATTTCAGTACTTCAACTCTTCTAGATCAGTGAAGAGTATTAACCTATGTAGCTAATTCTGAACATGAGTGCTTTTGTTTGGAACTGTTAAAGGAATTTTCTGAAGTTAATGGCATATAAAATGTATGGTTCATTGGTATACTTTTGAGAAACCTTTTATTTCTAATACAAATTTCTTACAAGCACATGATATTTTTGTGTATAGTCACAAGTTTTGGAAGGTTTTTCATCCATTTCAGTACTTCAACTCTTCTAGATTAGTGAAGAGTATTAACCAGTGCAGCTAATTCTGAACATGAGTGCTTTTGTGAGGTTCCTAAAGGGATAAATTCTAAGAATAAGGGATTGTTTACAGATGTGTTTGTAGGAGCTATCCCTATAGCCTTGTTTGGAAAATCCATGGTGAATCTAACCAAAGAACTCCAAGATTGAAACTCACCTATTCTGAAACATTGTAGTGGAACCATAAAGAAGGGAAATACCTTTGTTTCGATGTCTTGATTTTGTGGCATCTCAGTCTAGCAATGATTTTTGGTTCCTTTGTATATTCCTGGGAATTCATTGTTGACCTAGTCACAGCTTGAAGGTCAAATCTTAAAGATTACCTAATCACCAATATTTTACAAATATTTGTTTGATGTGGCCCTTCTCAATTTTCAATTGGTTATGTTTGAAGCTTCCGTCGAAGTCCATAAGCATACTCATTATTGTTTACATGAAAGCCAAATTTAGCTACTACATGTGCATCTTCAGAAACACATTTTGTGGATAATCTGAATAGTTTAGTGTTGTATATACCTATGACCTGTCACCTCGAGACTTAAAGGAGGCTAAACTAAGACAACAATATAACACAAGTATGAAAGTTTTCTTTGAGTCACGTTGATCATCTAACTCTTGGACAGTTTAGCATACAAATATTTTTTGTCATTAAAAAGGAATAAAATTATTGGAATAACCATCAATTCGCAGTCAGAACTACAAAAGTAGAAGACATTAACATCACCACAATTTTTCAAGAAACAAAGATTCTCTTAGGATTGGAGTAGCATTGGTTTGTGCATTTAAGTAGCATGTGTATAGTATGATCTAGCAGTTAGGGACTTATTGAGCAATCATCACCTACGGGCATAAACATCAACACATTTGGCTATAGTAAACAAGTAAGGGCATTGAGTAAGGATTTTCATCATACTCTAGAGTTAGGGTTTTGTAGAGAATATATTGTTTGGATTTTAGAATTATTTGCAGCAGTCTATCATTGTAGGTGGGCCATTATCCCTAGTGCGGGGGCCCATAATTGTTTTCAAATTTACTATCATTTTAAGGGTGGTTGGGTGGTGCTAGGTAAGTTTTTGAACTCACGTTCAGGTAGGAGCCTGAAAACACTTCAAGGTGATCAGGTGGTTGCTAAAAATGGAAAATAGGGCCTAATTCCACCTTCGAACAGCTCATTTGTTGTAGATGATGATTGAATTAAATTCCTCTTTCTGAGAGGAAAAAAATTGATATAAATATCATCCAATTTTCACTAGCAAAAGTGTGTTTTTGGATTTATGCCCACACATGTGCAAATTGTTCAATTCAGCCACTTCATCATGTATATGGAGAGGATATTGTAATCAGCTACAAGTTTGTGTTGAACAAGGTGATAATCAACTCTTTATTAAGTAACTCATATTTGAAGGGATATGTTGGAGGAACAAACATCATGCCATCTCCAGTGCCTAACATTTTGCACTTTAATGCCCATACACTTTGCTATGAACCACAACCCTACTAACACCTACTGTTGAAAATTATGTAACCTTTTAGTTTAAGTTGCAGTGTCAATGTTTCTTGAAAAAAAGTTGAAAGAAAGAAAATATTATATTAATTTTCAATGGTAATCACAACTAGTTAATGTGACTATTTAAGTAGAAGTAAAAAATTGAACCTCAAAGCTTGCTTAGTTTAAAATTTTAAATAGGGTACCACAAAAAACACAACAAAATGATAAGGTAATTTCTAAGGAGGTAAAATTTATTCAGTTGAGGATTCTGAAAATGAGTCTAAGGAGGTAAAATGTATTGAGTTCGGGCTTCTAAAAATGAGAGTTCTTGATTTAGAGATTAATTTCTGTAATTTTGAATTCATGGGAAATTACAAATCACTCATTTACATTATCAGAATAAACAGTTAAAGTTCCTAGCCAAGAATTGTGAGTTACAATGCTCTCGTTGATGCATTCTTGAGGGTTGATGACAATAAGCTAGCCTCTGAAATAATCAACAAGATATTTAAAAATAACATAGATCCCTGTCAACTAAGCTTTCTTTGATAAATGGTTAGTATAGTTATCATGCAATCATGTGTTCACAAGGAACATGTTTTCGGTATATGCTACATCAAGACATCCATGCAAAAGAGAAGTAAGTTAGCCATGTACATGGGAGATACATCATTCATGAAGAGGATCTATCAAGCCATATTTATAGCTTTCTTAGAACCTTTGGACTGCAAAAAAGCATGGTTGCAGAGTACTGCAAACGATATAACTCACATTAAAAGAGAAAGACTAGTCCTATGGTCTAACTCGCATTAGAAATCAAATCCTTACCGAGAAAACATTATCTAGATTTTTCATTCAGACCTGGCACTTAAACCAATGGAAGTCCCTCTGGGCATGTTTTTTGCAGTGATTCTTATTATTAACTAATAAATATATAATTAAACAATAAAAACGAAATGCAGTTAGCTACCTCTTGAGTGGAATTAGTAGCCTCTGAAAGCTTATCCTCTGGCACACAGCCTTGAGTGGGCTTAGTCGCCTCTGGAAGCTTATCCTCTAGCATGAAACCTTAATATTGCTGGTATGATTCCATGCCCATTTCCTCTACATCCAATTTTCTTATGTTGGGACTCTCGGAAGCCTGGATTCCATGCCAATTTGAAGTATTTTTTTAGGGTTTCTGGCATTTTTAGGTACAACTGGATCAGCACAATCCATCTGTGCTAGAGAATCTGGCTGGTGACCTCCTATGGTTTTAGGACATTTGATTTTATTGTGGAAGTCAACTCATTTCTTCTCTCTTTTTTTTTTATTTTCTTCAATGATTTTGGGGTCGAAAAGGCACTTGTCAGGATTCGATGTATCAGATCATATTGGTGTAGACATTATCGCCCACGCCTTTGGCTTTTTCTACCTCTATGGAATCCTAAAAATACAGGCTCTTGAGTGCCTCATTACACTTGTCGATATGTATTTTGAAGTTGTGAAAAGAGATGGAGGGCTGGGGATGGGTCGTCGCCCAACAATGTGGGTAATCTTGAGCAGTTTCTTTCAGTAGAAGGAAATAAATCACCGGACTTCAACCAAATGTATCAAAGAAGAATTGCAACAATCACTCAAGATAAATTTCTCGACTTCCTGCATCCTTCCTCCAAACCTGCGACAGTATGGTTGCATCTTTCCTCCTTCCATGGATGAACCATGCAATTGGAGGGAAATGAACGAGGGAATTCAAACTTTTCATATTTGAAAATTTTTGACATTTTGAAATGAAATAAATGTGTTTTTATAAGGCCTCAAATTCCATTAAATGAAATGTGTAAGTATTTATATTTGGGTTAATAAGGGGTTTGGGTAAATAATCGTTATTGTTTATTACAAATGGTTATTAATCAAGTTAGGTCTAAGACATTTATTTAAATTATTAATTATATAAAATTGTTGAATTTCTATTTCATAAATTATTATTTCAGAGGATTTTGGTTGATTTTTTAATATAATTATGTGATATTAAAGATGAATTATGGTAACTTAAAATAAGCTTTATGTGGTTAAAATAGAAGTAGTAATGTTATGGTATGAGTGATTATTTTCAATGAAAATTTTTGTTTAATAAGGATAACTCATCTATGGACATTTTCCATGATGTTTAAGATGGAGTCAATACAGGAAAGGTGATACTTAAAGAGCTCCCATGTGCTTTAGAAATTTTATATCTATTTTTTTATAAACATTAGAGGTGGAAAAATATCCTAAGCTCTAGAGCTAAGTTTGTTCCAACTTAGCCATATCTTGAACAACAAATTGTTTTTGACTTCAAGGATATGATAGAAATTTGGTGGGTTTTAGGATAGTCTTGTCATGAAATAAATGTAATGTAGTTACTAGGTAGGTAGGGGGAACCATTTTGGTGGAACTTGGCCATAAATGGGACATCTATCCATACATAGTTTTTTAAGAATAAGTACACCTAGTGGATTATCATTGTAGGGGAATCACTTTAGGATCTAAGCTACTGTGCACACACTAACTAAAGGGATATTAGTGAAACCCATGAAATTATTATAAGTGATTTTATAGAAATAGGTGTTCTTGTGTTCTCATTGGTTAGGTATGGGAAAATGACAATAAAGTAAGAGAAGTTATAGGTTCTTTTATAGAAATAGGTGTTCTTGCACTCCCATTGGTTAGGTATGGGAAAATGATAATTGGGCGTATCGGTGGAGCGAGGTGGGGTGAGGGTTTAAAGGTATTAAGAAGTATACAATTAGGTATTTAATAAAAGTAGGGAGCCTTAATAGGAAATATGTATTAGGAGGGGGATTCAAGAAAATGATTTTGGGAGATCTTTATCAATATCTATGGAAATTGAGGGTATTATTTAAAATCCCATGAATGCATGTGCTATGTCACAAGTTCGAAAGTGAAGGTATTATGAAATGAACAGATCAACCTACTCCTACAATTGATGTGCTTGAAAATGAATGGTTATTTTCTCAATAAGATGTTATTTTTTTCTTTATATTGTTATGTTTAAAAATAATATAACTTGAATTCTTCATTAAATTTATTTTTTGTTACCACCAATCCACATATTTGATCCTAAGACTTGCCAATAAAATCTTCTCTTCCGACATTATTTTTTTTTTTTTTGGGTTTGTTAGCTATTCGAGACTTTTCGGACTTGCAACATTATTTTATATATATTTTTTGGTTTACTATCTATCAGTGACCTGCGATACTATCTTGTTGTCTAATAAACTACAACCCAGGGGATAAGCTATCAAAGTTATTTGGGGTTTGCAAGACTAGCTTGTAGTTGTCTAATAAAACATGACTCATGGGAATATAAAATATCAAAATAATTTGAGATTCATAGCTATCCAATGCCACAACAACCCTCAACATGGATAAATTTTCGGTGCCATAGATTTCACAAGTATGGTGATCAATTGGTCAGAGACTTCCCTGTAGGAACTAGCAGGAGAGATCGTTAAAGGGTAGTCTATAGGAATGATTATCAGGCTCAGGTAGCTGATCAGTCAGAAGATGGTGAGAAGGAACATATGGAAGAGGTGGTGAATTAGCAGGAAGAGGGGGTTATCCCGATGGAATGGATGGAGGAATAGATTGAACAACCGTATATCCCTCTTGTCGATGAGATATTGAACCAAGCATAGGACACTCAGGCTTTAGTGGAACCTACACCGGACTTGGTGGGTACTGTCACTCCATCCCTTCCTTCTATTCATGATCCTCTTGATCTGTTATTAAATGTTATTCAATTTCTCGGTCCTTCCAGGCCCCTAGTAAATGAGCCATTGTGCATAAAAAATATTTCTATAATTATTAAAATATAAAGTTATAACATACCAGCTCATACTCAAATAGAATATCTGTATCAATATTCTTCTTATGTATCTTCTTGATATTCATCCAACTGATCGACATCTATACCAACATCTGATTCAGAAACGGTGTTGAAATGATCAACGATGTCACCATCATCATGAATTATGTCATTTTCAATAATATCCTCATCAACATTGTCATCAATTATATCACTAAAAAACTATTGAAGAGATCCACACAAATATGATGTTTATTTTCAGTTTCTAATATGTTGAAATAAATGACATAAGACCTCATTTCCATGACAATTCATTGGAGGTCAGGTCGGTGATAGTAACACCTTCTTCTACCCTTAGAATGGTCTATGAGGAAAACGGGGGTGTTAAAATTTCCTGTTGTCTTATCTATATTGGATAATGGATTCCACCCATATCAATGAGAATGGGGTTCTGGCTTCAGTTCTTCCTTCTTCTTGGTTATTTTAAAAAAATGATTCTAGTCATTGCCTAATCATGGTCTAATTCATGAATGAATGTAGCAATTTTAACTTCTTGTAAACACAATATCTTAATAATAGGAGAAACATTTATTAGTTTCAAAATCATGGTTGTAATAAGGGTTTGTGAGCTCTTGCATGTTGCATGATACCATATTCATTTTATTTTTATGAAAGAATTCCACTCTCTTCTTCCCTTCACACCTTGAAAAGGTGTCAAATGATTTGGGAGTGCTAACAATTTTTATACAAGGTAGAAATATCATTTGAACTTATGTTCCCTAGATTTTTGCGGGTATCGTCCCCGCCAATCGATGGACAATAATTTGGTTGTCAGGGTCAAGAGTGGTTCTATAGGACCCCACTTCTTACATAATAACATATTTAGATATTCTTGGTGTCTCTCCGGTTGCCATAGAATTGCTAATATTGTTTTGAGTTAGGCTTGGAGAGGATGAGGGAGATGTGATTTTATTAATGTAGGTAAATTAATTTTTTCATGTCTATATAAAATTCCTATTTTTAACAAATCTATTCCACATATTATTGTTTTCATGCAACATTAACCAAGGCCTATTGGTCCTAATGTGATGTTGAAAGGGATATGAGTGCAAAGGAGTAGGGGGGAATAATTTATCCTACAGGGGAGACTTTGGTACTCTAACTGTTGGGGAGATTTATGTATGACGCATCTTGATGTCAACTAAGCCTAAGCCCCCAAATGTACAAAAAATATTTTTGATCCATTAAAATATCAAGATTGATGCATTCTATTTTTGAGGGAATGGGTTAAAGATATGAACTAATTCATTACATATATTTAAGTGTCCCATTGTGGAACAAATGATTCTATAAATGGTCAAAATCATAAGGGAATTCCACCTATAAGCTCATTAAATAAATTTTAGAACCTTCTTAAGTTAAAAACCATTCATTCGGCCTTTCTTGCAAAAAAACAACCATAGTGTTTTGAGACATCCATATATAGGCACCTATCAGATATACTTCATGACAATTATTTTCAATCCAAAAATGTAAATGAAAAGAAAATTTAGCTGGGCAATGAATAGCCATGAAACTCAATCCATGGGGTCCTAAGGTCTCTATGGCCTAGAATTTGGGACAAACTTTAGTGGGATATGATACACCAAATACCATAACATTCCCTAACATTGTTGTTTTTTCTATTATCAAAATGAATATCAACTTGTTTTCTTGAATATCAACATGAGTTTAGGGGGGATTTCATTACCTTGTGTATTGCCTTTGCTATACTATTCCATGGGTCCTTGGGAGGAACCATTTTTTGAACTCCTCGGTCAATCTCTCCTTGTGTAATTTCTGGAATGATAGATACATGTGAATGAATGGTAATTTAATTAAACCCATGCATAGTTGTGATAAGTTTTAAAGGCCACAACCTCAAGCTCATATAATCTCCACTAAAATTATACAATGTACATTTTCTGGTGAGGAAAAAAACATCTAATATGACCCTATATCTTTTCATAACTTGAAAACATACTAGAACTTAATTTGTTTCATTCATTGACTATTTCATTGAGAGGAATTTTGATATAAAATGACACATTTCATAAAAAGATAAAGAGATAATGATTTTTATATTAAATGGTTAATATCATCCTTTCTCGCTTTTATTTCCAAAAGGTTGAAAAAAAAGAAATCATTTAAATGTATTGGAAAAGCATGAGTGAAATTGATTTAGATTGAAACCATAACTTCATTTTTATTATTTCTTATAAACTTATCTTTCTTTGCAGTATTCAATCACAATAAAAATTTGATTAAAAAATGTATAAGAATAATATAAATATTATTTAGTGAAAATATACTTATAATATTATTATTAGGTGTTTTTTAAATTTGCAATCAAATAAGTTGTGATATCAAAACTAGTTCAATGCACTTATGCCTAAACATTTTATAATATATTAATCAAATGATGAATATTTGATTTCATTATGCTATAATATAAATGATGTATTTAATTAAAAAAATAAATACCATGAATATTTTAAATATTTAATATTAAATTTTCTTTTTTTTTGAAAAAAAAAAAGAACTTTTAAATGTGTAAATATGAATAAACTTAATTTAAATGGAAAATAAAATATTATTTTATATGAATCTCTATTTCTTTACACTCTCATATAAAGTCCACTAAACCTCAAAAAAAATATATATGTAGTGAGAAAAATAGCGTTTAGTATATCTCTTAATTTTTTCATAAATTAAAATCATAAATTTAATTTTTCCCTTTATATCAAACATTTAAACTAAAAAATAATTAACCCAACTTTCATAAATTATACTTGAACTTAATTACTTTCATAAATTTCAAACAATAGAACCAAAAAATTAATTAAATTTCACCATCTCATCCCCCATGGAAGAAGATACCCGAACATCAAAACCCACATACCCCAACACAATTAGCCAAAAGAATGCCATGATTTTCCTGTGGGGAAAAAATTATAGTACACTCTTTGAATTAGGAAATAGCATGAGTATGAAGAAATGTTTAATCATACATTGAATTTTTCCTTGAGAACCCCTACAATAGCAAATAATTCAAGAATATGCATTCTAGTATGAAAATTTCTTGACGCAAACATCAAAGAAATATAGTTGAGATAGTTAAAGAACAAACACAAATGTTTCTCACAATCCTCCCAGTCCATAGACAGGATTCCAAAAATCCTAGACCAATGACCAAGAAAAACAATATTAGGGAGAAAACGACTTGCACTTCCTTGTTGGAACTGAAGAAGGAGTGTCTCTATAGGTTTTCGACCTCCAGGAACAAAATCTATGATGCAACTTCCACACATCCAACTTAAATGCACTCCCACCACTGCATCCTTAAGACCTGAACAAGGGAATAACCTATAGTCACAATACAAAAATTACCCTCAGATAGATTTAACTCCATAAATTTGTACATGATTTCCACCAAAAATAGGGAGGTTGAAGTCTTGACCTCACCTATGCCCCTCTCTTCTTCGTAGAATTCCCAAAACACCATCGTAGGAGCCAATTTATAAAAAAAGGTGGCCATATATTGCCACTCATGTGATTGCATGATGGGGGCGAGTCACATCCTCTGATCATAAATTCCCATAACATGCGAGGGTGGTGCGCTAACTCCCCTAGGGATCCTTATCAATGTTATTCACACCCCGTTAGGAAGATCAATGGTCATTTTTAATTGTGACATATATATATATATATATTTAAAATATTTTATCTCTTTATTTAATATTTATAATATATTAATTTTATTTTTTATAAATAAATATAATAAAATATTTATTAAGAATATAAAATATTTATAAATAAAATCAAAATATTTAATATAAATTTATAATAATTTTAAATTAAATTTAAATTAAAAATTAAATTTATCTTTATATTTGATAAGATGTTTTATATATACATAAAAAATTTCAATATATTTGATATATTATACAAATATGGACTTGAAACGTACAATTATTTATACAATCAATGTGTTTGACGGATTCTTTTAGTGCCAAATACATTATATTCTAACATCCAAATTGTATCTTATTTTATAAAATAAATTATTTAAATAATTAATGAGGAATATCTTATTGATTATGAGTTATTAATTTTTCGGCTAATCGTCGCAAAACCGACGTTAGTCTCAGAAACTTCGCAAGACCAACGATTTGGAGGGCAACCATTGCAACACCGACATGCGGTCTAACCATCACACTACTGATGGTTTTTCGGCTAACTATTGCAGAACCGACGTTTGTATTGGAAACGTCGCAAGACCGACAAGTATTTCTATACGTCACAATAGCGATAGTTCTCCAAATGTTGCAATCCCAACTCGTGTCATACAAATGTTGCAAGATCGACCTCGTGTCCCAAAACGTCGGTGTTTCGACAATGTACCTAAATGTTGCAATACCAACGGTTTCCTTATACGTCGCTATAGTGAAATTTGTTGATGGGATTTAAAAAAATGAGAAAAATTAGGTTAATCTTTGACAATACGTCAAAAGTGTTGGAACTAAAGTGTCGGAATGTTGACCAAATGTAATAGTGTGTCAGCCCTTTCCTCCACAGTTTCATCACCTTGCCCCCCTTGATCATCTGATTCTTCTAGCGAGGCTTCCCTGTCTATGTTTTACCAGTTCCTGACTTGCTCTTGAGCAGGGCATTTCGTGTGTTGGTATTTCCAATTGAATTTGGCCCATTTGCAATGCGTAGGGATGATCCTTTCAAGATCATATGATCTATCGGAAAAGGTCACAAAATGAAAACATTTGGTTTCTTCTGCCTCTGCTTCTACTTCTTTGAAATATTTAACCATGTGAGCATCGATAGTGAGTAGGAGAGTAGGTCACAATTTGTTCTTGTGCTTGCCGAGGACCTTGGAAAACTTTCTCGTCATCTGGTAGCACACTTCTTGTAAGATTATTTTATTAGTGACTAACTGGGGTAGTGCGTGAGGTGTGTTGAATGAACTGAATACCATAATAAAAGTACTTTCTACAATGGGAAACAAGTTGGCTACTTGGGTTATCGTTTCCATGGTCCGCTTGGACATGCACAAGGTGTCTTTGCCAAACAGCTTCCTGTAGAGTGCGGGAATGAAATTATGCGAGATTGATTCTATATCTTGTTTGTATTTGGAATCCCAAAATACACTCAAGTCTTTGTGAATTGGTCCTCCATGCCTCACATCCCAGTTATGGGGCCACCCTTCAAACTGACATCTTACGTATACTACGTCCAAAAGTTAGGAAGCCATGTAGAATTTAGATGCACACCCTTCTTCAGGTGCCTATGCTGCTGATATGTTTGACCTGAGGGTCGCTACTATTAGGTTGGCGAAGTTGAAACAGGTTTCATATATAGTGATAGTGTACATGAGAGGTACCCAAGTCCCATTGAAAGTGGTGGCATCTGGTCAGCCATACATCCTACACATCAATTCTCCCACAAACTTGTAGACTTTCCTGAGGCCCTCTGTTTTATATTTCTGATCCATTTTAACCTTAAACTTCTCGAGGTCCTCCCACCGTCCCTTCAAGGTCTTTGGTATCGATGCTTAATGAGTGGCTACCCAATCAGCATTGAAATTTTTTTCTCAGGTGGGGAGTACATAGTAGACTTATGTATCTTTCCCCATGAGGTTAGCAAATGTCTTCCCCCACTGATCGCGGATGACATAAATCCTGGAGTTGAAATTTTGGAGGATCCATTCAATAACCTCTACACATGGGAATATGGGAGGATGAGCGCATGCGTAGTGAAGTTTGGATCTCTTTACCTGAATGTACACTTGCCGGTCTGCAAGGTCTTCTAGGAACTCAGGCTTTGTGAGCTCTTGATATACCTCGTACCAACTCATCTTGTCCCCTTACCCAAACACATAGGCGATGTCCCCATAGATAGGGGTGTGGAAGGAGGTGTGCCTTCTTCTGAAATCTCTACCTCTGGACTCTTGTTTCTCTTATAAACTGCTGGAGGCCCCATATTGCTTAAGGCCGAAGAGATGGAGACACACTCAAGCTCAGCTTCGATATTCCCTTGCATGTCCATAAAATAATCCCACGATAAGGCAGACAACATAATTACAAATATGTCAAGAGCGATGAAACTTCCAAATTAACTAACTACTCAAACTAGGTCGATATGACCCCTACCAACTATTATCTGAAGAAGTGGCAAGGCTTGCGACTTACCGAGCCTGTAACTAGGTTGCAAGGTCACTAGGTCACAATGGCGTGAACTCATAGGAAACTATGACGTTGTGACTTGGCGACTTACGACTAGGTCGCACTGGCATAAAATTTTAGGGAACTACGACTTTGTGACTTGGAGACTTGCGACTGGGTCTCAACGTCGCAAGGTCTCAAATTAGGCAGTTAACTGGTGATTAGTGACTTGGAAACTTCGCAACTCAGTGACCAAGTCACGAGGTCACAGGGTCACTTAGTCGCTAAGTGGCAGAGTTATGATAGGGATTTTTGAGAGAATTTGTGGTGAATGAAACCCGCGAGGAATGAATGGAAAAGAGTATAAAAACTCGAAGGGTGATGTGCAAATCTAAGCTTCAAGGCCTCTCTAAGCATCCAGGAAGAGCACTTGAGGGAAGCTAAGCTAGGGTAAGGTTCAAAGAAGGAGGCAAAGAGAGGTGGGCTTGATGGGAGGCGAAAATTTTAACCAAAGAGCTACCAAGGATCTTGAATGAAACTAGAAAAGGAAATTAATAAGCCAGGGCTGGGGAAAGTGAGGCAAAAATTAATCAAAAAGGAAATAGCTGGAGGATTAGGAAACTTACCTGGAAAAAACGTGCTCCAGCTGGCTTGTCAGATGCATTACTTGCTCCGTTGGGCAGGTCAAATGTGGCCTACATGACCCTTTTATTTATAAAGGGGTCGCACGTGTGATCATTTAATGCAGGTCGCTTGGTCACAAATTCGTGCTATTTAAGGGCAGATGAGACCTTTTGACCCTACAACCTCGCGAACTGGAGGTCGCTAGGTTGCTAGGTCACACAGTAAAAAATGTGAAGCTTTAGGCCAGAATGCAACCTTGCGACATTGCAACCCAGGGGTCGCAAGGTCGCTAGGTCGCATGGTCGCAACATGTTTGATCTTATGAGTTTTGTGACTTTGTGACTATGCGACTAGTTTTTAGAGACCAAGTGAGGGGACCAAAAAAATTTGAAGGGATAATGCATGAAAAATAAATTTTCTCAATGCTCAAGGACAAGGGTGCATCAGAATTACCTTTACCAAAGAGATCAAGGGCTCCGAAATTTTAAGAT
The DNA here is from genome assembly GCA_034641835.2 of Pinus albicaulis. NCBI lineage: Eukaryota > Viridiplantae > Streptophyta > Pinopsida > Pinales > Pinaceae > Pinus > Pinus albicaulis. The sequence continues at coordinate 1,242,624,907 of CM076574.1, read as the reverse complement.
GAGGGTAAATTTTGGAGGGTGTTGTAACAGCTACAACAATCCCCTAGGGTTTAATAATTATTCCCTAATTTGCAAGGGTTATATGTTTTTTCTTCTCATCACGCTTCTCATTTATTGTTCTTGGGTCTCTTCATTAAACATCCATGATGCTAATTCCATTAATTTCATATCTCCCATCCTAGGATTTGGGTACCATCTATTTAAGTCTATCAACACAAGGTTATGCATGTAAAACTCTGCCATTTTTTCCTTGTCTTCCCTCCTTAATTGGTTGTAGAAATCAATGAACCGTCTACGATTTTGGAAAGGTAAGGATCCATGGGAGGCTAATTTTTTGATTTTAAAGAGGATCCACTTCTTCTTGAGGTAAAAATCATATGGATCTAAAGGATATCTGCGTTGAATGGCCTCCATGCACAAATCTGCCACAATGGTCACTTTATTATCCTTTTGTTGAAGCTACTCTTGTAGTACTATATTCTCTGCATATGCCTTCTGAAGCTACTCCTTCAAAAATGACTCTCTGAGCCTAACATCAGATAAACCCTCCCTAACTCAGCTACTTTCCCTTCCATGACCCCTATGTCATGCACACTTTTAGATGTGGAAAGATTCATCCAACGATGATTGTGTGCCCTCTCCTCTTCCAAATGAAAAAAAAAAGGTACTATAAACTTTTGAGGAATCAATCTACCCCCCTCAAATTATGTGTAGTAGGAGCTGAGATTGCGTTGAGGGCTAGGGCTTGGCACTATTGCTAAACCTTTAAGGAATGGTTTTGGCTAGGTGGCCTCTTCCTTATCATCTTTTCCTCCCTCCTTTTAATATTGTTTTTCCTTTTGTGCCTTTTCCTCAACTTCTTTGACGTCGTGCCCCTTCGTGGATGTCTTTTCCTCCGCAACCAAGCCATTTTTCTTCAAATTTTTCCTTGTTGGAGTTTCCTATAAGAAAAATAGCTTAGAAAAAAAATGAAATTGTTGCCTATTTTATGGGTCAAATGGATGAAGGGATGTATGATGGAGTGGCTTATGGAGTATGCAAGCAGAGGAGAAGAGATAATTAAGATAAATTTCTCCTATCGATCCCAAAACCATCTTTAATCAATAACCTGCAAAACATAAAAACACATTATTGCATAGATATTTTTCTTCTTTTTTCTTTTCTTTCTATTCTCTCTTTTTATTTTATAAGGAAAGTGGGCTCCCTCCAGAGAGGTTTTCAACCCACGGGCCTACCTTAGCCGCCTTAGAGAGGTTTTCACCATTGAAGGATATTTTATTCTATATCCTTTTCTTTTTCTTTCTTTTTTCTTGCTCCAGGACTACCTCATGGAGGTTTTCAACCATGGAGTTGGCTTAGGAAACCACATAGAGGTTTTCACCCATGCCTCTTTCTTTCTTTATTTTTATTTTTTTTCTAAGAGGCGCTGTAAACTATGGAATTTCCAATGACAATACCTAGATGTTTATGGAATTTATAAATTCTACCCTAGATAAGCACTTCTTGTAAAGCATAAGCTTGTAGCCATTGACAAGTGGGGGGATTCCTTCCTCATCTATGTGTATTATATGAACTCCACCATTATCATAAAAAATTTCCACTTTATAGGGTCCTAACCATATTTTCGTCAATTTTCCTTTGAAATCCTTAATCCTTGAGTCATACAACAATGCCCAATCTCCTTCTCCAAAGGTCTTTTTCTTCCAGACCTTGCTTGGTAGCTGAATTAATTCTATGTGAATGAGTGATTGCATCCTGAACTCATCCAATCCATTTAATTGTAGCAACATTTATTTTTGGGCATTTTATATGTCTAGGTATAACTCAACTTCCATCCTTAAGGCGTTTAATTCAAATTCAATTGAAAGCAGAGCTTTCTTGCCATAGACTAGGTCATAAGGATTGAATCTTCTTGTTGTTTTCCAAGTAGTGTTGTAGGCCCAAGTGGCTTATACTAATCTATTGTCCCAATCTTCATTGCTTCTACTCCAACCTTGGCTTGGATACTCTCCAAGGTTCTTTTTGTAACTTTGACTTGGCCATTAGCTTGGGGGTGGTAGAAAATAGAGGTTTTATGCTTTATCTTGTGCCTCCTCGGAAGATTCTCAATGAGATGATACATGAATTGTGCCCCATGTTAGATGAATACTTCTCTAAGATATCGAAATTTGTAAAATACATTCTCCCATGGAAATTTTGCTACTTTCTACTTGATTTATACCTTCACAACTTTTGTTTCAGCCCACTTTATCAGGTAGTCAGTGCAGACTATGATATACTTTTTCTGTCTAGATGGTGGATAAATAGTTCCAATGAAGTCCATGCTTCATTTTTCAAATGGATCAAGAGCCACCTGAGGGTGCAAAGGCATATCATCCCCTTTTGTAGGTTTTCACATCCTTTGGAACTGCTCGCACCTGCTAGTGTATCTTCTAGAATCCTGGTGAAGCGTAGGCTAATAATATCCTACATCAAAAAATTTGAAGGAAGCCCTTTTTGTAGAAAATTGGTCTCCATAAGGGATATAATGACATGTAGAGAGGATATCAAAAAATCCTTCCTCCCTCACACATCTTCTAAGAATTTTTTCAGGGCCTTGAAGAGATTCCCCCTATCCATGTGGAAGGCACGCTTTTCTGATGATATTTCTTTTCTCCTTGAATGAGATATCAGGAGGGAATTTTCAAGTAAAAAAGTAGTTGTCTATGTTAGAAAACCATGGTGAGAGTGCCGATATAGAGAATACATGTTCATCTGGCAATTGGTCATCCACCATTCCTTCTTGATCTAGAGATAGAGCTAACCTAGATAAAGAATGTGCAACGACATTATCCTTTCCAGGTTTATCAACAATGGTTAGGTCAAACTACTATAATAGTAACAACCACCTAATTATCCTATCATTAACATCTAGTTTTTTAATTAAATATTTGATGACCGCATCGTCAATATGTACAAAGGTCTGATACCCAGTGACGTAATGTCTAAATTTGTTTAAATCTTGTACAACGGATAACGTCTCCTTCTCTATGACAATATAATTGAGTGTAACCATATACAAGTTCTTACTGATGAAATATATTGCATAAGGTAATTTGTCGGATCCATTTGTGTGGATGTGGAAAGGCAGAGTCCAATTTGGTCCTCTGAGAATGGGGGTAATAGTTAAATTTCCCTTAATGACCTCAAAAGCCTCTTGAAAAATAATGGATCAAATAAACTAAGAATATTTTTCCAATAAACCAAATAGTAATGAAGCCATCTTACTGAAATCTTTGATGAATCTTCTATAGTAGCTAGGTAACCCTAAGAAGTTCCTGACATCTCTCTAGTTTTTAGGAGCAGATACCTCTTTTATAATAGTGTTTTTTCTCGGGTCCATTGTATTCCTGCTTGGAATATTGAGTGTCCCAATACCAATCTCGCTCTTTGTAGGAATTCACACTTTTTTGGGCTCAGGGATAGATGCATCTCAATTAACCTTCTCAACACTTTTCCCAAATTGGAGAGATCTTCCTGGAAGTCATCCCTATAGGGTGTGGAATCTTCCATGTAGATTTCAACTAATTCATGGACTATCTTAGAGAAAACTCTTAAGAAAACTCTTTGGAAGGTAGCTACGGCATTAGACAACCCAAAAGGTAGGACTCTGTAAGAGAAGGTACCCCAAGGGTAGGCGAATGTAGTATTCCAAAATAGGAAAAACAGGAATATTGAACATAAAAATGGAAAATTAAGTAAACATAAATAAATCAAAAACATGAGTAGATCATTGAGCCATTTTATTATATATGATAGAAGAAAATGAGGTACAATATCTTGAGGAAAAGACACTCAAGCTAGGAAAAACAAGTCTGCAATGACCCTATACATCAAGACATGAGAAACTTCTACTACATAAACTATTGGGGAGCCATGAATGCACAATATTGGTGGAAATAATTGCTGCTGGAAACTAGGAATGCATAGATCTGCTGATATAGTGATTAGAAAATGCAGAGATAAGAGATTTGGGCTTTCTAGCACAATTCCAAGATAACCCAAAAAGGGTTTCTCGAAATACCCAATATGAAAAATGTAGCCCTAGGGCTGAATTATGCTCTGAAACTATGTAACTATTGGGAGGTGGCTAACATAATGAGAAAATATTTGATACTCCTCTCCACTAACTTTCTGGATGAAGGGCTGCTCCCCTCATTGGAAAATAAGCTAAAAATCTTGGGTTATAAACCTTGAACAGAAAATTCCCTCCTATATTGTGCAATTCCTGAAGGAGACTATGCTGTTGAAGGTGGTTGAATATTGGCATGATGCCGGATGATGGAATTAATCTTAAAGGAACCTATCCTGAGTGGGCACTCAAAGTCCCCCGAGGATGAGGTTGGTATTTCCGCCCGAAAACACCCTTGTGCTAAACAATACAATAGACTATGCTAAATAGCTGAAGCGTGTAGAAAGTCATATGAGACCATACATAAACAATACTCAGAATGCCCCTCTGCCTCTCATCCCATTATATGTTTTGTGAGCCTCCTCCCCATCGGTCCCCCTCAATAATGATTCTACTCATGGAGACTTCATCTCATTATGATTGTGTTGTCCTCCACTATCTCCACTACCTCCATGATTGCGTTGTTGATTTGGTCATTCTTGGCCCCATTCACATGCATTGACCCCCATTCCAAAAGAGGAGTGCTTTATTAAACTAGATACACTAATCCATATTCACATTAGAAGTGGCTTTATTCCTACTAAAGATATTTATGGGTCCCTCTACCCTCTTAATCATCTATGTTATTGACAAAAAAAAAAAATTCTAACTAGCTAAAAACTAATTAGGAATATTACAGTCCTCCCTTCCCAAATTTTTCTTGTCCTCAAGCAACTACAAAGATGGATGCTGAAAAATGTTATCTCCTACCCATGTAGCATACTCATATGGTAGATTCCTCCATTGAATCAGATATTCTTCAATCACCTAGTTCCTTTGCTGCCCCTCCTAAGTGTCCAAGATAGCCTTTGGTTGTAAAACCAAATGGGCCTCATCATAAAAAGGTGGGAGATCCATGGTGGAAACTACATGCTGTCCCATGGCCTTTTTTATGCTTGAGACATGAAAAATGTTGGGGATCTTACTCGGAAAGGGAAGCTCCAACACATATGCCACTTCCCTAACACAGCAGATCACTCTGTATGGCCCATTTAAATGGGGCTTAAGCTCCTAAACCCCCTCCTCCTTCAATGTAGGTTTTTTTCATGGCTGAATATGGAGATAGACAAAATTATTCATCCCAAAATGTATCTCTACATGACCATGATCTCTATATAGCTTCTGCATATTTTGGGTCGTAACAATGTTGTCCTTAAAAGCCTGGAATATATCCTAACTTCATTGGATCCAATATTTGGCTCTAGGAGCCTTGCTTGCTCCAACCATCATATCAAAAACTGATAGAGCATCATCTACATATGGGACCAAAAAAGGAAACATATTTATTTCCATATGAAATGTCGGATTGTAACAATATTCCCCCAACTGGAGCTAGCACAACCATGCTCTCTGTTGCCCCAGAACATATTTTTGTAAGTAGCTTCTCGGCCACTTGTTTACTATCAATATCTGCCTGTCTGTCTGGGGGTAATATCTCATACCTGGTTTCAACTTGGCACCCCCCAAATGGAACAATACCCACCCAAAGCCATCCAGGAAGTGACTATATCTATCAGTGACTATGGTCTTAGGAGGACCATAAAGTCTAAGGAAAATCTTGGCCCCTTGTGAAGCACTGCACTATGAATAGATGGCAAAGAAATGTAAATAATTTTTTAGTTTACCAATGATCATAAAGATACAATCCTTACCATGTGCCATTGGAAAACTGGTAATGAAGTCCATAGAAGGGATCACACATTTCCCTCATGGAAAATAAAGTGCTTGTAATAAACTTGCAAGATGGTTGTTTTCTTCTTCATTCCTTTAGAAAAATATGCACTTCTTGATATGTTGGAGCACATCATTCTTGTGACCCTTCCATGAGAATCTCTCCCTAATGGAATGATATGTCTTTATGAAACCTTGGTGGCCTGAGGGGAGAATCATGTGCTGCATGTAGAATTTTCTCCTTGAGATTAGAATTTCTAGTCAAGAAGATCTAATCGTGGTAGTATATGACCCCATACATCACTATATACCTCTCATCAGTCACCTTCCCATCAAGTACCTCACATGTGAAGTGGTTCTTGGAATGCTCCAACAACAACTAGGACTCCCAATGTGAATCCACACTCATCAATGATAGTGTTGCTAGTCTATGTGATGAGGCATATGTTACCTCATTTCTTCTCTCTTTGACATATTCAATGTTAGATTCATATGTCGAATTTTTTCTCACCCATTTTTGCTGCCTCTCTTGCAACTGCTTTTGCTCAAGAAAATATTGAATATTGTGATGGTCCATCTTCACTTGGAAGTTGTTTCCCATCCAATATTCCCTCATATTGGCCAATTCATTCATTATGGCTAGAAAAACCTTCTCATGTATGGAATATACCTTCGTACGTGGTAGTATCTTCTGATTCTTAAAGGCTATGGTATGGCCTCCTTGCACCCAAATTGTGCCAACACCTACCCTTGAAGCATCACCTTCTAGCACAAAGGGCTTGGTTAGATCTAGCAATAATAATGCTAGAAAAATACTCATATTCTCCTTTAGCCAATCAAGGACCCCCTGCATAGCGTTTGTCCCATTAAAGGCTCCCCTCTTATCTAGATCTGGGAGTGGTGGTACTAGTTGTGATAACTCTTTAACGATCTTTCGATCTAGGGACCTCCGTGTTGGAATGCCACCAAATATTGTTGAATCATGATCTGGAGGAGACTGCATATCTAAGTATACTGATTTGTCATTACCTCCTCTGTGCAAATAAGTCTCCATCTTATGTGCGAATACTTCCTAAGATGGATAGGTGTGCGTGCCCTTGATCATTTTGTGCTTACCACTCTTCTTATCTATCCATTCCATCCTCAAAGTCTCCCAATCTGTACTGACCTTCCCTAGTGTAATCAACCATTGAACACCCAATATCACATTGGTGTTAGGAATATCGACCATAAAGAAGTGATCAGTCACTGTCTATGTCCCAAAAGTGACAATCAATGCCGAAACATACTTCACACACTACATGGTTCTAGCTCCTGGAACCAAAATAGAGAATCCTTCAAAATCATCCGTGGGTATGGCTCTTTTCTACTCTAGCTAAGCATCAATAAGATTGTGGGCAGCCCCATTTTTTATCAATACTGACACCCACTACCCCTAAATTGTGCCTCATATTCTCAAAGTTAGATACTTGGGTAGTCCCCGCAAATATGCAAGGGCACCTCCAATTAGAGAAAATTCTCCATTTACACCCCCTGGTGGTGGTGGATCCTCTCCTGGTGCCACAGTATCAGAGAATACTTCAATATAGTGTGCCTTTCCTGCAACACATTGATGCCCTGGTGCCCATGTTTCTTGTAAAGTGAATCAAAGCTTCCTCCTCCTCAAATATTTCGAACATCATCACTAAGAGGTCCTTTGCTCTGCTTCTCCTTTGGGGCGGGGGGGACCTTCACATTTCTCCCATTTCACTGAAAAGTGGGATTTTTCTGAAATGGATCTGTTCCCCTTGGAAAAGCATCTTGTAAGCCCCTAGCCCTCTCAATTGCATCTTGCAGCGTACTTGGTCTAGTGGAATTTACCAATCCACGCAAAGGCTCTGCTAGCCCATCAATGAGCTTATATACTCTTCTAGCTATATATGAATATGGCACCTTGACGAAAAGTATTAAGAATTCATAGATATAGGTATCTAGATTTCCTAACTACTTGAGCTTGGGTAGCTCAACAATCTGTTCCTCTGGATCTCCTCGGTCAAATATTTCTACCTATCTCTCGGTGACTTCTACATATGTAGTCACATCGACATGCCCTACTGTACATAGACCATGAAACCACCATTCATGTGCTTCACCTTCAAGGTGAAACACTACTATATTAATAGCTTCAATCTCTAGAACTTGGTTCAATTGAAAATATATATCCAAATTTTCCAGCAAATCCTTGGCTGTGCACTTGTATGACCAATTAAAGTAAGGCAAAAGTAATCTACCCATAATATCCTATAGATCATTTTTCTGCATGTACCCTACACTTCTATTGTTATTTCGAGGTATCCTATTATCCTTGATCTGAAAGAACTCTTGGAAGTTCAGATTCTCCTTGAGCTTTTGAGCTTGAGATTCATATTCTAGAAATTAATCACCAAGAGCCTATTGTTCTTGGGGTCCGCCACCCCCATTTCTCACTACAGGAATGTAGGCATGGTGGAGCATTCAGAAACTTGTTGCACTACCAGTTGCTCACACCTATGATGTGAAGTGCCCGAGCTTTCCTTGTGTAGAAACCCTCTTGGGGTCTCTTTTTTTCTTTCCATCCTCATCTCCTTGATTTCTTTGGAAATATCTTACATGGTTTGGAGAAGAATCTTGGGAAACTCTTTTTCATCCATTTCTCCTACTACTGGATTCTTTCCTTTGATTTATTATTTGTTTTTATAATCAAACCTTTGACGTATATTAATATATCACTTCTCCCATTCTTTAAGTGGTTCTTCTTATTCTTATGACATAGATGTAGTGCCTCATAGGCTGAGGCAAGATTATGCTCTAATACCACTATAATATTCCAAAATAAGAAAAACAGGAATATTGAACATAAACTAGAAAATGCAGTAAAAATCAATACATCAAAAACATGATCATATCATTGAGCCATTTTATTATAGATGATAGCAAAGAATGAGGCACAAGAACTTAAGGAAAATATACTCAAGCTAGGTAAAACAAGCCTGAAATGACGCTATACATCAATACATGAGAAATTGTTGCTACATAAACTGTTTGGAGGCCATCAATGTGAAATCCTACTGGACATAACTACTACTGGAAACTATGAATTTGTAGATATTCTGATATAGTGCTCAGAAAATGCCGTGACACAAGATCTCTGCTTTCTAGCATACTTCCAAGATAACCTAGAAAAGGTTTCCAGAAATACCCAATATGAAAAATGTAGCACTAGGGCTGAATTACGCTCTACAGGTGGGAAACTGTTGGGGGGTCACTAACCTGATGAGAAAATATCTGATACTCCTCCCCACTAACTTTTTGGATGAAGGGCTGCACCCCTCACTGGAAAATAAGCTCAAAATCTTGGGTTATCAACCCTCCAGCCTACGAATTGCCATGATTCCTGGTACACTAAAGGTGGCTAAATATTGGTCTGATGCTAGATGATGGAATGAATATCAAAGGAACCTCTCGTAAGTGGGCACTCAAATTCCCCTCAGGATGATGGTAGGATTTCCTCCCGGAAATAACCTTGTGCTAAATAGCGCAACAGACTCTGATAAATTGTTGAAGCGAAAGTCATAAAAGAACATACTTAAACAATATTCATAATTTCCCCTATGGCTTCCATCCCCTTCCTTATATGATTTGTGAGCCTCCCCCGCCTTGGTCCCATTCAATAATGATACTACTCTCATGGATACTTCCTCTGATTATGAGTTCATTGTATTCCACTATCTCCACTACCTCCATGACTGCACTGTTGATTTGGTCAATCTTGACCCCATCCAGATGCATTGACCTCCATACACACCAAGGAGTGCTTTATTAAACTAGATACACTGATCCACATTCACATTAGAAGTGTTTTTATTCCTAGTAAAGAGATTTTATGGGTCCCTCTACCCTCTTATTCATCTATCTTATTGACAAAAGAAAAATTTGATATTCTAACTAGCTAAAAGCTAATTAGGAATATTACAGTGAAAGTAGTCTACTCTTGGTCTTCATGGATAATTTGGATCTGGTTATACCCACTGAACCCATCTAGGAGGGAAAATAAATTATTTCCTGTAAGGCAATCCAGGACTGGGTCTACAAAGGGCAAAGGGAAAGGGTCCTTCTCGTTGGCTTTGTTAAGTTCCCGATAATCAACATAGATTACCATTTTCCATTCTTCTTCGAGACTAGGACAAGAGGAGATACCAACTCACTATATGATATAGGATAAATGAAACCTGCATCCAACAATTTATGTAGTTATTTTTTAACTATGTCCTTTAGAGTTGGGTTCATCCTTCTTTGAGGTTGTCTCACAGGCTTGCATCATTCCTTAATATAAATATGATGTCTACATATCGAAGGATGCAACCCTTTCATGTCCTTGTAATCCCAAGAAAACACATCTAGGTTTTCTTTTAGAAGCTGGCATAACTACTTTTCTTCTTCATCTGATAGGTTTGAGTTGATTTTCTAAGACGTGGATGGGCCAAACTCTACAAACTTTGTGGTTTCATAGGTTGAATCAACTGAGTGCAATTCCATCCAAGGTTGGATTTCAAATTCTTTAACTAGGTTTTTAAGTGGACTGTTAGTGGGGGACTAGTTTTGAATGACATGGTTAATAAGTTCATCATCATCAAGGTTCCCCCCTCTAACAAAAAAATCTATGGTACAAATTGGGGTAGTGTTATATACCTCATCTTCTTCATCCACCAACCATATAGGTAGATCATGATCAATGGAAGGTTGGGCTGGAGGATATAATACCAAATTTTTAGACAAGGGATCATTATTAATTGTCATGTTTCTAGCCTGATAGCTAATATAAGCAACAACAATGGCTAACCAAGGTCTCCCTAAGATGAGAGGATATCCATTGAACTTTGTTTTTGGCTGCAGAACTAGGAGAACTGTAGGATACTCCCAAGAGTCAATTGAAACCATAATATCCTCAACTATTCCTTTTGAAGTTACTGTGTATCTATCCACAAGTTTTATAAGTGTTTTGGTTGTCCTCAGAGTCCCTTGGAGATTGATTTTAAACATAGTTTCATTGTGCATGACATTGATGACAGCCCCTAGATCAATTAGAGTATTGGGGATTATGACATCATCTATGCGCACATCTAAAACTAGACTTCTAGGATCTAGGTACTTTTGAAAGATCACCCTTCCCGACATTAAGTCAGATAGTTGTCCTACTACATTGATGGTGGGGGTATCTTTCTTCTTTCTCCTAGGTTTCTCGAAGCACTTTTCGTTGATGAGCCTATTGTAAATAGGGACATCCTTAATGCCCTGGAGAAGCGGTATGCTTACACATAAATTTTTCAGTTCTCCCTGAAGTTCAGTATCCTCTGGGGTGTGCTAAATGGAATGGATAAAGCACTCAGGAAAAGGAGGTTGTTGGATCTTAGTGTTACTTTATTCATTTTCCTCCTCAAACTCTACAGGTGGAGATGGAGGGTGGTTTTTTGGGAGTACTCTTCCTGACCTGAGATTAATCTCCTCTTTCTCTACAACATAAGTTGCATAGGATGTCTCCCCATTATAAACCTACTATCTTTGTATGTTATTCGGGTTCATATTGGGTCATGCAGGAATCTTAGGGATCTTGGGTGGACCAGCATGAGTAAGCTGAGGTTGAGGTTGGGGTGGAGGCATTAGACTCGGGTGGTTGCTTATGTTAAGGCCTCCACCCTTGGGATGGATTGTTCCACTGAGGTTTTTGAGGAACATACTGCTGAAATGTTCGGTTCAAAGGCTGAGGATGATATGGAGGGTTGTAAGGCCAAGTAGGGAGTGTAGGCCAGGATGGAGGAGTTTTTGTGTACCAAGATTTTGGGAGCATTCTGATTATTGTGATAGTAAGAGTAAGGTGCACCTTGCATACCCTGCTAATATGACCTAGGACCTTGAGGCCTTCTCCGGTTGATGAAACAGAGTATCTTCGGTCCTACTTCCCCACCTTAATATACAAATTTGAGTCCAGTTAAGGAGGGACACTTGTGTGTGGCATGATTCTCCTCATAGACTAAGCAAGCATCTATGAAATTTAATGGACATTCATTTCTAGGCTGTTTTCTGGTACATCTATGGAAAAATATAGCCAAGGATATTTCTACTTCCTCTTGCTTCCCTTTGACCTGCATTGTGTCCATTTGCAAAGAAAAGGTGTGTATAATGTCACTCTTGAAGCCCTCCAACATATTTCCAGACTCATTTTTGATGAAGGTGGAAGAGGAAGAAGTATTGGTTGTACTTTCGCTAGCTCTACCTTTCTTCCTAGCTGCCCTATAATGGTTCTTGAAGAAAATTTTGATTGTTTCATAAGGAAGTTGGTAGATATATCCTTCCAATAAAATATTGAGGGTTTCTATACCCTCCTTACTAATCCCTTGGAGAAGTACTAGTTTAAGTGATCTTGGATCATGAGTGTAGTTAGATCTCTTATAATTTAACTAAAACCACTCTTCATAGTATTTTAGGGATTCACCAGGCCCTGGATTCCTCCTGAATATCTCATCCTTAGTTTCCTTGGACCTATAGTAGTCTGTGTACTTGTTTTTGAAGGCTTCTTGCATATTTTCCCAAATAATGATGATGTTCCTAGGTAGAACCATGAACCAACACAACGTTGAATCCTTAAGGGTAAATGGGAATAGCTTCAAATTTTGATCATCTGAGGCATAGTCATAGGTTCTAAAAAAAAAAACAGGTTCAAACAAGTGCTGAGGGGCTAATGCTTTTCATTTTAGTTTCCCCATCTACCTCTCTAATGGGGAATGATCCGTGGGATTTAGTGTCAGCCTGTAACACCTCTAGTTAACGGAATTTTTTTTTTTTTTTTTCCTTTGCTTAAGTAATTTAGTGCAAAAGTGGTATTTATTTCCCTTCATGCTCTTGTAGTATTCGTTTCCATTTAACCAATTTACACTATTTTCTCCTAATAGTATTCAATGCTACCTAAGTTCACTTTAACCCCCGGTACATGAATCTCTAAATATCTTATAGATTTCTTATAGCTCTATGTACATTTGGTTGGTCGATTCCCTAAGGCCTTACATATATCGCATATATAAAATCTATATAGGACATATAGAACATATCTAGAACATATATATATAAAACATCGATTGTCGATTCCATAAGGTATTATATATAACACATACATCCCATATATTACACATGTAAAACATATGTATATCAAACATCGACACCACACATATATATATTATGGACCCTCAATATATAGTTTGGAATAGGTCCATCAAACACCTATGTATCTTCGTAGGTATCGACCTATGTATCTGCATAACACATATGGGAACCATCAATAACACGTATAGGCATTGATTCCTCGTAGCTGTATAGTATTTAACCCATATATATATACCATTGGGCTCGGTAAATGAAATTTGTGCCTACGCTAATGCATAACACAGATATTTATTTATTATCCTATATATGCAATTATACCACCCGAGGCAATACGACTTGCAATAACTATTTCTATTTGCCACCTCGGTCGATACCAGTCGACAAAAACGATTGCGCCCTTCCCGCGGAGGTATGACATAACCAAACTAAATTGGAGACCAGAGATCTCTGCACACATACCCTACATTTAGCTAATGTCAGGTATAGCCAGGGCTACTGAATCTGTCGGCGGTTGAATCATTAATTTTTGTGAACCGGATCGCCCAGATCGGTACTGTTTCAAAACTTGTTGGCGTTCATCATTTTTTTTTTCAGGCTTGATTCATGGCGTGGCCACCTGTGTACCAGCTACCACTATACCGGGTTCACCACCGTACAGCAGACCAGCGGTATGAGCAGTGGCTTAACCACAATTTTTTTTCTGATTTGAGACCCACCTCCACGCGTTGCGTGTTCCTTCGCCTGGTATTCCCTCCCGGTACGTATTCAAGGATTGTATGTGCTGTCAAATATAAGGATTGATACATCTGGGTTTTTAACGGTTAAGTGAGCTATACCATTTTCGGGATTTTGTTATATATTTCTTTTCTTGATTGCAGGAACACGTCCTGTACGTGAGAGAGGAGTAACCATTGCGGTCCGGCACTAACTTGGCCGGCAGAAATTGAGATTGTCAAATCGATTGATGCGAGTGCTGAGTGCACTGCGTTCTGCACCGGCTATTGTAACGACTGGATGACGGCGAGCAGGAACGCCCTATCTCCTCCAAGCCCATTCGGGTACCTGGTACTCTTCAGTCATCGCAGATGGTTTTCTTAAACTACTTTGGGATCTGCTGAGTTTCTGCTATAGTGGATTGAGGGTTCGGTGTTATTTAATTGGAACTCCGTCAATCGCCTTATTTTCCCAGATCTTTCCTATCGAGGTTCTCTTTTCTTTTCTTTTTTCTACAGCGTCTAACCAGATATCATATGGTTACGCAGAGAGGGCAGGAGCTCCATACCTCGGTCTGTCCACTGTGGCTGAGGTCTTGTCCTCACCAGCGTGGTTTAATTTCTTTTTCTTATTACCGGGTTGCGATTTCATACGAAGGCAACGCTGGTCATATGATTTAGGGCTAGTATCATATCTATGTTAAATTTGGTTCGCATTGCAGGCCCGTTAGGAGTTTAAACATCGATATTTGTTTTCAATCCCATCTGGCCCATGTTCAAACACGGCAGTCAGTACACAACCCCCTGGCCATTCTCTTCTCACCCTATCTGGGTCTCTTGGGTTACAGTGAGTACCGTCAACATGACGCAGAGGTGAACTCTCCTCACATATAAACCCTTTTTTTTTTCTTTCCCTTCTGAGGTATCGAACCGTGCTTCAATTTGTTTATTTCGTCTGTACTGATGTGTTCGGTGAGGGCAGGATACCGATTTTTTATATCGGTAATACACCTCCTGGAACTAAAGCTCCGTGCATTTGCCTCCTATCTTCGTTTTTGTGATGATAGCCTACCTTACGATCTCCGTTCCTGTCGCGCTGGCTTGGGGGGGGGTTTTGTCAAACACCACTGATATATAGATTAATCGTTGACATACGTTGCAAGAAGCTCGAGCACGGCAATTAGATCCTGATATGGACCATCACTGTGGAGGCGTTATTTCACAGTGATTGCGTTCATCCAACGGCCTTCAAATTTCCGCGGCCCATTTGGTTTTTTTATTGTTGCTTAACAGAGATTTTCATTGCTTTAATTTAGGATGCATGTCGCAGTAATGATTATAGTTGATATTATCGTCCTGGAACCCCGTCTACTTTCGTTTACCACTCTGCAAAATCTAACCATTTTGCTAGAGTTAATCGAAATGGAATTATTATCGTGGCGTTTAGTACTGATATGGTATTCTCCGTTGTGCGCATACTTATATGTATGGCACGTCTGGTGCAATTAAATTAGGTTTCTGGTTTCTCCGTTTATAATGTAGTTGTGCTCATTGCTACGAATCATATGGTATTATTATCGTTCCATTGGTTTCATTTAGTTAACACCAAAACAATCATTGTAGTGCCTGGCTTGTACAAGCCAGCCCGCACAATGAGTTTGGCTCGAATTTCATTCACGGCAGCGTATAGATATATTTTGTTAATTTCTGACACACATGTATGAACCTCACTACACCTTTGGTAAAACAGTCGTAAAGATCATATACATATATATTTCGGTTTTAATACAAATAGATTTGTATTAACAACTTCTTTTCTTTTATAACTTCTTCTTTTGCACATAGGAACTAATATAGAGGCATCATATTTTATAACTCCTTTTATCTTGCTTCTATGTATTTTTATACCTATGATTCATAGGAATATAGAGGTATAGCTCACGTGCCTTCTATCAAGAAAGACCTATGGTTATAAATTCTTGACACGGTTTTAATATAGGAGTCTATTTTTTTTATTACATGATTTTATATAGATTTTGTAGTTCAATTAGTATTATACATTGAACACAATTAAATTCAGAACTAACATATTTATTTCCATGTGTATAGGAATTTTTATTTCAGTTTTGAGAGATTCCACACATGTTATGGAGGCTAGAATACTACACTAAAGTAGAAGTACTTCTTCATTTCAAGAATAATGAAATTCATAAGATAATGTCTTAAATTTCCTTATTTCAACTATATTACAAAATTATTCTAACATACTTATAAGTAGGTAGCATAGCTTTGTATCAATCATGAACTCAATTTTTATTTTATTTTTCTACCTATGGAGATGAAGTAACTCCAGATCTAGACCAACCTTGGTGTAGAGATTCTGGAGTTTCTACTCTATGGTTTTTTTTTTCTTCTGCAACTAACCAGAAACTGGAAGGTGAAAGCCTTAGGATGGGTTCTGGTAAATGTAGTACTAAGAGAAATCATACCATCAATTAATTTTTCTATATGTAGCCAATTCATACCATCAGAAAATAGAATAACAAGATTTCAGAACATACCACAGTCTGCAATTGACCAACCTCCCAACCTTAGAATCCTCTTTATCTCCCAGGATTCACCCCCGAGCAGAGATCACCTCCTAGTACAGATCAACCTCTGATATGTTTAAGAGCAGCTTATTTAAGCTCATAATTCCCCAAAGCATGTTTCTAATTTTGCGTCCAGAATAGCAGGATGCTTTCTTTCTGTTTAACTGGGCTTCCCATCTTCAGGATTCTTTAAAGGCCTTTAAGCTTTTCTCATTTCCTTTCCGGCTTTTCCTCTTCCCAACTACTCCTCTTCATTGGGGAAATTTAGATTCCTCCTCAAATCTAAATTAATTTCTTTCAAGGATTTTTGAAAGATTTTTGGGGATTTGTTGCCTTATCCATCCTCATGGATTTGGCAAGTGATCTCAAATTCTTTTTTTTGGTCAAAATGCACAATCATTTTATTTATTTCCTCAAATAAAATATGCAAATACATTCACACCATACTCATCCCTTGGGGTCCACCCCCTTAGGATTAAAGTTCAACTGTCTAACTTTAAAAAATTCAACACACAAATTGGGGGTGTTACATATTCCCCCTCTAAAAATAAACATGATATAAATTATTTGTTATTAAACTACTAAAGTTCATTTACACAAAAATGGATATTTCTCCATCATTTCAGCTTCCCTTTCGAGTGTCTTCTTGACATTAGTGCTTTTCAATCACCTTTATAAACCCCTTTACCCCCTTTATTCATTTCTCAATTCAATTTCTTCCGCTCCAATATTTGAAGCGGTTGAAGAAACTCATACAGTTCCACCTGTACAACATTCCAATCAACTATGTGAGAAGAATCATGCACATACCTTTTTAATAATGAAACATGAAACACATTATGCACTCTAACATGGGGTGGTAAGGCCAGCTTGTAAGCCACTGGTCCCACCCTGTCTAAAACTTCAAAAGGCCCACAATATCTAGGAGCCAGTTTTGCGCAACTTCCTGTAGTTTGTGCACAGGTGTTTGATGCGCAAATACACACCCTGTCCCCCACTTCATAAGATTCTAGGTGCACCATTTTCTTATCAGCAATAGCTCTTATGTCGGTCTTGTCTGTCTTTATATTTTCTGTGTTGTTCACTGGTTCTTTCTTCTTAGTAGTGCATACGGTCCCAACACAGTTATCTGTTGAATCCAACTCAAGGGGAGTACGGCACTACTCCCATAGAGGTGCCTCAAACGGACTCATCTTAATAGAGGGATTGGTAGCTATTATTATTATACGCAAACTCGGCTAGATGCGAGATACTCTTCCACTTTGATGGTCTATCCATCACATGCATTCCATAACATATCACTCAAGATTTGATTTAAATCCTTTATAATAACCCATAGTTTGAGGGTGATAGGCAGTACTAAAATTCAGCTTAGTACCCATCCCTCCAAATAATCCTCTCCAAAATGCTGCTGTAAACTTAGCATCCCGATCTGAGACAATTACCTTGGGAACTCCATGAAGCCTTACTATCTCCTTCAGGAAAACATTTGCTACTTGAGTTGTTCCAAAAGTAGATTTCACTGGTATAAAGTCGGTAGCTTTGGTTAGTGTGTCTACTACTACCATTATAGAATCATGCTGATGTTTGTTTTTGGGTAATCCTGTTATAAAGTCCATGGAAACTGTATCCCATTTCCATTCTGCAATTGGCAAAGGGTTTAAAAGCCCTACTGGGTGTTGATGCTCAACTTTGACTAACTGACATTCCATACACCTACTTAAATACTCTGCCACATCTCTTTTCATTCCTGGCCAGAACAACTTCTTCTTCAAGGCTGTTAACATCTTTTGGTATCCTGGATGTCCTTCATAGGGTTTTTTGTGATATTCATCTAGAATTTCTCTTTTCAATGACTCTATATTTGGAATATACAACCTGTTTTTATAATAGAGCAGCCCTTGTTGGTTTTTAGTGAAATAAATTTTATCCCTTGTCTGTAGTTTCACCAAGAGTGCTTCATAGTTGGGATCTTGAGTTGCTGCTTTTCCCACCAATTCCTCTACCTCCATACGGGCACTACTCCCCATGCTGTTCACATTTGGACAAGCATTTCTACTTAATGCATCAGCAACTTTATTCTCCTTCCCCTTGATATGCTTTATGTCCATATCAGATTCACTTAGAAAAGACAGCCATCTGGCTTGTCTTGCATTCAGGTCAGTTTGGGAGAAAAAATATTTGAGGCTAATATGATCAGTCATCAATGTGAACTTCTTCCCCAGCAGATAGTGCCTCCACATTTTTAAAGCATGAATAACAGCTGCAAACTCTAAATCATATGCACTGTAATTCTGTTCATGAGTTTTCAGTTTCCTAGATTCATAAGCAATAACTGAATTTTCCTGCAATAGGACTCCTCCTAGCCCTTCTCTGCAAGCGTCTGTACATACAACAAACTCTTTATCAGGATCAACAATTTTTAATATAGGGGCTGAAATAAGTTTTTGTTTCAATTGTTCGAAACTATTTTGACATTTCTCAGTCCACACGAACTTAACACCCTTCCTTTGTAATGAGGTTATGGGATTTGCTATAGCAGAAAATCTCTCCACAAATCTGCGATAATAGCCTGCAATTCCCATAAATGATCTTACTGCTGAGACATCAGTGGGAACTAGCCATTCTTTAATGGCTTTTATCTTTTCAGGGTCAACTGCCAACCCTTTTTCAGAAATTATATGACCCAGATATTGAATTTTATCTCTATAAAATTCACATTTGCTGAACTTGGCATATAGCTGGTTTTCTTTTAAAGTCTGCAACACTATTCTCAGATGTTCCTTATGTTCATCTTCATTTTTAGAATAGACTAAGATATCATCTATGAACACCAGAACAAATTTGTCCAAATACTTATTCAACACACTGTTCATCAGACACATAAAGGTGGCAGGGGCATTTGTCAAACCAAAAGGTAGGACTACAAATTCGTAATGCCCATACCTGGTTCGAAATGTGGTTTTGATGATGTCTTCTTCTTTAATTCTGAGCTGGTGATACCCAGTCCTGAGGTCTATTTTGGAGAAGACTGAAGCTCCTCTCACTTGATCAAAAAGATCATCAATTCTAGGAAGGGGATATCTATTCTTAATGGTCAATTTATTCAGTTGACGATAGTCAATACACATCCTAAAAGTTCCATCCTTCTTTTTCACAAATAAAACTGGGGCTCCCCAAGGAGATACACTTGGTCTTATATACCCTTTATCTAACAATTCCTGTAATTGCATTTTCAGTTCCATTAGTTCAGGAGGGCTCATTCGATAAGGTGCTCGGGAAACAGGTGTTGCTCCTGGTACCAGATCGATTGAAAAATCAATCTCTCTTTTGGGGGGAAGATGAGGAATTTCCTTGGGAAAAACTTCCTTAAATTCTCTTATGACTGGTATAGCATCCAGCAACTCTTCCTCAGTTTGTTGTTCTATTTCTTCTACATGCACTGCATAGACTTGGTATCCTTTTCTAGCTGTTCTTTTCAATTGTAAGGCTGATATTTGTCTTACGGAAATGGACTTTGGTTTTCCTTTTAATGTAAAAGGTTTCCCTTCTTCATCCACACAATGCAGGGTTTTATCCCAGCAGTTCATTAGAGCTTTCTTCTTTTCTAGCCAATCCATTCCTATCAGCAGATCATAGGATCCTAATGGCAATATGTTCAAGTTTACTTCTGTTGAAAAACCATTTAATTGTATTGCTGTTTTGGGCAACTTATGAGTGACGTTTCTCTTAGTTCCAGTGGCCAGCTGTACCAACCATGACTGCTGAAATTTTTCAGGTTTAATTTTACATTTTTCTACAATTCCAGGACTAATGTAACTCAAAGAAGCACCTGGATCAATCAAAACAGTAATGGGTAGGTCAGAAATCTTACCCTCCATTTCCACCATGGTTGCTTGATGTTCTACTTGCCGATTTTCCAAGGCTGCACTGATAGTTGGTATATTTCTGGCTATGTCATTTACTGTTGTTGCCTCTCGCTCTCTGCTGATCATGTGTATATTTCGATGGGGGCAGTCCCTCATCATATGGGGTTCTCCACAACCCCAACATTTCAGAGGTTCCTTCATTCTGACTGTCCCTTCCTTTTTATTGTTCCCTTCTACTGGTTTTGAAGCCACTCGGGACTGAGCAGTTTGGCTTTCTTTTGGTCTACTAAATTTTTTCCGCTGATTTTCTCTACCAAGATTTCTTAGATATGTTGGTTTTGTTCTTTTACCTTTGAACTCACCCTTGTTCAGCCAACTCTTCCCTTGTTCAGCTTTACCTTTAAACTGTTGGTAGCATAATCTTTCTTTTCTAACAGCTTCATCCATGGTCTTTGGGTTGTCAAATTCAATTTTCTCCTTGTAAATCGTAGGTAAACAATTTAAAAACCTCTGCACTTTTGCCTTTTCCTCCCTAATATAAGGAACATACCTCAGTAAATTTGTAAACTTTGTCACAAACTCATCGATGGTGAGCTGTCCCAATCTAAGTTCATGGAATTCCTTAGCTTTGTCGTCATAGTATCGCTCATTCAAGTAGCGATTTTTGAACTTAACTTGGAAATCTTCCCAAGTAACTGTCTTTTCATCAAGGGCATGCACCATTTTGGTCTCTTCCCACCACAGGGTAGCCTTTCCTTGTAACTGGTACACATCTAACCTAGCCTTCAGATTGCTCTCATATTCATATACCTGGAAATACTTGATCATGTTCAGCAGCCAGGCTTCAGCATCCTCCTCCTTTTCCCCATCATAAGAAGGAGGTTTTATCTTTCTAAATTCTCCCTGCAATTCTCTTTTCTGTTTATGCTGTTGTCTAGCAGCATCATCTTCATCAGACTCATCCATATTTCTCTTTCCGGAACCTTCGCCTTCCTGGCTGTTACGGGAAGTTAGTTCTCTGATGAGCTTTTCCTGCTCCTTACTGGCTGATGACAACATGTCATTCTGGCTTCTCAGTTCCGCCAATTCTCGTTGCAGCCTGTGCAACATAGCCAGTACCGGGGCATTGGGATCTGGAGTAGCAAACTCATCCCGCAGATCCACATAAATCCCTTCACCTTCAGCCATTCCAACTGTACACACTTACAACACATATTAGCAAAAGTTTATAAACTTCAAAAGACAAAATATGCAATAAGCAGTGAGCTCAAAACGACAGCCCAATTGTTGTAACTAGTGCTCCGATACCATTTGTAACACCTCTAGTTAACGGATTTTTTTTTTTTTCCTTTGCTTCAGTAATTTAGTGCAAAAGTGGTATTTATTTCCCTTCATGCTCTTGTAGTATTCCTTTCCATTTAACCAATTTACACTATTTTCTCCTAATAGTATTCAACCTTCATGCTCTTGTAGTATTCCTTTCCATTTAACCAATTTACACTATTTTCTCCTAATAGTGTTCAATGCTACCTAAGTTCACTTTAACCCCCGGTACATGAATCTCTAAATCTCTTATAGATTTCTTATAGCTCTATGTACATTTGGTTTATCGATTCCCTAAGGCCTTACATATATCGCATATATAAAATCCATATATCCCATATAGGACATATATAGAACATATATATATAAAACATCGATTGTCGATTCCATAAGGTATTATATATAACACATACATCCCCTATATTACACATGTAAAACATATGTATATCAAACATCGACACCACGCATATATATATTATGGACCCTCAATATATAGTTTGGAATAGGTCCATCAAACACCTATGTATCTTCGTAGGTATCGACCTATGTATCTGCATAACACATATGGGAACCATCGATAACACGTATAGGCATTGATTCCTCGTAGCTGTATAGTATTTAACCCATATATATATACCATTGGGCTCGGTCAATGAAATTTGTGCCTACGCTAATGCATAACACAGATATATATTTATTATCCTATATATGCAATTATACCACCCGAGGCAATACGACTTGCAATAACTATTTCTATTTTCCACCTCGGTCGATACCAGTCGACAAAAACGATTGCGCCCTTCCCGCGGAGTTTTGACATAACCAAACTAAATTGGAGACCAGAGATCTCTACGCACATACCCTACATTTAGCTAATGTCAGGTATAGCCAGGGCTACTGAATCTGTCGGCGGTTGAATCATTAAGTTTTGTGAACCGGATCGCCCAGATCGGTACTGTTTCAAAACTTGTTGGCGTTCATCATTTTTTTTTTCAGGCTTGATTCATGGCGTGGCCACCTGTGTACCAGCTACCACTATACCGGGTTCACCACCGTACAGCAGACCGGCGGTATGAGCAGTGGCTTAACCACAATTTTTTTTCTGATTTGAGACCCGCCTCCACGCGTTGCGTGTTCCTTCGCCTGGTATTCCCTCCCGGTACGTATTCAAGGATTGTATGTGCTGTCAAATATAAGGATTGATACATCTGGGTTTTTAACGGTTAAGTGAGCTATACCATTTTCGGGATTTTGTTATATATTTCTTTTCTTGATTGCAGGAACACGTCCTGTACGTGAGAGGAATAACACGTGCGAGTCCAGCACTAACTTGGCGAGAAATTGAGATTATCAAGTAAACAGGTAAATCTTTAAAGTTATGTGCGATGCCTGCAAGCTATTGCAATGACCGGATGACGGCGAGAAGTAACGCCCTGTCTCCTCCAAGCCCATTCGGGTACCTGGTACTCTTCGGTCATCGCAGATGGTTTTCTTAAACCACCTTGGGATCTATGGAGGTTCTGCTATATTGGACTAAGGGTTCGGTGTTATTATAAATGGGAACTCCGTCAGTCGCCTTATTTTCCCAGATCTTTCCTATCGAGGTTCTCTTTTCTTTTTTTTTTCTACAGCGTCTAACCAGATATCATATGGTTACGCAGAGAGGGCAGGAGCTCCATACCTCGGTCTGTCCACTGTGGCTGAGGTCTAACCTGTCCTCACCAGCGCGGTTTAATTTCTTTTTCTTATTACCGGGTTGCGATTTCATACGAAGGCAACGTTGGTCATATGATTTAGGGCTAGTATCATATCTATGTTAAATCTGGTTCGCATTGCAGGCCCGTTAGGAGTTTAAACATCGATATTTGTTTTCAATCCCATCTGGCCCATGTTCAAACACGGCAGTCAGTACACAACCCCCTGGCCATTCTCTTCTCACCCCATCTCGGTCTCTTGGGTTACAGTGAGTACCGTCAACATGACGCAGAGGTGAACTCTCCTCACATATAAACCTTTTTTTTTTTCTTTCCCTTCTGAGGTATCGAACCGTGCTTCAATTTGTTTATTTCGTCTGTACTGATGTGTTCGGTGAGGGCAGGATACCAATTTGTTATATCGGCAATACACCTCCTAGAACTAAAGCTCCGTGCATTTGCCTACTATCTTCGTTTTTGTGATGATAGCCTACCTTACGATCTCCATTCCTGTCGCGCTGGCTTTGGGGGGGGTTTTGTCAAACACCACTGATATATAGATTAATCGTTGACATACGTTGCAGGAAGCTCGAGCACGGCAATTAGATCCTGATATGGACCATCACTGTGGAGGCGTTATTTCACAGTGATTGCATTCATCCAACGGCCTTCAAATTTCCGCGACCCATTTGGTTTTTTTATTGTTGCTTAACAGAGATTTTCATTGCTTTAATTCAGGATGCATGTCGCAGTAATGATTATAGTTGATATTATCGTCCTGGAACCCCGTCTACTTTCGTTTACCACTCTGCAAAATCTAACCATTTTGCTAGAGTTAATCGAAATGGAATTATTATCGTGGCGTTTAGTACTGATATGGTATTCTCCGTTGTGCGCATACTTATATGTATGGCACGTCTGGTGCAATTAAATTAGGTTTCTGGTTTCTCCGTTTATAATGTAGTTGTGCTCATTGCTACGAATCATATGGTATTATTATCGTTCCATTGGTTTCATTTAGTTAACACCAAAACGATCATTGTAGTGCAGCACCATGTGCCACAATAATTTGACTCATTCATTCACGGCGATATAGATATATTTGTTAATTTAAAACACATGTGAACCTCCTACACCTTTGGTAAAACGATCGTAAAGATCCATATACATATATATTTCGGTTTCATATGATAATTTATTTCTATTTCTTTAATATATATGCTATTTTTTTATGAACTAATATAGATGCATCGTATTTTATAACTCCCTTTTTCTTGCTTATATATATATATTTTCATACCTATGATTCATATGTATATATAGGTATAGCTCACGTGCCTTCTATAAAGAAAGACCTATTGGTATAGGTTCTTGACACGGTTTGATATATGAGTATTTTTTTTTGGTTACATGTTTTTATATGGATTTTGGTAGTTCGTGTAGTATTATACATTGAACAAAATTTAAATTCATAACTAACATATTTTTTTCCATGTGTATAGGGAATTTTCAATTTTGAGAGACTCCACACATGTTATAGAGGCTAGAATACTACCCTAAAGTAGAAGTAATTCTTCACTACAAGAATATTGAAATTCATATGCTAATGTCTTAAATTTCTTTATCTCAACTATACTACAAAATTCTTCCAACATACTTATAAGTAGGTAGCATAGCTTTGTATCAACATGAACTAAATTTTTGTTTTTATATAACTATCTGGGGAGATTAAGTAACTCCGGAACAACATTTACCCCACGGTGTAGAGTTGCGGGTTTCTCTGTTGCACTATTACCTGTGTGGCTTGGAAGGTAGAAAGCCTTAGGATGGGTTACGTTAAATGTAATGCTAAGAGCAATCATACCATCAATTAATTTTTCTAACAACTATTGCTTCAATTCATACCATGGAAAATAGAATAACAGAATTCGGAGGTTGACCATGGTGTGTACCTCAACATATGAGAGTCCTCTTTGTCTCTGAGACTCACCCACGAGCGAGAGATCACCTCCTAACCCTCTGAATCAACCTCGATATGCTTAGGAAGCCGACATTTAAAACTATAATTCCCCAAAGCATGTTTCTAATTCTGCGTCCAGAATCTCAGGATGCTTTTCTTCCTGTTTGCCTAGGCTTCCCATTTAGGGATTCTTTAAAGTTGTTTTATGCTTTTCCTCAGCTTTTCCAGCTTTTTCACCTCTTCCCAACTACTTTCCTCATCATTGGGGAAATTCAGATTTTTCCTCGTCTAAATTGGCTTCTTTTCTGAGATTTTGAAAGATTTTTGGGGATTTAGTTGCCTTATCCATCCTCATGGATAAGGCAAGTGATCTCAAATTCTCTTTTTGGTCAAAATGCACAACCATTTTATTTATTTCCTCAAATAAAATATGCAAATACATTCACACCACACTCATCCCTTGGGGTCCACCCCCTTAGGATTAAAGTTCAAATGTCTAATTTTTAAAAATTCAACACACAAATTGGGGGTGTTACACAGCCATGGTTGATATAGGCAAGGCAGGTTCATCAGGTTAAACACAATCTTATTCTTCTCCAATACGTTATTCAAAATTTTCATAAGGCTCACCTATGGTGTGTTCGACCTCACAACCATTGAAGAAGAGAGAAGGGTGACTATGTGGTGATGTGGGGGTTTTAGGTAAAAAATTTCCTTAAGTATCGCTTCTCCTATGAGGCATGAAAATTAGATTTTTGTGTATTTTTTCAATATTTTTAAACAACATGTAAAAGGAAATTAGAAAATAATGCTAAAACAAAATCGAAGCATCTAGTAGAAACCTCCTGAGTAACGTCGCCAAAAAGTGGTGAGCCCTAGTATTGCACCAAGAATGTTGCAACTCCCAGAATGTGCCCTAATTTACTTTATCAACCTAGGGTTCGTACAAAATTTGAGGTGACAGTGCTATATACACAACAGATGCATTATACTCATGGCATCCTCTTCTGAGCTTTACAGAAGGGTGCTACTTCTAGGGTTTATGGATGTAGTCTATCACACTTCTAAATTTAGGCCTAGGGCTACAAATGATTCAAAGCCATGGTGCTATCAGCAAGTAAAAAAATACACTATAGCAAGAGAGTACATCTAACTTCTTTTCAATTAAAGATATAAACACATTAAGCTATTATAAGAAATGAAATCAAACTAGGCATGTTAAATGAAGTAAATTTCTAAATTGAAATTGCATAAAGGAAACTAACGTTATCACACGTTTTTAGGCCAAATGGATTAAAACACTCTACTCACTCTATTCTATATCTATCATGATTTTAATGATGCAACTAAGCATGACCTATATATGTTTGTAGATGTGATGTTTTACAATTAGGAGAAGAAAGTGCTAAGGTGTCTTATGGAAGGATTCAACACATGGGTACAAGGATGAAGGTGTATGGGTGGTTTTAGCAGGTCTAGAGGATGTGTATGGTGGTTTCTGGGCTTAAGGAGGGGCCCACTAGTGATGCTTCAAGTGTTGCTATAGGTTTTGTGTAGTTCTACAACAAATTCCTGAATTGCTACACGAAACAGTCTGAGGGAAATTTGAGGCCAAAAATGGGTGTGAAAAGGGTAGGGAACGTGGAGTGAAGATGATTTTAGATGACTGGAAGGTGTCCCACCCATTGGCCAATTTGAGAACCTCTTAGGAGGCCTCTCTTACACCCCTAGGGTTTTCCCATGGTGTAGGGATGAAAAAATCTGAAAATAGGGTTGATGGCGATTTTGATAAAGAGAGGGCTCATAAAGGGTGAGATATGAAGCTGAAGGTGTTGGTGAAGTTCTCCTTGGCTCTACTACCTAGACCTACAAAGAAAGTACCCGTTCATGCAATAAATATGGACAAAATCATGATAAATACAATGGAAAATATGACTTGAATTTGGGAAGAAAATCTACTTTAACCTACAAATGGAGATCTAACACAACATTATAAACATATCCATGGAACTACAACAAACTAACTTATCCATTCCAAGAAATCATAAACTAAAAAAAAAATTGGCTTGTGGGGAAGGTCTACCCTCCTCAATCTCCAGTGAAAGAGATGAGAGGGGGAGGCTTGAGTCACAGCTTTATGAATTTATAACCTATTCTACCAACATGTAAGAAAGCTAAATCTACAACAAAAGAGAAATGGAAGTAAACTAAAAATAGTAATTGAAAATGCAACAAACCTATTATTACACCTATTAGTAAACTAAAAAAATGCAAGAAACCTATTAGTAAACTAAAAAAATCATCTATTATTTCTTAAAAAAAATCATAATTCAGTTTGAAATACTAAGATTTCAATATTATTAAATTTAAAAATCCAATATTTCATATTTTCATTTTAATAATAAACTTTTATATTATTAAATCTAATAATCTTTCCTAGATACAACGGCTAAAAATGATCTGGCACAAACGGATAGATATGACCTTGCACCCTCACACCAAACAGCTAAAATGACGTGTCACGTCCCTCACAAATTAGCGGTGGATTAAAAAAGCTACGAGGCAGAGTTAGACCGTTCACAAGTTCAGAGTTATATAATGAGGTTTTTGCTTATGCTGTTCATCCTTTCAATTACTTTCTGGTTCTCTTCTCCTTTAGATGCGCCTTAGGCTTCTTAATTCATTCTATTGCTTTCCACTTCTTCTTCCTAATTCTCTCTTTTTGTTGATGCCTTAGCAAACCAAATCCGCCAGTTTCTTCTGTAAAAAACGTGTCGATTGTTGAAAGAATCCCTCTCTGCCCACCACTCTCACCATCCCCACACGATTTTTGAACTGTCTAGAACGAGAGCTGTTGCAGACACCCAGTCTACCATTTTCACCACAAATAAACTCACGGGTATACCTTGGTATTGTTTTTTCAAATTTATGTTTCTGAGAACTTAGGGTTTTAGCTGTGTCTGTGCAACAGATTTTTAAAATTTATGTTTGTGTGTGTAACAGATTTTCTTTGATCAGATCTTGTTGCCGATGATAGGAATAGGGCACAGTAAGTTCGTTAAGAAGGATGCGAACAAAGCAATGCAGCGACATGAACAGCAGCAACAACAACAGTTGCAGCGCCATGAGAACAAAGAAAATGTTATGGAAGGAGGAATAGGGTTTACTCATCCTTTCGGTTCTCCTCCCACTGGTGCATTGGCTGCTGCTCACATTAAGCACGCCACTACAGATTATCTCCACGGAGAGAAATCTGGGCCTCTTTCGCCCAGTCCTCATGCTGCGTTCTCTTCCCCTTTCCATGCGTTCGATTTGTTTGTTTGGGTCTGTGTGAGTTTTTTGGGTAAAGGTTATTTGTGGAAGTTGAATGATAATATTTTAGATTCCCTGTTTGTAGCTGCACCTATCAGGTCAATTGTTGATGTGTTGATTTATGTTCCGCAGCTAATAATCCTGTATGTTTTGTTCAACAATTATTTGCTAGTCATGGATTTGGTTGCTCAGGATGCCCACCTGCGGTAATGACAGAGGGTACTTTGCTCAGGTTCGAGAGGGCAGATGACAGAGGGTAATTCCTCCTCTGTTTGCGGTTGGGTTGACTATGCCACAACGGTACAGGGCGGATGAAAGTCTGTCGAATCTCTGTTTAGGGTTAATTATTGTGCCTCTAGGCCGCTCAATTGCGTGCATTTGGGGAGCTTAGAACCTAGGGTGTTTACGAAGTTGAACTGTTTGGTATTAAAGATATGTAGGGCAAATTCCCTCGTAATTAGTTACTGGGTTTCGAACCATACACACGGAGAAACTCCCCTGTAGTTTCTTTTCTAAAGCATTTCCTACAATCTTTTTTAAGAAGAGAGAGTGGCATTACCCACTGTTGTCATGCAAGAAATTCTTAATTACAGAGTATCTTTGATTATTTCACTCTATCGCCGTCCAAAAATCAACAGTTCAATCTAGCAATAAGGTTAATGGTGTGAACCCTCATCCATCTAAAAACAAGTTGCAGACGTTACTTCTCTAAATATCTGGTCGAGTGAGTCTTTTAATGTTCTCCTCATTTAGATTTGCTTTAGTGCTATGCCTTTTGATTTGAATTGTTTTCTTAGCAGATAAAGCATACAATTAAAGATGCTAAATATTTGGCCTAGTCAGTATTGTAATGTTCTCCTCGTTTAGTTTTCTTTAGTGCTATGCCTTTTGATTTGAATTGTTTTCTGAGCAGATAAAGCATACAATTAAAGATGTTGGACATGAGATTGTTGGCTGTAAAGAGAAGGCTAAAAAGACCTAGTTCTGCTGGACGTACTATCTTTGGCTGTTGGCATACAATTAAAGAAGTTGGACATACAATTAAAGAAGTTGGACATATGATGTTTCGCTGTTCGCTGTAAACAATACGCCAGAAACACCTAGTTCTGCGCTGGACTACAGGTAAGTTTCTGTCTCTTTTCTTGAATTAAGCTAGTTTTAAGTAAACTCATTTCAACGAGCTATAGATAGGCTTCTATTTCATTTTCCAGTGATTCTATAATTATAATTTGTGTCCTGGTAGTAGTACTCATTAGTTCATTGTCCTATAAATAAATTAATGTTATTAATACCTTGTTTCTAAAAGCACCCATTACATTGATTCTTTGTGCTAAGAATAAATTAATGCTAGAATGTTTCATGTTATTAATACCTTGTTTCTAAAAGCACCCATTACATTGATTCTTTGTGCTAAGAATAAATTAATGCTAGAATGTTTCATGTCTGGGGATATGAAACCACCGCAGTCTTTCCATTTCTGTTCAAATTATCTTAAACTATCGATTCTTTTATGTTAAAATTCTAATTTCTTTCTAATTTTCTAATGCCTTAGTTTCTTCTTAATTTTCTAATGCCTTAGTTTCTTCTTAATTTCAGCCGATGTAATCTCCTTATCTGTCAAATCTCAAGCAGAGAAATTGTTTGATTTCTCTCATGTTATTGGTTTAACTGTTTTATGTTGCATATCAAAATTATTCACCCTAATGAATAATTTTCCACATCTAAAAATTAGATATTTCTTTGTTCTGGATCTATCAAATATCTAACTATAAATGAAATCTCTGGGCATACTGACTTTTCTTTTATGTTTTTTAATGTGTGCCTTGAGGATTTCCATTCCATAAATTATATCTAACTTTAATATTTAATTTCTTTCCAGATAAAAATATATAAAACATTTATAAATTAATAAAATAGTAAACATTGTTCTTAACAATTTTACAAATCAATCTCAAGTATCTTCGTTTAATTTTTTTTCAAATTAAAATATTTAGAATATTTATAAATTAATAAAATAGTAAAGATTGTTCTTAAAAATCGTTAATGAACAGTTGCACCATACCTAATTGGCTCGCTGGAATACCAAAAGAAAGTACAAAAATTGGAGAATTCATAGGATTTCATTTATCAATTATTTTTTTCGAGCCCTCTAATAACTAGAACTTCAAACTACAACAAGAATAGGACATTTTGAGTTAACCTGATGGGTATTTTATTTTAAAGCACTCTGGATGGGAAACCTCATCCGTTCATTTCAGATTTAGTTCTATTCATTCATTTATTTACCCTGTAATGAGTTAATTTATGAGAGTAGTTTTTGCTGATTTTTTTAATTGGATTAATTTAATTTATTATTGTAGTTTTATAGATTCAATCAGTATTCCATTTAGTTTAAATAATTTCATTTATTTATTGAGGTAGTTTATCAAAGTTTGTGTTTTAATTTAAATTAGTTGATTTAATCTTTCTCAAAATCAAATAAAAAGAAGTATTTTTCTAATATCTTAGTTTAGATTATTGGATTTCTCAAAATCATTTTCAATTATGTTTTTGATTTAAAAAAAAAAATTCATCTACATCTTATAACTTAGGTTACATTTTGTTTTTAGATTTTTTTAGTATGATTTAATGCATTTTAAATTATATTTTCCTAAATTTATTTTATTTTAAATATTTTTTGTTATATTTAAACTTTTATTAATAACGTTTAATTTGTTTTGTTTTTTAATGTTTTCTAGATTAATATTCTTTAGTTTAATTTATTTTTTAAAATGATTTTCAAATTTAAATATTTAATATGTTATTTAAGTTTTGCACTATATTTTATTAATGTTAAAATATAGTTTAGTATATTTTTTAATTAAAATAACCTAATGTGCAAAGAAAAAAAAGTTTGAATTTATATAATATAAATTGGTAATGTTTTTATATTTAAATATATATAATAAAAGTAAATTGTATTCTAGTTATTTCATAAGATTGTTTTTGAATATATATTTTATTAAAAATTTAATTAGGCTAGGCTAAACTAAGCTAGAGTGGGTTGGGATAGACTAAATTATTCTAGGTTAGACAAGGATAGAATAAGCTAAGGTACAGTGGCAAAAAAATTAGGCTACTCTAGAGTAGGGTAGGTTAGGCTAGAGTAGACTAGGTGAGAATGGGCTAGGCTGGGCTAGGCTAGAGTGGGCTAGGGTAGGCTAGGTTAGAGTAACCTAGGGTAAGCTAGGTTAGAGTAGGCTAGGCTAGAGTAGGGTAGGTTATGCTAGGTTAGAGTAGGCTAGGTTAGAGAAGGATAGGTTGGGCTAGGTTAAGCTAGATTAGGCTAGGGTAGAATAGGATTAGGCTAGGCTAGGTTAGGTTAGGTTAGGTTACGGTAGGTTAGGTTAGGCTAGGCTAGGCTAGGTTAGGCTAGGCTAGGTTAGGCAAGGCTAGGTTAGGCTAGGCTAGGTTAGGGTAGGGTAGGCTACGGTAGGCTAGGGTAGGGTAGGGTAGGTTAGGGTAGGGTAGGCTTGGTTAGGTTAGGTTAGGTTAAGTTAGGGTAGGCTATGTTAGGCTAGGGTAGGCTATGTTGGGTAGGCTAGGCTAGGCTAGGTTAGGCTAGGGTTGGGTAGGTTAGGTTAGGTTAGGGTAGGGTAGGGTGGGCTTTGGTAGGTTAGGTTAGGTTAAGCTAGTTTAGTTTAGGCTAGGGTAGGTTAGTTTAGGCTAGGTTTGGGTATGCTAGGCTAGGTTAGAGTAGACTAGGTTAAGCAAGATTATGCTAGGTAGAGTATGCTAGGTTAAGCTAGATTACGCTAGGTTTTAGTAGGTTAGATTAGGCTAGGTTAAGCTAGGTTAAGCTAGGTTAAGCTAAGTTAGGCTTAGTTAGGATAGGTTTGGTTAGGCTTGGTTAGGCTAGGTTATGCTAGGTTAGGTTAGGCTAGGCTAGGTTAGGTTAGGCTAGGTTTGGTCAGGCTAGGTTTGGTCAGGCTAGGTTTGGTCAGGCTAGGTTAGGTGAGGCTAGGCTAGGCTAGGCTAGGCTAGGTTAGGCAAGGCTAGGTTAGGCTAGGGTACTTTAGGATAAATTATGCTAGGGTAGGCTAGGGTAGGCTAGGGTAGGTTAGGGTAGGGTAGGGTAGGGTAGGGTGGGCTTGGTTAAGTTAGGTTAGGTTACGTTAGGGTAGATTAGGCTATGTTAGGCTAGGTTCAGCTAGACTCAACTAGGTTAGGCTAAGCTGGGCTAGGTTAGGCTAGGGTATGTTAGGCTAGGTTAGGCTAGGTTCGGCTACATTCAGGTAGGTCAGGCTACGCTGGGCTAGGCTCGGCTAGGCTTCGCTGGGCTCGGTTGGGCTAGGCTAGGCTAGGCTAGGCTAGGGTAGGTTAGGTTAGGTTAGGCTAGGGTAGGTTAGGTTACGATAGGCTAGGGTAGGGTAGGGTAGGTTAGGTTAGGTTAGGTTATGCTAGGGTAGGTTAGGTTACGGTAAGCTAGGCTAGGGTAGGTTAGGTTAGGCTATGGTAGGTTAGGTTAGGGTAGGCTAGGCTAGGGTAGGCTAGGCTAGGGTAGGCTAGGCTAGGTTAGGTTATGGCAGGGTATGGTAGGATAGGCTAGGGTAGGCTATATTAGGTTAGGCTAGGTTAGTTCAGGCTAGGCTAGGTTAGGTTAGGGTATGCTAGGGTCGGGTAAGGTAGGCTTCGGTAGGTTAGGTTAGTTTACGCTAGGTTTGGGTATGCTAGGCTATGTTAGGATATGTTAGGCTTGGTTAGGTTAGGTTGGGTTGTGCTCGGCTAGGCTAGGCCAGGCTAGGCTACGTTGGTTAGGCTAGGTTTTCTAGGCTAGGCTAGGTTGGCTAGGCTAGATTGGTTAGGTTGTGTTGGCTAGGCTAGGATAGGTTTGCCTAGGTTGGGTTAGGGTAAGATAAGATAGATTATGCTAGGTAGAGTAGGCTAGGTTAAGCTTGATTAGGCTAGGTAGAGTAGGCTAGGTTAAGCTAAGATATGCTAGGCTAGGCTAGGCTATGCTAGGTTAGGCTAGGCTATGCTATGTTAGATTAGGCTAGGTTAGAGTAGGCTAGGTTAAGTTAGGTTTGGCTATGCTAGAATAGGACAGGTTATGCTAAGTTAGAATAGGAGAGGTTATGCTAAGTTAGAATATGATAAGTTATGCTATGTTAGAGTAGGCTAAGTTATGCTAAGTTAGAGTAGGCTAGGTTAGAGTAGGATATGTTAGTCTAGGTTAGAATAGGCTAGGTTAAGCTAGATTAGGCTAGGTAGAGTAGGCTAGGTTAGAGTAGGATATGTTAGTCTAGGTTAGAGTAGGCTAGGTTAAGCTAGTTTAGTCTAGGTAGAGTAGGCTAGGTTAAGCTAGATTAGGCTAGGTAGAGTAGGCTAGGTTAGGTTAGGATAGGCTTGGTTAGGTTAGTTAGTTTGGTTGGGCTTGGTTAGGTTAGGTTAGGTTACGTTAGGCATGGTTAGGCTAGGTTGGGCTAGGCTAGGCTAGGCTAGGCTAGGCTAGTTAGGGCTAGATTAGGTTCGGTTAGGTTAGGTTGGCTAGGCTAAGTTAGGTAGGTTAGGTTAGGTTAGGTTAGGTTAGGTTAGACGAGGCTAAGCTAGATTAGGCTAGGGGAGAATATGATAGGTTATGCTAAGTTATAATAGGATAGGTTATGCTAAGTTAGAGTAGGATATGTTAGGCTAGGACAGAGTAGGCTAGGTAGAGTTGGCTAGGTTAAGCTAGATTAGGCTAGGTTAGAGTAGGCTATATTAAGCTAGGTTAAGCTAGGTTAGGCTTGGTTAGGCTAGGTTAGGTTAGGCTAGGTTAGAGTAGGCTAGGTTAAGCTAGATTATGCTAGGTTAGTGTAGGATAGGTTAGGTTAGGTTAGGCTTGGTTAGGTTATGCTTGGTTAGGTTAGGTTATTTTGGTTAGGCTTGGTTAGGTTAGGTTAGGTTAGGCATGGTTAGGTTAGGTTAGGTTAGACGAGGCTAAGCTAGATTAGGCGAGGCGAGAATAGGATAGGTTATGCTAAGTTACAACAGGATAGGTTATGCTAAGTTAGAGTAGGCTAGGTTAGAGTAGGATATGTTAGGCTAGGTTAGAGTAGGCTAGGTTAAGATAGATTAGGCTAGGTTAGAGTAGGCTAGATTAAGCTAGGTTAAGTTAGGTTAAGTTAGGCTTGGTTAGGTTAGGTTATTTTGGTTAGGCTTTGTTAGGTTAGGTTAGGTTTTAGGTTAGATGAGGCTAAGCTAGATTAGGCTAGGTGGGAATAAGATAGGTTATGCTAAGTTAGAATAGGATAGGTTATGCCAAGTTAGAGTAGGCTAGGTTAGAGTAGGCTAGGTTAAGCTAGATTAGGCTAGGTTAGAGTAGGCTAGATTAAGCTAGGTTAAGCTAGGTTAGGCTTGGTTAGGCTAGGTTAGGTTAGGTTAGGCTAGGTTAGCGTGGGCTAGGTTAAGCTAGATTAGGCTACGTTAGAGTAGGCTAGGTTAGGTTAGGTTAGACTTGTTAGGTTAGGTTAGTTTAGTTAGGCTTGGTTAGGTTAGGTTAGGTTAGGCATGGTTAGGTTAGGTTAGATGAGGCGAAGCTAGATTAGGCTAGGCAAGAATAGGATAGGTTATGCTAAGTTATAATATGATAGGTTATGATGAGTTAGAGTAGGCTAGGTTAGAGTAGGATATCTTAGGCTAGGTTAGAGTAGGATAGGTACAGTAGGCTAGGTCAAGCTAGATTAGGCTAGGTTAGACTAGGCTATATTAAGCTAGGTGAAGCTAGGTTAGGCTTGGTAGGCTAGGTTAGAGTAAGATATGTTAGTCTAGGTTAGATTAGTTTAGGTTAAGCTAGATTAGGCTAGGTTAGAGTAGTCTAGGTTAGGTTAGGTTAGGCTTGATTAGGTTAGGTTAGTTTGGTTAGGCTTGTTTAGGTTAGGTTAGGTTAGGCGCGGTTAGGTTAGGGTAGGCTAGGATAGGCTGGGCTAGGCTAGGCTAGTTAGGGCTTGGTTAGGTTAGGTTAGGTTAGGTTAGGTTGGCTAGACTAAGTTAGGTTAGGTTAGGTTAGGTTAAGCTTGGTTGGGTTAGGTTACATGAGGCTAAGCTAGATTAGTTGAGGTGAGAATAGGATAGGTTATGCTAAGTTAGGATAGGATAGGTTATGCTAAGTTAGAGTAGCCTAGGTTAGAGTAGGATATGTTAGGCTAGGTTAGTGTAGGCTAGGTTAAGCTAGATTAGGCTAGGTTAGAGTAGGCTATATTAAGCTAGGTTAAGCTAGGTTAGTCTTGGTTAGTCTAGGTTAGGCTAGGTTAGGCTAGGTTAGGGTAGGTTAGGTTAGGCTAGGCTAAGTTAGGTTAGGTTAGGCTAGGCTAGGTTAGGCATGGTTGAATATGGAGATAATTTTTCCCTACTCGTTCAATGTAGGTTGTTTGCATGGCTGAATATGGAGATAGACAAAATTATTCACCCCAAAATGTATCTCTGCATGACCATGATCTCTATATAGCTTCTACAGATTTTGGGTTATAAGAATGTAGTCCTTAAGAGCCTAGAATATATCCTAACTTCCTTGGATCCAATCTTTGGCTCTAGGAGCGTTGCTTGCTCCAACCATCATATCAAAAACTGATAGATCAGCATCTACATATGGGACCAAAAATGGAGACATACTGATTTCCATATGAAATTTCGGATTGTAACAATATTCCCCCAAGTGGAGCTAGCACAACCATGCTCTCTGTTGCCCCAGAACATAGTTTTTTAAATATCTTCTCGGCCACTTGTTTACTACCAATATCTGCATGTATGTATGGGGGTAATATCTCGTACCTGGTTTCAACTTGGTACCCCCCAAATGGAACAATACCCACCAAAATCCATCTAAGAAATGGCTATATCTATTAGTGACTATGGTCTTAGGAAGACCATGATGTCTAAGGAAAATATTGGCCTCTTGTGAAGTAGTGCACTATGAATAGATGGCAAAGAAATGTAAGTAATTTTTTATTTGACCAATGATCATAAAGATACAATCCTTACCATGAACCATTGGAAAAATCGTAATGAAGTCCATAGAAGGAATCGCCCATTACCCTCCTGGAAAAGAAAGTGATTGTAATAACCTTGCAAGATGGTTGTTTTCTTCTTCATTCCTCTAGAAAAATATGCACTTCTTGATATGCTGGAGCACATCATCCTTGTGACCCTTCCATGAGAATCTCTCCCTAATGGCATGAGATTAGAATTTCTAGTCAAGAAGATCTGATCGTGTTAGTAGATGACCCCATACATCACTATATACCTCTCATCAGTCACCTTCCCTTCAAGCACCTCACATGTGAAGTGGTTCTTGGAATACTCCACCAACAACTGGGACTCCCACTGTGAATCCACACTCATCAATGATAGTGTTTCTATTCTATGTGATGAGGAATATCTTACCCCATTTCTTCTCTCTTTGACATATTCAATGTTAGATTCATATGTCGAAATTCTGCTAACCCATTTGTGCTTCCTCTCTTGCAACTTCTTTTTCTTAAGAAAAGATTGAAGATTGTGATGGTCAATCTTCACTTGGAAGTTTTTTCCCATTGAATATTCCCTGATCTTGGCCAATTCATTAATTGTGCCCAATAAACCCTTCTCATATATGGAATATACCTTCGTATGTGGTAGTATATTCTGATTCTCAAAGGCTATGGTATGGCCTCCTTGCACCCAAACTATGCCAACACCTACCCTTGAAGCATCACCTTCCAGCACAAAGGGCTTGGTGAGATCTAGTAATACTAATACCGGAAAAATACTCATCTTCTCCTTTAGCCAATCAAAGACCCCCTGCATAGCATTTGTCCCATCAAAGGCTCCCCTCTTATCTAGATCTGGGAGTGCTGGTTCTAGTTGTGATACCTCTTTAATGATCTTCCAGTCCCGGGACCTCCCTGGTGGAATGCCACCAAATACTGTAGCATCATGATCTAGAGGAGAATGCATATATGAGTAGACTGATTTTTCATTACCTCCTCTGTGCAAATAAGTCTCGATCTTATGTGCGAAGACTTCCTGAGATGGATAGGTGTGCGTGCCCTTGACCGTTTGGTGCTTACCACTCTTCTTATCTTTCTATTCCATCTTCAAATTCTCCCAATCTGTGGTGACCTTCCCTAGTGTAATCAACCATTAAACACCCAATATCACATTGGTGTTAGGAATATCGACCATAAAGAAGTGATCAATAAATGTCTATGTTCCCAAAGTTAAAATCAATGCCGAAACATACTTCAGAGACTACATGGTTCTAGCACCTTGAACGAAAATAAAGAATCCTTAAAAATCATATGTAGGTATGGTTCTTTTCTACACTAGCTAAACATCAATAAAACTGTGGGTAGCCCCATTGTTTATCAATACTGACACTTTCTGCACAAGAATTGTGCCTCATATTCTCAAATTTAGATACTTGGGTAGTCCTCACAAATATCCAAGGGCTCCTCCAATTGGAGAAAATTCTTCATTTACACCCGCTAGTGGTGGTGGATCCTCTCCTGGTGCCACACTATCAAAGAATACTTCAATATTGTGTGTCTATCCTGCAACACGTCGATGCCATGGTGCCCATGTTTCTTGTAAAGTGAATCAAAGCTTCCTCCTCCTCAAATATTTTGGACATCATCACTAAGAGGTCCTTTTATCTGGTTCTCCTTTGGGGCGGGGGAGACCTTCACATCTCTCCCATTTCACTGAAAAGTGTGATTTTTCTGAAATGGATCTCTTCCCCTTAGAAAAGAATCTTGTAAGTCCCTAGCCCTCTCAATTGCATCTTGGAGCGTACGTGGTCTAATGGAATTTACCAATCCATGTAAAGGCTCTGCTAGCCCATCAATGAGCATATATACTCTCCTAGCTATATATGAATATGGCACCTTGCCGAGAAGTATTAGGAATTCATAGATATAGGTATTCAGATTTCCTGACTGCTTGAGCTTAGCTATCTCAACAATTTGTTCCTCTATATCTCTTCGGTCAAATATTTCTACCAATGTCTAGGTGATTTCTGCATATGCAGTCACACCGACATGCCCCAATGTAGATAGACTGTCAAAACAACCATTCGTGTGCTTCACCTTCAAGGTGAAACACTACTATCTTAATAGCTTCAATCTGTGGCACTTGGTTCAATTGAAAATATATATCCAAATTTTCCAGAAAATCCTTGGCTTTGCACTTGTACGACCCACCAAAGTAAGGCAAAAATAATCTACCCATAATATGCTATAGATCATTTTTCTGCATGTACCCTACACTTCTATTGTTATTTCGAGGTATCCTATTATCCTTGATTTGAAAAAACTCTTGGAAGTTTAGATTCTCCTTGAAATTTTGAGGTTGAGATTGATATTCTATAAATTAATCACCAAGCGTCTTGTTCCTTGGGCCCACCACCCCCATTTCTCACTGCAGGAATGTAGGCATCGTGGAGCATTGGGAAACTTGTTGCATTACTGGTTGCTCACACCAGTGATGTGAAGTGCTCGAGATTTCCCCATGTAGAAACACTCTTGGGGTCTCTTTTTGTCTTTCCATCCTCATCTCCTTGATTTCTTTGGAAATATCTTACATGGTTTGGAGAAGAAGCTTAGAAAACTCTTTTTCATCCATTTCTCCTACTACTAGAGTCTTTCCTTTCATTCGATCTTTGTTTGTATAATCAAACCTTCGACGTATATTAATATATCACTTCTCCCATTCTTTAAGAGTTTCTTCTTATTCTTATGACATAGATATAGTGCCTCATAAGCTGAGGAAAGATTATGCTCTAATACCACTGTAATATTCCAAAATAAGAAAAAAAATAATATTGAACATAAAACTAGAAAATGCAGTAAACATCAATACATCAAAAACATGATCATATCATTGAGCCATTTTATTATATATGATAGTAAAAAATGAGGCACAAGAACTTAAGGAAAAGATACTCAAGCTAGGTAAAACAAGCATGAAATGACCCTATACATCAAGACATGACAAATTGTTGCTACATAAACTGTTTGGAGGCCATCAATGTGCAATCCTACTGGAAATAACTGCTACTGGAAACTATGAATTTATATATATTATAATATAGTGCTCAAAAAATGTCGGGATACAAGATCTCGGCTTTCTAACATACTTCCAAGATAACCCAGAAAGGGTTTCCAGAAATACCCAATATGAAAAATGTAGCCCTAGGGCTGAATTACACTCTACATGTGGGAAAATTTTGGGGGGTCGCTAAAATAATGAGAAAATATCTGATACTACTCCCCACTAACTTTCTGGATGAAGGGCTACACCCCTCACTGGAAAATAAGCCCAAAATCTTGGGCTATCAACCCTCCATTAAAATTGCCCTCCTAGATTGCACAATTCCAGAAGGAGACTGCACTGCTGAGGGTGGCTGAAGATTGGTCTGATGCTGGATGATGGAATGAAGCTCAAGGGAACCTCTTCTAAGTGGGCACTCAAATTCCCCTGAGGATGAGGGTGGGATTTCCTCTTGGAAACAACCTTGTGCTAAATAGCGCAACAGACTCTGATAAATAGCTAAAGTGAAAGTCATAAAAGAGCATACATAAAAAATATTCATAATGTCCCCTATGGCTTCGATCCCCTTCCTTATATGATTTGTGAGCCTCCCCCCCGTTGGTCCCACTCAATAATGATGCTACTCTCATGGAGACTTCCTCCGGAGATTAGGGGTTATATATAATATGTATTTTTCAGAATTATTTTATTACTCAATTTTATCAATTTAATATGTTTTTTAAGGAATTTAAAGAGGGAGGAAGTATAGCTAGAATGCATTGCTATCACAGTTGTTTGTTTTTTTTGTAATGGAAATGAAAATGTAAAGAAAGAGGCTCTTACTACCAAGTTTTCTTTCACATGATGGCTTAAGTGGCTACTACAAAACCTTATTCCTCATCTATTGTTGCCTAACATTTCACCCATTAGTGCTTTGCACAACTATGAAACAAGTACACAGCTAAAAGAATTGAATCTCCCTTCTTTTAGGTGGCCTAATATTTAATATAGCCTAATAGTCATCTACATTTAAGGCTTTTGTGTTCCTCTACTCTGAGTTAGCACTAGGTTTTAGAGTATCTAGAATATTCTTAAAGGTCTATGATTATGCAAAATTTTAAGCATGGAAATTATATCAAAGTGTAGAAATTTTGGCAAATCCTACTAGTTCTCTAAATTGTTTGACCATATTCATCTAAAAATAGCCAAAGGATGATTGTAATTAAGTGGAAGACGTTCATTGATGAATTCAAATTTTATTTTTTAATCCTCCATTGGCTATCTTGTGTGAACCCTAACTATAACTAGGTTTGTGTCATTATTTATGCATAACTACTATTGATTAATGATGCCTAATTCCTCTACCTTTGAGGAAAACTTATGATACTTCCTCACTCAAATTTGTTTTCATCTATCCATTTAGTTCTTGAGGCCCCTAGCCACTTGGAAATACCTTTCTACTATTGTTCTTGAATTAGCTACTATCAAACACATTCTATGATGATAGTATCACAACCATTTTTTTAGACCTCTTTCATCTAACAAGTGTTTCAATTTCTATTATTATTGAGTTTGAAGTGAAATATAAGGGTCCAAACCTCTCAATAAACCAACACTCAATACCTCAACTCCCAATAACTAGTTTCCATGTCACTTGCTATTGCCATCCAATTTCCATATTAGCACCATTTCACACCCTAATCCATATCACCTTGCCACATAACGCATCCATGTCAACATCATGTCATATCCAACTCTATTCCACCTCAATGCCATTAAATCTCCACATCTATGCCACATGATCACCACATTGGTGCCACAACATCATAATTTCAATGACATGTTATCTCGATGTGAGTAGCACATCAAAGGCACATTATCATCTAC
Source organism: Pinus albicaulis (assembly GCA_034641835.2). NCBI lineage: Eukaryota > Viridiplantae > Streptophyta > Pinopsida > Pinales > Pinaceae > Pinus > Pinus albicaulis. The sequence goes on along the minus strand of CM076574.1, from coordinate 1,242,583,479 downwards.
CACCTCAGGGACTTCCTAGATCAAAATATTTTTCTATGTAAGCTAGTCCCATCGTTATATTTGCTAGCTTTGCAATGATATGTACTTGATCAGGCTCTTTTATTTTTCTTCCTAGTTTCTTTATATGCATAATTCATTTTTTTGTGTGTTTATTGTTGCAGTATTTAATGGAACATGAAATATGTCATATATTAAGTGTTTCAAGTCCTATTAGTATTGAGGTTTATCCACAATATAAGGGTTCAAACCTCTAGATAGACAGACACAGAATAGTTGACCTCCCCACATCTAGTATCCATGTCACTTGTTACTATCATTATTGTTGAGGAGGTAAATCCCCTCTGCGGACAGAGGCGATCCCTACTAGCCTAGCAGGGGTCTAGCAACAAACAAACAATGCTATGACGCAAGCTCCTAGTTACGAATGAGAGACTGGGAATATAAGCCTACCTGGATTCCAACGCTATGATCTGAAGAACAATGCTATGACGCAGGCTCCTAGTTACGAATGAAAGATTTGGGATAAGAACCTACCTGGATTCCAACGCTCGATCTGAAAAAGAGATGTCCCCGTCCTTCAGTCCTGGCAGATCACAATCCTTCCACGATTTCCGTGGATGAACACCTGCACACAGAAAGAACAAACAGATACAAGCATAGGAACCAGCATACGTAACTAAACATCGGTCAGAAAAGACATTACTCGCATTAACATAATGGAAAAAGGAGTGGAACCATAATCATAGTCATCTATTAAAGTGGTAAACGAATAGAAGTTACAACCAAGTTCTGACGTTGCAGCCTCCTTCGCGCGGGTCTCCGGTTGTCCACGCCTCGCAAAGCTCGCCGGGGGAAAGGGAAACCTCTCCAGAGTCTCGTGACAATGGTCTCCTTGCTCGAATGGGCCTTAAGGGAAAGGAAGGATTCTTTTCAGCACAAAGGCACTTGGGAATAGGAGATGCAAAGCTTCAGCCCTTCAAGACTAGCTTGCCATGGATCTGAGCAAGCTTTTATAGATGGGGAAGGAGGGAGTTGGGATCCCTATTATTATGGGATGGGCCCTATCAACAAGGAAGGTTCCATAGATGGTGGCAAAACTACTTCCCTTCCATAGAACTCCCGTAGCCAAACCTCCCAACTCAAGATAGGCAGTGGTTGTGAGTTTGTTTGAACTCAACTTCCGCCATCCATATAAAAAACAGTCCCTAAAATGGGTGGCGCGATTGCTGCTCTATGACAGAGCGCCAAGTGGCGCGACCTCGTTACAGGATTTCCCTTAGTGGCGCGAGTACTGAACTGTCTACCCGCGCCAATGCAAAAAGAGTTGTTTTTCATGGATTTTGCAAGGAGATGTCTCAAGGGGAAATGAAGCTCATACTCAGAGGGATGCAATGATGATGTTTTCAATGCATGACAGTGTTCACAGGTCACATTATGGGTCCTCCATTGTGCGGGACGGGGAATGGTAGGGACAGTGACAAATTACTGTGTAACAGATGCCCCCTAAAGCATGAGGCCCGAGAGAGAGAGGGGTGAAATGCTTTACGAGAACATGTCCAACTGAAGGCCCGCCGTCGGAAAACCTGCACAGAAAGATACAACCGATATCTCAAGTACATGATGTATATATATGGTATGGACGCAGCCATCCGAACAGAGTATGCTATAATCCGGATCTAGGGTATGGGCGCAGCCATCCAACTAAGATCAAACAAATAGACTCAGGTATGGTCACAGCCATCCAATCATTGAGTCATGTACATAATGACAATAATCCACAATCGCAGCCCGGATTACAACAGACACAATCCAGGGTCTTGCGCTCCATCTCGACCCAAACAAAGTACAAGTTCAAGCATGCGAATATGTGAGCTGAAGTCGAACATGCAAGAATACTGGCTCTGACACACAATGATGAAAGTCATACTGCATTTAGAGAGGAACCACCAATAATGACAATGGTTATCAAGGTACCACAGTAATCCAATCGTGTGAATAAAATGAGCTCAATGCCGAACACCCGCAGAATCATCCGATCGGAGGCCAATGATGAAAACCTCACGTCGAATGCGACGAACCTGCCATTAAGGCATGCAGGCTCCAAGGTACCATCAGGAGTCTCTAGACTAACTTCCTGGATAATGAGTTGAAGTCGACAGGAAGTGACCTTGATCGAAGGTGGGCCATAATGATTCCCACATCATCGACACGAGACAGAGGAACATAATGTTTTGTTGTGAATTAGGATCATATGAGAAACAGAGGAAGGTTGATATTCGCAGAGGCCAACTTCTCTTGAACATATAAACGGCACGGCAATGGACTTGGCAGTATTTGACATCAACAGATCAAAGGTCCTGGCGACGAGGCAGTGAACAGATGAGAGGTCAAAAGAGATTACCCAAACCCATGGAAGCAAAGTGAAACAACGAGATGAGATGTCCCCAACCCGACACGAATGCAGACAAGTGCCATGTTCAAGAGCGACATACTGCCGACGACAACGATGATGGTTCCATTTTCCCCCCACCATTTCTGGCGAGTACCCCAATTATTTTTGATAACAAGCTTGAAGGGGATAGCATATGCTTGTGATATAAGTCCGCCCTTCGGGCGAATCCATCCTAGTGCATTTAACGAGTCTTAGGAAGGAGAAACTCGGAGAACGTCATTTCGACGAAATCCAATGTCATCAGGGTTTAACGAGTCTGACAAAGGAAGAACTCGGCGTCTTTTCATGTTTAGAGAGTTTGAAAAGACAGCGGAAAAGAAAACTCCACAGGTCCCTTTTCGTAAACAGTTCCCCAGATCCGAAAAGGTAGAAAACAATATCCGGGAAAACCTCCTAGTCGCGATAGGCTAGGGTATTCCTTTTTCGTAATCGATCCAGCCCAGCCCGAAAAAGGGTTAAACTTATACTGGGTGAATGTCCATTCGTGTCCATTTTAACGAGATCGAAACGACAAGGGCCTCGGCGATCTTTTCATATTTAGAGAGTCAGAAAAGAGCTGAAAGATGACTCCTCCTGGAGGAACGAGTGGTATAAAGGGTAGCAACTGGTTTCGGTAATGGTGGAACTACTCTGAACAAATAAAGGTCGAGAGGCTGGCTAACAAGACCACTCATAGCAGCGGTTCCTCGGGAACGGGTAAAACAACCAAGTGAAGGCATATGATCGGCCAAGCAGATAGTGACAATGGAGTGAGAAAACCAAGGCTCATCTGGCAGAAATAGGCTGATAAAATGGCAATCACAAGAGGTAAAATAAGAATGGTTTCATTTTTACACAAGTTTGAAACAAAGATAAACTATGCTTGAAACCGGTTTCATTTTTACACAAGCTTGAAACGGAAACAAACTATGCTTGAAAAAGTAAGCATGCCCCCAGCATGGTGACTCAATTCGAGGTACATGCCCTCCAAGCTTCATTCCATATGAAAGGCAGATGGAGTGAAGGTTAAAATTACGAGATCAAGAGAGAGACTCGACTGGGATTTTACGAGATCTAAACAAAAGACTCGAATTGAACGGGAATGTGTTTCATTATTTTAACGAGGTTGACACATTAAAAGAACTATCCTCAAACACCTTGTTTCATGGTTTAGGGAGCTTGACACAAGACCAGGAACTGTGCTCCGAGAAACCTTGTTTCATTTTTTTAAGAGCTTGACACAAGACAAGGAACTATGCTCCGACGACCTTGTTTCATTTTTTAAGGAGCTTAACACAAGACAAGGAACTCTGCTCCGACCGACTTACATCAAAATGAACAAGAAGGCGGTGCTTCCAAGAGTTCCATTCCTGATGGAAGGGAAACATCCTGGAAGTCAGGACCCAATGCCCCCAGCACATTATGCACAACGGCATCATCACTGAGTACAGGCATGGGGTAAGTAGCCACGTAGTTGACCTGCGGTGGGGCAGATACAACGGGTGGATAGAAACCAGGAGGGGGTGATGGTGGACCCGATGCCACATTAGGACCAAAGAATGCAAGCTGATCAATGGTCACAATCCTTCCTTCATGCGGAAAACAGACCACACGAAAGAGGGAGGAGACGAGCGCTCCCATGGCATAGGTGTAATCGCGCCCCAGGAGCAGATTGAAATCCAAAGGGCCTGGAACGACCATCACTTCCACATATGACGGTTTACCTCCCAAAGCAAGCTGCAACGCTTGGAAGGATCCCCAACGGTTGACTCGTTCTTCCGTTAGTGGCCACCGTATTCTCGTGCAGCAAAAGTGGTGGCGAACCGAAAAGCTTGCTGTGGAAGCCAGCACAGAACATTAACAGAGTCGCACCTTTCGTCTACAATGGCATCGGGGCACAACCGTACTCAAGAGCCCAGACCGTGAAATCAAAAGGCATAAGACTAAGGTTAAATCCTGCAAATCGATTCCATCAAAAAAGTACCAAACTACTCGAGGGGCTACCACTCAAATGCAAGGTCTTCCCCCGAGCGCGGCGTAAGCCGCAGAAGCCTCCCCCATGACCTCCATCTCGAAGGCGGGAGGAAAATCCTCCGTAGCCTCCATCTTGGGAGGCGGAGGAGAAACTTCTTGAAGTACAGGGACAGGAGAATCTCTCTCCAAGTCTGAAGAATCTGAAGAAACCAGAAGAACATGAGGGTTATGGGGTCCACTCTCAACAGAAAAGACCTGGTGCACCGCAGATGGGGCCAGTTCAACCGATCCGACGACCAATGGTTGGTCAGGGATGGATTCGTGAATTTGAATTTCTGGGGGAGTGGGATCGACCAAGGACGACTCTTGACCAATCATAGGATCAGTTGGCAGAGAACTCAAAGAAAGCCGATTATAACCAGGTGGAAGGCGTGGTGTAGAATCGACTGGGTTGTCCAAGACTTGCCTGGCTTCATCCATATAAGGACAAAGGTGAATGGCATGGTGCCCTTCACACAACTTACAGGGATTGGTGATCTTACCCTGCTTCTTAGAGTTCTTATCAACAGCAGCTGAAAATGTGCCCCCAACTTGACTCCCGGAAGCCAAAGGCAACGGTGGGCGGCCGTTGGACCATACTTCGAGCACCTTGGGAATGCCAGGGCAGTCTCGAAGAAGATGGTCTCCCGTGCACAACATGCACGGGAACTTGACTTTCCGAGGAGGGTTGGAAGGACTATCGAGAGGAGATTCCTTAGGGACAGTAGCTATACATTTAGCCTCTCGCTTATCGGACTTCTTCTTCTTTGTCTTCTTCTTCTTCTTCTTAGCCACCTGGTTACTCGAATCCAGGATTTCACCAGGCGAAGTAGAAGATGAGGACGCAGAAACAGGCGAAGAAGGGGAGAGGTCCACCTTGGAATCAACATGATGTTGTTCCGTCGGAGGAACTGATTGAACAGTAGTGGAGACATTCGGAACTACGGAGGTTGAGAACAACCAAACAGGCAACCCAACCGTTAATCGAGGAAGGGACAACGTCGCCATGTAAGGAGCACCAACATTTCCAAAAGGAGGAAAATGACCAGGATTCCCTTCTGAGGGGATTCCTTGGTTAGTGAACTCTGAAAAAGTTGCCATCAAACTCAAAACCACACACGGGCTGAAAACGAGTTAAGACACACGATCAAACGGTCAACAAGCAATGTCTAAATAGGTGTGAAATCGTGGGCGATTAATTTTACCACATTGGAAAGTAAGAGATTCTACCGTTTCATGTTTTAAGAGTCAAGAAACGATAAAAAGATGACTCTATCTCTTTCAGAGTTGACACAAGCGTGAAAGGACAAGCGCTTGACGGTCTTTTCAAGTTTAGGGAGTCAGAAAAGACCAAATGACTGCTCAGGAAAAACTAGGCACAAAGGGTGTACCAAATATCCGTGAACTGCAATATACACCTTGGTTTCAGAAATGAAACAGAAATCGACCAAGGACTTTCCGTACGTGCAGGTAGTCTCCCCGAATGCTGTGTTCGGTGTATCACGGGTATAGGGCGGCAGACTCGGCTTCCTGTGGATAAAGGATTGCAAACCTATAGGGGTCTCCCTTTATATACTCGACGGTACGGGGAGCGCAAGTCCGTACTAGTGCTGTCTAAAGCCAGTAGGCGAACGACAGCTGCTAGGTTTAACGACGCCGGAACACGTCTCTAGCCTAGACCTTCTAAATATGTTGCGTTAAGTTCCAATGTTGCCTTAGGTTAATTGAATGAATTTTACAGTTGATCTTCAATTAAGTTTCAATTTTCAGGCCTTATCGTATGTAGTGTCTCCTAAATGCAAGCTATATGCCACGATGCAACATTTCGTTCGATGAAAACTAGTTAAATGAGAGTTGAGAGCTTTAATACAAACGAAATGAACGGAATACAAACAAGAATATCTCTAATGCAACTAATGCAATTGCACATTTTTCATTCAAACACTAATCACTAGTGATACGGAAAAGATGACAATTTGCACTAATTAAAAAAAACAAAAGAGATTATATTTTTTTTAAATTTTCAATGTCTAATGGCTAATGTGCACTGAAAACAAAAGGAACAATTAGAGAAATGATAACTAAGAGAGCAAAGCAAACAACATTCACTCACCAAGCAAGCAACCAAATCTCTAAATCGACCCAAAGTCTCTCAAATCGAAGAAAGACTCAAAAACACCCCAATGGGCCGTGTGATCTGGGTCCAAAGCAAGGGCAAACGAATCCTGAATGAAAGAACGAACAAACACTCAAAAGACGCAACAAAACAATCAAAGACTGCTAAGAGGGCAGGGAGGGTTAAGCAACAAGTCGACAGGACAATCAAGACACCAAAGCTCCCAAGGAGGGCTCGATTCACTATGCCACTAGATGCCCTAGGGCTCAAATCGTGAAACCGATAGATAGAGGCAAACAACCAAAGGATAGCGGTGAATTCCAGTCAAACCAGGCTCCGATGCACTCAAACAATCAGGAAATCAAGAAGAAAAGTATTGGTCAAGCTCAGAAAGCCAAAAATTGAAGAAATTCAAAAAAGTCACAGGGGTGGCGCGACTGTGGCCTTGAAACTAGCGCCAGAGGCCGAGTGGCGCGAGACGGACAAATGCAACACGCGCCAAGTGGCGCGACTGTCAGGTAAAAACCCGCGCCAGTCGAATTCTTCAATGAAAACTAAAAAACAAGCTAATCTGAGAAAAAGACCAACACAAGCTAAGCAAACCACAAGGCTAAAATAATGATAGAACCCAACCCAGAAGGTTCATCAAGCAAGGAGAAACAATCAAAGCGAACCAATCATAAACGAGACAAGGAAAACCGGACGATCCCCAGCGGAGTCGCCAATTTGTTGAGAAGGTAAATCCCCTCTGCGGACCGAGGCGATCCCTACTAGCCCAGCAGGGGTCTAGCAACAAACAAACAATGCTATGACGCAGGCTCCTAGTTACGAATGAAAGATTTGGGATAAGAACCTACCTGGATTCCAACGCTCGATCTGAAAAAGAGATGTCCCAGTCCTTCAGTCCTGGCAGATCACAATCCTTCCACGATCTCCGTGGATGAACACCTGCACACAGAAAGAACAAACAGATACAAGCATAGGAACCAGCATACGTAACTAAACATCGGTCAGAAAAGACATTACTAGCATTAACATAATGGAAAAAGGAGTGGAACCATAATCATAGTCATCTATTAAAGTGGTAAACGAATAGAAGTTACAACCAAGTTCTGACGCTGCAGCCTCCTTCGCGCGGGTCTCCCGTCGTCCACGTCTCGCAAAGCTCGCCGGGGGAAAGGGAAACCTCTCCAGAGTCTCGTGACAATGGTCTCCTTGCTCGAATGGGCCTTAAGGGAAAGGAAGGATTCTTTTCAGCACAAAGGCACTTGTGAATAGGAGATGCAAAGCTTTAGCACTTCAAGACTAGCTTGCCATGGATCTGAGCAAGCTTATATAGATGGGGAAGGAGGGAGTTGGGATCCCTATTATTATGGGATTGGCCCTATCGACAAGGAAGGTTCCATAGAAGGTGGCAAAACTACTTCCCTTCCATAGAACTCCCGTAGCCAAACCTCCCAACTCAAGATAGGCAGTGGTTGTGAGTTTGTTTGAACTCACCTTCCGCCATCCATATATAAAAAACAGTCCCTAAAATGGGTGGCGCGATTGCTGCTCTATGACAGAGCGCCAAGTGGCGCGACCTCTTTACAGGATTTCCCTGAGTGGCGCGAGTACTGAACTGTCTACCCGCGCCAATGCAAAAGAGCTGTTTTTCATGGATTTTGCAAGGAGATGTCTCAAGGGGAAATGAAGCTCATACTCAGAGGGATGCAATGATGATGTTTTCAGTGCATGACAGTGTTCACAGGTCACGTTATGGGTCCTCCATTGTGCGGGACGGGGAATGGTAGGGACGGTGACAAATTACTGTGTAACACCTACCTAACTAGGGCATTATAATTCTATTATAATTTCCTTAGAACAAACCCTATCCACCTATAGAAAACAAAAATAACTCTTTCTTCCATAATAGACTCGACCTAGCTCATATGGATCCATATATTTTGGTAATTTCTTTGAGTAAATCTTGACCTGAACTTTAGATATCTATGACCCTCAAACTATAGTTACCTCAGTCAATATTACACCTGCGACTACTTATGTTCTGGCCCTAAATTCTTGTCCAGTCCCTCCTCCATTTGCGTCGGTCTTTATCACATACCTTGTAGCCTAATAAATACCACAAGATAGGGTCTCGACCCTCTCTACTATTTCAAATTTTGATGTGGCCTTCACACAGAAATACCATTGAAATCACATGCCCAAATTCTCATGAGCCGCATCTCTTGATATTGATCTGCCATAAGAGAACCAACAATATTCCATCCTAATTCCTATCTCGAACCCATTAAGGTATGTGACATTCTTGTGAACCCTCACGTAATGATCTTTCTCTTGGTGGATGATCATGGCCTCCCTTTAGAAACCCTTACTCAACCCTCTAACTCGACCTACTTTAGGATTGCATCTCTCCATGGCACCTTGATCAAATTTCCTCCTTCTCACTTGATGTTCTTGACTTCATACTAAGGCATCCTTAAATAACTTTTCCTAGCTAGGCCTCTTAAGAACCCTCTAGAACTTACAAGCTTTATCCACTTAGACCTTAAGAAATATTATTTTTTCTTTTCAATTTTATTTTATATTTTAAACCCCATCTTGGTTCCAAAACCCCTTCGCTTGAGTTCTTTCTCGACAAAGCTTTTGTGACCAAACTCACACAAAACCATCTCACTAGGCTTGTGGAGTACCTCCCAAGCTACACAATTTAACAATATAGTCAAGTTGTAGTAATCGTAACTTGTTCAAGCTCTTGTAGTCAAGCGAGGACTTGGTTGGGTTCCCAAGTTGAAAATTAAGTAAGGTTGGTTGTGAGGGCATGATAGTTAGGGAGGTTTAGCGCATGAAAATGAAATAAAAGGCATGCTAACACATGCCAGAAAATTTCAATGCATGCTCAGGAGTGTTGAGGAGTGTCAACACATAACTAGGTAAAAATGCATGGAAATGAACAAATAAGAGTTTTTCCAAGGAGTGTTAGTGAATTCAAGTGTGCCAAGGATGAAGTGTGTTAGAAGAAGTTCATAATAGGATTGTCAAGGGGAAAGCCTACGATTGTGATAAGGGGCTTGAAAAATAATCTTTAGACAAAGGGATACTTTGTGTTGGGCACACCACTATTTTTTCTTTATCTTTTATTTTTATATGACATGTGGCACACTTTGTTCAAATGCTCATGTTTTAAACTATTTTAGACAATTGCATATTTTACATTGTTGTGTATAAGTTTTGGGGCACTCGGATTGTGCCAAATTATATCTTGTGTGTCTTGTGTGTCTTGTGGTTCTTACAAACTCTCAGTTAATGCTCTATCGTTTATATGAACTGGACAGACATGTGAAATATTTCCTATGTAAGCTATGTTTCTTAGTTGTTTTATGACCATGGCTAGATGTGATCCTTGTCTTGGTAAGCTGTTAAGTGGGACAAGTTAAACTTGGACATGAGTGGCCTAAGATGAGGTATAGGTAGTTCTTCGGTGAATAAGGCACAATCTACTTGTAGTAGGTACAATTGGTCAAGTTTTTGTGGCTGAAGCAGGCCAATGGCACATGAACTACAGTAGCTAAGGACTTGATTTGGTTCCCAAATCATGAAAAAATGTAGGGCTAGTTGTGAGGGAATGAGTGCCAAGGCATGTGAGGGAATGCTAACATGTGCAAAATAGTTCAAAGTCATGTCAAATACGATAATATGTGTCAAGTGCTAAGGCATGCCAAGATGTACTATGGTGTGACAATACGTGCCATGGACTATCAAGGTAGAAAAAAGTAGAAACAAGTTAAACTACAAGGAAATTAACACATCAGAGGCTTAATAATTCATCAATTTACCTTTTCCAGGAGGGGAATGCTAGGCACACCAACACTAGGTGGAAATAGGTGCCAAGTTCGAAGCGTTAGTGCATTCTAAGTGCCAAACCACCCTCTATTACTTCTCATCTACTTTCCAATAATTAGTCTCAAACAAATTTAATATTAAATCATTCCAAAGAATACCAAGGAATATTAATGCATGCTAGACATGCTAATACTTTCCAAGTGCCAACATGTGCCAAGCGCCAATGTGTGTTTAGGAGTGATACACATGTTATGAATTGGAAGGGCATGTTTAAGAGTGCTAAGGTGTGACAGAGTATACTAATGCATGTTGAGGAGTGTCATGTAGTATTAGGGAAACACAAGGGAGCAATAGGTAAAAATGCATGGAAGTGAATGAATATGAGGGTGTGTCAGGGAGTGTCAATGGGTGCTAGCTAACATGCCAAGGATGGAGTTACAAGGTATGTTAAGCACTAGTAAGGCATGCTATGAAATATCAGGGCATTTCAAGAAGTGTCAAAGTGTGTTAGGGAGTTCCAGTGTGTGTGAACATGCCCCAAATAGTGCCAAGACATGCAAGATGATAAGACATGCTAGGATGTGTAGGGTGTCAGGGTATGTCAATATGTGTCAAGGAGTATCAAGGAAAAAAAAAATAACCAAGCTAAAATGCATGGAAATGAACATATAAGAGGGTTAATAAGTCAGGACTTTATATTTTTCAAAAGGGGCATGCTAGGCACACTAATAATAGGTTCCAATACATTCCAAGTTCCAATGTGTTCCAAGTGCTCATGTATGTTAATGCATTCCAAAGTGTTCCACGGCATGATAGGGACTACAAAGCATGCCAACAAATGCTAGGAGAGTGTTATGTTATGCTAGGGACTGCTAACATATGCTTGGGTTTCCTAGTCATGGCAAGATGTTCTAGGTACAAATATGCTCCAATATATGTGAGGGGCCAAGGAATGTTATGTGTGTACCAAAACATGTTAATACATGCCAAGAATGTTGAGGAGTGCTAGATCTCTCTCATTAATAGAATTGACAAAGCTTGATTATGTATTAAATAATATAGTTTCTACACACACTATTGGAACTTTATCTAAAGGGAATTTGTTAGATTATAAACCTATTAGATATGAATCATGTATTGACTAATAGGAAAACTATATTATCATTATTTGAGGGAAATGATACACAGTAGTTACTTCTTAACAAATTGACTGACTCTAACCAATATATGGCATTGGATACATAATGAAAAAGACTCCAAAACAATGGTCTTAAATCATTATCTTTTGACAAAAAATATAGTAACATGCACATATCATCATCAAAAACTCATTGGAATTATCAATGATGACAAACATTTTTTGGACCGTTACCAAAAGTAACCAAAAAGAGCATTGGTGAGGGTCAATAAAATATCATCACTAGAAGTGTCACCAAAGAGAGAATTAGTGACGGGCCTTTAACAACCCTCACCAAAAGTGTCACTAAAAATGGCTTTGGTGACAAACCTTAAATTATTGTCACTATATGCACTTACAAAAAAAAAAATTTAAGGACCGTCGCCATATGTGACATTGGTGACGGACCTTAAAGGTCTGTCATAGGCATGACCCTCACCAATGTCAATTTTTCTTGTAGTGTATTAACATATGAATTTGTTGATGGTTGGTATTGTATTAATGACGCTCTTCAAGAAGTCAAAGTAGGAGTATTATGAATTACAACTGATCTAAGGGCTTTGGTACAACCTAATTGGTTTACGTAGTTGGAACAAGCCCAAGAATGTTACAATCTGACTATGAAAGAAGCTGAGGAGGATTCACGTGATGTTAATATTCCCAAGTCTGAAGGGAAACGTGAGGTTGCAGGTACTGAAGTTGAGATACCAGATAGAGCACAACCTGTCAAGACACAATAAGTCAACATAGGCTCAAAATCGGAGCCAAACTTCGCTAATCTTGACAACTATTGGGACCATTATTCTTCTTTGACATACTTGGTCAACAAGCATGTGTTGGGGGGGAAGCTTTGCAGGTGGCTATTTCTATTTCAAGAGTTTCAAAGGCTTCGTCGCAGAATGAGCATTGTGTAGTTAATGGTAAGATGGAGAAGATGGAGGAAACTACACTGAGGGATGCAGGACTACACCGAAGTGATGATTCTAACGAAGTTCATCCAAAAAGTGACCGTTGGAACATGAACAGTTGATTTGACAAGGAATTGGCCGTTAAAAGAAGCAGGAGTGAGTTATCTAAAGAGCATATCTGGTTGGTTCTACTACCAAATACGCATTTATGTGACATATCTGAAGGATATCAAGGAGTTTTAATTTGAATTTTTCTATAAATCATGCATCCCGCTCCACAGTCATACACTTTTCACTCTAAGTATTATAATTGATATTTTGTGCCTACAAGAGCACTAAGCAATCCGTTTTATGTTAGAATACAACTTTGAAGTGTTTAAAGAGGAATTTATTAGAGAAGGGCGAGGGTACACAATCTGGCCAGGTATATCACACACAATGATGGCTATGCCACCAGCAAATGCAACAAGGTTGAGGTCGCCAAGGAAGCAGACCACTATGGGAACGGCTATGTCCAAAAATCTGAAGAAGCTAGTGCTGACAACGTCACCAAGGAATAAAATTCCAAAGGATAAAAGGACTAAGGCGACCTAAGATCAGCAAAGGCAGGTTGTCAAGGTAGAAGAGTCAAACGAAGAAGAAATCATGTAAGGAGGGATAGTGTAAATTGATGCGGAGGAGGTGGAACCTATCTTGAGGTTTCCCCCATATATTCTGCCATGGAAGATGATAGCTACAAAGGCTACAAAGGATCTATATGCATTAAAATACAATATTTTTAAACCATTTATGTGAGATGAAGTGTCAGTTGAGGGGGATTTGTTGGGAAAAGTGCCCCGATTGCGCATTGAGGATTGGGATTTTAGCAACTGCGACAAATATCAACAATTCAAGTAAAGTTGGTATCTGTTCTCCATCTACTATGAAGCTACCAGAGTAACAATATTAGAACCAATAAAGTGGGTGGTTGGTATCCAGGATGCAGGGCTACTGAACATGGTAATTGTTCTGAACTTTGGTGGAAGCATCATCAATACAATTTGTGAGCACAAACTGTTGGACCTGTTGCACGATGACTGCTTATGGTTGGGTAAGAGGATCCCTATTGATTCGATTTTTATAACGAATATCACAACACTTCCTTGTCTCCTCTTGTACCCCCCAGATGCATTTGTGGGCAAGGATCATGACAACAAGCTGTTAAACCAAATGAAGTAATATTATGGTATGACTGAGGGAAGCAAGGGTTACTCGATTAACTCCATCATTGATCGGTTCGTGCGCTTTTCCACACATATTTTTGTAGGAAAAATCTTGCGGAAGTGCCACACATAGGAGTTTTTTGTGTCATATTATCCTCCTGTATTCTACAGTTTCACTAGGTGACTACGGATTTTCTACAATCTACTGAAGATAGCATTCCTTGACTATCATCTATCTTCAGAAATCTCACTGCCTTCATTATTTTTCTCTATCCTAATTCACTATCTCTCATTTTTCCTTCTCTAAATTTCCCTCCTACTCTAAGTAACTTGTGTTTAAACCTAACCCTCTCATTCTCACATTTTTCCCCTACCCAAAGACCCACTTTCATCTCTAAAAAACCCCACCAGCCCACTCACCTTCATCAGTCTTTCTTATTCACACTAAAACAATGTAAAAAGTTCTTTTTACATTGTTATAAATCAAAAATGATGATATTCGGGACCCATATTTTATATTAAAACTTTGTTTTAAATAAATAAAGCCCGAACCTTTATAAATTTTAAAGCCCCCTGCTTTAAAGTTTTAAACCCCTGCACTTTGTTAAAAACCCTACATATAACCCTTCCCCCCTCTTCTTTAAAAATAAGTGCTTCCGATTATTTTATTAAATCTCCCTGGGCCCCACATTTTACCAAAATCCACGCTACAATAATTTTCCACCATGTAACACCGGGCCCCACTCTCTAACTTGCTCACCACTCCATTCACCTCGACCACCATTGATCTCTATCCCTCAAATATCCAATGGTTTACGGTCGATATCGCACCATTCTCCACGCAGGGGTTAACCACTCCAAATCTCACAAAATGGGTGGTTTTACCACTTGTACCTCCCACCAGGTGTTCCTTGTTCAATGGAATAGCATCCACCAGCCCAAACCTGCTTTCCACTTTTTACTCCGCGTGAAAACCGCCTTCCTCACATGCGAAAACCACCCTTCTCTGTCCCGCCAAAACCCAATACCGCCACCCAATTCAAACATTCCAAAGGCCTATGCCTTTGCGATGAAGCTCCACAGCCACCATGAACCTCTGCAAGCCCGAAAACACCCAAATCAATGCAGAAAACCCCTCAAATGTAGGATTTTAAACTAACAATTTTTAGTGGTGTGCAGGTAATCATGGCTGAGATGCTTAAATGCATTTCTGGGGTCCTACAACGTCTAAGTAAACGCCCTGGCTGAAAATCCATTTAGTTTTTCCATCAAAAGGACCAGAAGTTCTAGATCCACGCATGAACATCGATAGATTATGACCACTGATGGTCACTCAAAATGAAAAAGATGCTCCATTGCGCAGCAAATTCCAAACAGAGATATGGGCTAAGGAAGAAAATAGTCAAAATACCCTGACATTTAAGGTTAGTGGATTAAAGAGTTAATAAAAAATCAGAGATAAAAGCAGAGTTAAGGAGAAAACAGTAAGGTATACAGTGAAGACAAATCCAAGTTTAAAATGGCCTAAACAGAGTTTAAAAGACAAATCAAGAAAATATTAGCACAGAGGCAGATCCGAATGACCAAAAAAACAACATTTACTTCCTTAGAAATACATTTTGACACCTACAACCTATTTTATTTCAATAAAGACATCAACAGTTATTGAAACAGTGTAATATTCCAAAATTTTCCTACAATAAATTGAAATATTAATTTTTTCTAATTTCACTTATGAGTTGAATAATTGGGTGAGGAGGCCCAAAAATAATAAAAACATGGATGAAATCCCTCTTAGTATGAAATGGGATCATCAGTGGAACTAGATTTCACACCCTCATGTGTGAAATGAGACATTTGCAAGGAGACAAGGTCAAGTTTGACCAAGTCAAACAGCGCAAAGGTAGGAGGTGGAGAGCATCTTGTGGGACAGCGCAGTGAAAGAGGAGGGAAGTTTCCTTGATGGAGGAAACCCTAAAGAGTGGGAACCATGGAGAGGGAGCTCTCATTTTTTTTAAAAGGAGGGCAAGGAAGCCATTGTTTTCTCATGCATATGATTATTGATTTCTTGTTTGTTCAGACTATTTGTAGTCTCCAGCTGTTCAGCTGAGTTGCAGTGTTGTTTAGCACGAGGGATTACTATTTAGGATTTCCTCTCCTTATTGAGAGGCCTCTTGAGGGATTTCACTTTATTTCTCCACATCCAGGCTCAAGGCCAAAGCCATTCCTTCAGCTACAGCGTTATTTCTACTCAAGTGTAACGTTGTGTTGCAGGGTGTTGCAGTGGAGGTTCCACAACACCATTCCTTGGCTTGTTTTTTAGAGGAAGGGGCCTTCTTTCCTTTTGGAGATCATTAAGGAAGGATTCAGAGCTCATTTCAGATCTTGGCACTTGGCCAACACTTTCTATTCTACCTACAGCGCAGTCTCCCTCAGTATCTTCATTATTTCTGTGTGCATCTACAGTGAGGGTTTGCAGTGTTGATTGGAGGGTGAGATCTTTAGTGATAGGATCAGCCTTTCACTTGGAAGATCCATTGGAGGAGGTCTAATTCAGTTTGATCATCATCTTCAGCCTTCTCTATTCATTTCTAGTTTTTAGTTGCAGCTTCTACCCAGCAACTCCGACATTTTTTCCATTTTGTATATTTCATCCAATCCTTCTCAGGATTGTTGTATTATTGTTTTCAGGGGTTGAGAGCTTGCTCCCCCTTATTTATTGAGCCATACATTGTTAAATATTTCCATTATTATTCATTATGATGCAGTGTCTCTTATAAACTGCATCCTATTAGCCTGCAGAAATACATGTGTAGCAGTGTTTCTCTATTTTCATGTACATGTCCCTTTGAGGCTGCATTGATTTGCTTGAGTGACTCTTTCCTCAAGGATTTGTATACCATTGCTGCTATAATATAAATTTTTTGGATATCTGCATCTTCATGTGCTCAGGTTTATAAAATAATGTTGTTATTCCATTGTATGTTCGTACATTGTTGTAGTGCCTTCATCGGGCACTTTCTAAAGACAACTAGGTGTGGGATATATGTTTAACCCACCTAGAGGGATTTATTTTGAGCCTCCTCTTGGATTTTGGTCTTATATACATTGATCTAAGGGATCTAGGTCCTGGTTTCAAATCATGTAACATCCATTCCTGGAAAATGCATTTTCCAGTCATGCCTTGCTAGCAGATCCCATTTTTGAATATTACAGTGGTATCGGAGCATCTTTCTTGTCTCAACCTATGAGTCTCAACCCAAGAAGACAAAAGAAGATTAGAATGATGAATAATATGAGATTAATCTCATCAGTTTTTAGGAATAAGAAGAGCCTCTCCAAAGAGGAGGAGCAAAAATAAGAGGAATGACCATGCACTTCATATTCTCATCAAGAAGAAAACAAGCATGAAGGACACTTGGATCATCATATTCTAAGTGATTACCTTATTGAGTACAAATCTCAACCTAGAGCCTTTAAGGAGACTCTAGCTTTTCCACAATTCATGTAGTTTAAGGAAGAGAAGAGACCCTGCAGCAAAAGAGAAATCAAAGGCAATAGATTTTTGTTGTCTACATTTGATGGGTCATCTACAGCAAGAGCTTGGGTGAGGAAGTTGGAAGAATTTTTCCTTCTAAATCTTGTAGTGGAGGAAGAGGTTGTTGAGATCTCAGCGCTGCACTTGGAGGTTGGAGCCTATGATTGGTGGTTCAGCCACTTGAGCCATGCAAGGGTGAAAAATTTTGTGGAGTTCACTCAAAGGTTGATCAAAACCTTTGATGGAGAAAGAACAAAGGAGGAGAATCTCACACCACCACTTAAGGAGTCTTGTAATAACGTTGTCACACTCATGGAGGAGCAACCACATGCAGAAATAGTTGGGGCAGCCAACACATTGGAGGAAGGAACTCTTGCAACCCTACAAGAGATTCCCAAATCTCATCAAGGTATGAAAATATTTCCACTATCTATTTTTGCAGCAAAACCTTTTGAAAGTTGTGGAAATTTGCTTTAGCATGACCAAGGGTAAAATCACACTGCTAATCTAGAGAAGCAGGATTGCACTGTGCTATGCAAGCTTGAATGGTTCAAGAAATAGGTGAACCATCATCCTCATGCACCTTTGTTGAGTTGCACACAACCCTTGAGGTTGGATTATGAACTTTTGGAGGATAATACAAACCATGACACTCCTATGAAAAACCATAAAACCATATTTGAGTTGGATTATGAGACAGCCACTACATCCTTGGGCAGATTAACAGCGTTGTCAAACAATGGTGAAGAGGAGATATTACCTTCATCATATGTGGGTCCTTGTGGATTCAACATAGTCATGGGTGAGAGATCTTCTCTAGGAGGTCTCCAAAGAGCTGCATTCCAAATTTTCATGAAATGCAAAGGGAGATATTTGATTTGAGAGGATGGCAACCCTCATGTGAGGAGTACCAAGATGAAGAGAAGGAGAATACATCCACAATTGGTTGAGTGGATGTGGTTGATAAGCAAGGAGCTGGGAGGCTACTTGAAAATATATGACACCAGGCAGCAGGAGGCTTGGTTGCGCTGGCTCCTCTTGAAGGTGTTTGGCCATCACTTGGCATGTCCTCTTCCTGGGAGGATGGGGATGGAGAAGAGGTGGCAGGATGCTTACATCATTTGGTAGCATAGAGCATGGATGCATGATGTTGAGGTGACATTCATTGTGTCCTCATCACATGAGTTGTATGATGGGAGCATAAGGAGGCAACAAGAACTTTGGTTGCTTGAGCTGTATTTGAGAAAGCAAGGGCACATTTTCTCTCATTGGTTGTGTGATGTTGCAGGAGTAGAAGAGGGCACTCTCATGGTGCAAAGGGGCTACTCATTGGCCTTGGATGATTTGGAAGCACTTCCATCTTTGGAGGTATTCCATATTTGCAGCAGCATTACTAGAGGAGTCTTTGACAAGGAGCATGTCAAAGAACAGAGCTTTGTGTTGGTAGGAGCCTATTTGCATAAGCTCACAGCGTTTTCACTTTGGAGTAGGGATTTATGAATGGAGGTTCCCCAGGATCACTTCACATTGGATGCACTTGGTGAACAAGGAGGAGGTGAGGATGATAGAGTAGTGGATAGAGACATCTTTCACTATGACATATTCTGCTTGACTGGGATCTCCAAGCATGAGAAGGATGATTTTCTTGCAACACATGGTTCATTCCTCTTCATATCAAGCCAAAAAACTATTAAGGACTCACTCATGGATCCATGTACCATCTTACTTCCAGAATATGGTAAGAAGTTTGTTTTTAAATTCGTTGATTTCCATACTCTTACCATTACTATGCAATGCATTGCTCCGCAAGAGGGCAAGCTTCTCACATTGCTCCATGATCAATGTTGGGCCAACCTATATGATGGAGGCAACCATATTTTATGTGGACTTGGGAAAAAAATTTCTCATTACATGTATGTTCAGTTATTGTATCCAACTATTTGAAATATGATGACATACATGATTAACTTTGTGAACATAAATATTTTGCCATGTAAATTTCTGAAGCAGTAGTTTGTAAAATTGCGTTGTACATACTTAGGAGACTGTTGGTATCTTCAGGCACCACATGAAACCATCATTATTTCCATCAATATTGTACTAATCATGCCTTCATTTTCTGATATTGTTTTTATTCTTGTTGAGAGCATGATTAAGAGATTGACACATGAGTTGGATGTGTCCTTGAGGGGAGAGAATTCCCACATTTTATGCACTACATGCTCTAATGGGAGCATGGGAAGAGATATGGCCACCACAGCCACCTATTTTTTTTCTCTTGGGGTGGGCCATGAGTTTGATAGCCATCCATTGTATAGCCATGGGCAAGTATTTGAGCATGTATTGTTGACACATTCAGCCATTTACTATTCATTAGTAGATGTGATGATTTTTGTATGTTACTTGCCACACTATTTTCTGAAGTTGCAATGGATGAGACTGTGTTGTGTCCTCTTGAGATATTGTTTGTATCATGCATCATCATGTAAAACTTGCAGAAAAAATCTCACTGGGATACTCTATGATGACCATGCCCTATTCATCATGGATGGATTTTTTTGGGCTAGCTTGTTCTTCAATGTTGTAGGGTAAATCCTTGGAGGATTGTTCTTCATTTTTCCACTTGAGGGTAATAATTTTGCAGCCCAGGATCAACATATACTCTACACTCATCATGAGTGGAGAGAAGGATGGCATGGGGTAGGCTATGATTCTTACCATATTCAGATTTCATCCCACCTTCATTTCCGGAGCTTGAGGTGGAAGGAGATTGCCATGAGTTGCCATGTTGGGAGGTGACTCATTTTATTTGGATGATTGCTTGGGGATGGAGGATCCATTTGGGGGAGATTTTTTCCCAACACTTTTCAGTCTCCATGCCTTGGGAGCAACTCCTCAGTTCTATCCTTGCAGTTGCTTGAGGACAAGCAACATTTTGGGAGGGGAGGACTGTAATATTCCAAAATTTGCCTACAATAAATTGGAATATTAAATTTTGTTAATTTCACTTATGAGTTGAATAATTGGGTGAGGAGGCCCAAACATAATAAAAACATGAATGAAATCCCTCTTAGTATGAAAGGGGATCATCAGTGGAATTATATTTCACACCCTCATGTGTGAAAGGAGACATTTGCAAGGAGACAAGGTCAAGTTTGACCAAGTCAAACAGCGCAAAGGTAGGAGGTGGAGAGCATCTTGTGGGACAGCACAGTGAAAGAGGAGGGAATTTTCCTTGATGGAGGAAACCCTAAAGAGTGGGACCCATGGAGAGGGAGCTCTCATTTTTTTTAAAGGAGGGAAAGGCAGCCATTTTTTTCTCATGCATATGATTATTGATTTCTTGTCTGTTCAGGCTATTTGCAGTCTCCAGTTGTTCAGCTGAGTTGCAGTGTTTTTTAGCACGAGGGATTCCTATTTAGGATTTCCTATCCTTCTTGAGAGGCCTCTTGAGGGATTTCACTTTATTTCTCCACATCCAGGCTCAAGGCCAAAGCCATTCCTTCAGCTACAGCATTATTTCTGCTCAAATGTAACGTTGTGTTGTAGGGTGTTTCAATGGAGGTTCCACAACACCATTCCTTGGCTTGTTTTTCAGAGGAAGGGGCCTTCTTTCCTTTGGGAGATCAGTAAGGAAGGATTCAGAGCTCATTTCAGTTCTTGGCACTTGGCCAACACTTTCTATTCCGCCTACAGTGCAGTCTCCCTCAGTATCTGCATTATTTTCAGTGTGCATCTGCAGTGAGGGTTTGCAGTGTTGATTGGAGGGTGAGATCTTCAGTTATAGGATCAGCCTTTCACTTGGAAGATCCATTAGAGGAGGTATAATTCAGTTTGATCATCATCTTTAGCCTTCTCTATTCATTTCCAGTTTTGAGTTGTAGCTATTACCCAGCAACTCTGGCATTTTTTCCATTTTGTATACTTCAGCCAATCCTTCTCAGGATTGTTGTATTATTGTTTTCAGGGGTTGAGAGCTTGCTCCCCCTTATTTCTTGAGCCATAAATTTTTATATCTTTCCATTATTATTTAGTATGATGCAATTTCTCTTATAAACCGTGTCCTTTTAGCCTGCATAAATACATGTGTAGCAGTGTTTCTCTATTTTCATGTACATGTCCCTTTGAGGCTACATTGCTTTGCTTGAATGACTCTTTCCTCAAGGATTTGTATACCATTTCTGCTATAATATACATTTTTTGGCTATCTGCATCTTCATGTGCTTAGGATTATAAAATAACGCTTTTATCCCATTGTATGTTCATACATTGTTGCAGTCCCTTCATCGGGCACTTTCTGAAGACAACTAGGTGTGGGAGATCTGTTTAACCCACCTAGAGGGATTTCTTTTGAGCCCCCTCTTGGATTTTGGTCTTAGATACATTGATCTAAGGGATTCAGGTCCTGGTTTCAAATCATGTAGCAGCCATTCCTGGAAAATGCGTTTTCCAATAATGCCTTCCTAGCAGATCCCATTTTGGGATATTACAAATAGTCAGAGATATTTCTCAGCTACTCAGCAGATATTGTAAAATTTATTAAGAAGCCTTAAAATTAAAACATATCCTAAAGTTATCTCAGTAG
The DNA here is from genome assembly GCA_034641835.2 of Pinus albicaulis. Lineage (NCBI taxonomy): Eukaryota > Viridiplantae > Streptophyta > Pinopsida > Pinales > Pinaceae > Pinus > Pinus albicaulis. The sequence goes on along the minus strand of CM076574.1, from coordinate 1,242,561,666 downwards.
TTAATATTATAATTTATTATTATAGTGAGTCAATTTCATATATTTTTGCCTTGGGCCTTGCATGGTCTCAAAGGTCAAAAACACATTAACTCTGTAATAAATACAAATCTGGAACCCTAGCTTAGGATCACCTCCTCATTTTGCAAATAAATACTCCATGTATGATTCATTTTTAGTGTTGGTTGATTAGTGATTGCTAATCTAGTTGATGAATTACTAGGCTGGATTTGAGAAAACTCTTAGTTGCAGAGATATGTTGCACAGGAGTAATGTAACTATTTTTAACATCAGTAATACAAGCACATTCACAGGATTCTTAAGCTATGTTAATGGTGAATTTATCCTTCTTTTTCAATGTTTTCCTTCTATTTTCCATTCTGTCCATTATTTCTTTGATAAAAAAACAAAAATTTTAGATTAGGATATGTTGTCTTGGCACCCTAATTATGTCTGCTCTCTTTATCTTAATGTTTTCTTCTGCAAGGTCTGATTGTAGAATTCTTAATTGCTCTTTGGTTCCACCTAGCTTTTTGTCTTAGAAATGATTCAATAGATTCCATCCAAAGAATTCTATGGTATGCCCTGTCCTTTGGTGTAGCTTGAAATATTTTTTTAAAGGCCTTTCTTTGAAGTTTACTTAGTAGGGTCTAGCCAAAGAAGTATATGGTATGCCCTATATTTTGGTTTTTCTTGAATTTTTTCTGCAAAGTTATTTTCAGTTGATTAAAGAATTCTTAATTGCTCTTTAGTTATGCTGATTGTTAGCTTAAATGTTTTCTTTGTCTGAAATTAATTCTAGGATTGCTGGATTGTTGTCTTAAATGTTTTCTTATTAGATTCTGGCCAAAGAAGTCTATGGTTTTCCATGTCCTTTGCTTTGTATTAAACAGTTACCTAAAAGGCTTTTCTTGTTGAAGTATAATTAAAGGATTCTTAATTTCCCTTTAGTTTTACTATTTTCACAACTTATTGTCATTTCATATTTCATCTAATCTAAGAGATCCACTTGATATATTTAGCTTTACCTATGAAAACCCTTGCAGAGTTGATGAAAAATTAAATCCTTTTATGACTCCATAGCCCAATGGATTAATTTTTCTCACGGTATATCTATTCAGATGAAACGCTCTCTCAATTAATCCCACCAATGATCTATCAACCAATCAAACAAACAAATGGTCCTAGAACTTCATAACTAGCCTAAAATCAGAAAAAAAAAAGCATAAAGACATATCACTTACAAACACATACATAGAGAGAGCCCTCTCTGAGTCCAGGAAGGCTAGGTCCTTGGACTCCAAAGTGGTTTGATGTGGTTCCCTGCAGTGTTGTTCTTTCCAATCTTGCAAATCACGAGGAGCCAACATAGTGGCGACCATACTGTGGAACTGAGTTATTAAACAACCTAATATTACCTCAAGAACTCGAAAAACCTCATTTTAACTTAGATGAATCAATTTTTAGCCAAGAATGGTACCTGGTTGCTGATGGTGGACAATAGCCAGCCTCAAGACAATTAAAAATCCTCCACCTGGTGACTCCACTGGTTTTCAGTAGGCCTGTTGACTCCACTGGTTTTCTATAGACTCCACTGGGAAGATTATTCTATCATCAAACCTACAAAGAACCCAGTCAAGAATAATTTGTGGATTAAGTATTTATTTTACAGATTGGTTTGTTTTTCAAAAACTATTATAAACTTTTAACCTCTCTGAATTTTGGGTCTAAATTTTGGCTTCTAAAAGAATTTGTACCAGATCTCATCCAGACCCAAATCCTCCTGCAATAGTTGACAATCCTGAAAGAATCCTTAGGAAATATCCTAGATCTAAAAACTCAACTGTTAGCAGACCTATCCACAAAGCAAGTTCCCTACCTAAAAACCTTAAAGACTTGTAGAATCTCCTATCTGGCTCACCCCTAGAACAAAGCTTGTCTAGGACTAGATCTCATAATTGGATAACCCAGATAGTTTTAGACCCATCCACTTTACAGGAGAATCCTGTTGTACTAACCTCGTCCCCCACTATTCACCTTCCTCCATTTAACCCTATACCTCCTTTTGTCAATCCTCCACTTGTTAACCCTCCCTTTTTTCCTCACCCACAAATCATGGCAACATGGTATACTCCACTAGTTCTACCATTGCCTTTAGTTATTCTACCACAATACTACCAATCCAAGATTCCCTTATATGATGCAAGTAGTTCCACTACTACTCAAAAACATGTGGATAGGATGAATGACTACTTTGACAGGCAAGAAATAGATAATGAAACTGTTAAACTCATAATGTTTTCTCAAATCTTAGGGGAGAGGCAAGAAAATGGTTTAAAGGCTTAACCCCTGCTAGCATAATTGACCTCCCTGTTTTTCATCAATTATTCCTAAACAAATGGGAAGTCAATAAGAACCCTCTCCAAATCTTATCATAGTATAAAAACATTAAGAGAAACTTTGGAGAGGGCGTCCAATAATACTGCACTAGGTTCAATAGTGTATACAATGCCCTCCCTACACACATGAAACCTCCAGAAGCTCTAGCTCTAATGAAATTTTTTGATGGCTTATCAACTAAGAGAAAGAGAACCCCTTACTTTAGAAGACATGCAAAGGGGAGCAGTAAGTGTAGAAGCCAATCTGATTGCCAAAAGAGCTAGAATGAAGAATGAAAAAAGAGTCACATATGGAGAAGAACTTGTAGCCTCCACATCTTATACAAATATTGATAACTTAGTTAAAATTATGGAAAATATGATGGAGAGGATGAATGTAAATTAGAGAGCTTACCCCAGAGAAAACCAAACAACTCCTCAAAACATAAATCAAAATCAGAACTAAAACCAAAAATTTAGGAGAAACCCCCCTCAAATAAGACAGAGAGGTCCTGATCAGCAAATCAGGCCTCCTTTCCAATAAAAATATGTTGATTAGGATGAGGGGGTGATTGAAGAAATAGAGGAAAGTAACATAAATCTAATGGGAGTAAATAATGAGGATATTGTTTTCCTCACTGAGGAAGAACAAGGCATGTTTTCCCCAACTCAATATGAAGAAGAAGGCCTAGAATCTGAATAATATAAGCAAGGCTTTGAAAATTCGATCCTGGAATTACATAGATAGTATGACCTCAGGAGCAAGAAAACCCAAGATAATCCCAAAAGAAATAACTTTGAAATTTATGCTAGGAAGATCCCTAAAAAGACAGCAGAAATTACAAACACAATAGCTGAAATTTCTGATAAAAACATAAACAAAAACATCCAACCTAGTGGCAAGTGTAGTGGTGACCAAAGTAGCACTATAAATACAGCTAATTCCCCTAACAAAATTGTTTTAACTAAGTTTCCTAATAAAAACTAGCAAGCTGAAATTGCTATGAAAACAGTGTCCGATAAGACTGATTTGAACCTTTCAAAAACACAGACACCTTTCAGTATAGAGAATGAAATTGCTAAGATTAAAATCTCTATTCTTCTCACTAAATTAGTCACTCAAGATGTATATAGATCCCAACTTTTTAAAGCTTTAAACTTAGGAGAAAATGTTGATTCTGTAAATTTAAATGATGAGAAGCCTGAACTTCTATTTGGACTAGAAGTAGAGGGTAAATTTCAAGAAGGAGGTGTTCCTCCATTTTATGTCAGTTTAAACATCCATGATAAAATTATCCACAATGCCATGTTAGACTCGGAAGCTTCACACAACCTCATGCCAAAGGTAGTAATGGAAAGACTAGGCCTTGAGATAACTAAACCATACAAATATTTATACTCTTTTGACTCCAGTAGAGTTAAATGTCTAGGCCTAATCAAAGATCTTTGTGTCAATCTAGCACAAATACCAGCCAAGAGCCTAGTAATGGATATTTTAGTGCTAACATTCCTCCTAAGTATGGCATGCTCCTTTCAAGATCATGGGGAGCTAAACTCCAAGGTATCGTCGAAATGGACATGACCTATACTACCATACCTGTCTTCAGTAAACCAAGAAGACTATATAGGGAGACTCGCATGAAATACATGGTAAGCAGCCAAGAAAATCCAGAAAACTCCCCCTTTATTCCATTCACACATACCTTGATTCATTTATCCTTTACAATGATGAAAACATTAATGAAAAAGTGGTAGAAAATGAGCAACCAGATGAACAAGAAACGAAAAAAGAGGAACAGTAAAAAAATTCGGCCCAAACAAAACATAACAGCAAACATAGTGAAGACCATGAACACCAACACAATAACCAACATACTGGCAACCACAATAACCAACCCAATGATAAATCTGAAATTGAACCCCTTTGGAGTATTGTTACGTAGGTAAATCCTCTCTGCAGACAAAGACGATCCCTCTAGCCCTAGGGTGGGTCTAGAAACAAAAGGACACGCTAAAATGTTGCTTCCTAGTGAATGAATGAACAAGAGACATGGTAGATCGACCTACCTAGAATCCAATGCTGTCATCGTTGCGGAAAGAGTAGTAGCCTCTCGCTCCTGCCTTGGAAAATCACAATCCGTTCGCTGTTACACCCGGATAATTTCACATAGAACAAGAAACAAGAACAACATATGACATCATAGTTTCACTCATAAATATTAACCAGTCAAATAGGGCTAAACATATCACATTATGCAAACATCATAGCACAATAGTGGAACCAAACAGTAGTCATGTATATAAATGAATAGAAGGAAGAGTTACAACTGATGCTTTGACGTCGCAGTCTCCTCCAGCGAGGTTCAGGTGAAGCGCGTTTCAGATTTTCGTCAGGGAATTCGGATGAGGTGAAGGCATGGACTCAAGCTCTCTTCAAAATAATTCCTTCTATCTATCTTCTATAGTCATTCAGCTATAGTATCAGTTCTCTAAGTTCAACTAGCTTGTACTAAGAGAGATGGCTTCTTTTATAGAGGAAAAGGAGGAGGTTGGGATCCCTACAAAGGTGGGAGGGAGTCCTGTTTGTGCTCAACCTAGTGTTACTAAATTGAGTTCATTAATTGTCAACCAGGGTTGGTAAACTGCTAAAGTGTGGTGCACTATATGTGCCTAGGTATTTGTTTCTCACTACGTTGTGTTTAGTGTTTTATGATGTTTTTGGTTTTATGGTTTTATGTTTGAAAGGGGAAAGAACTAAGTGTTGGTGAAAAGAAGCTATTGATTATTTAAAACAGAAAAAATCCTAAACTATGGATGACAAACAACAAATGCAAAGCTTGATAATGACTTCATAAATCACCACATGAGCTTGAACTTATCCAATTCATTCATTAAAGGTGTGTTGGAAGAGCTTGAGAAATGGACAAGTTAAGTGTAACTGAAGTTCTCCTAAATAAACAATCAACTCACAATATTACAAAATGATTATTTGTAACATAGTAAGGTTTCTATTCTAGATTAACCTATGATGTTGAACTTACCCTATTCTGCAACTTGACTTATCACTTCTAGGCCTTAGTCATAAGTTTTGAGATTTTCTAAAATGATGCTTGGGAAAAAGGCTATAAGTGAGTTTGTAAAAGATTTGCAGAGTGATCAAAGCCTTAAACTGAAATTACTGACTCCTGTTCATGTGATGATGTATCAATATAAATTCAGAAAAAAATTAAGTTTGTAAATAATGAAGGCCGAGAGACTAATTTTGACAACTAATACTACTTGAAATACAATGGATAACCTAGGCTAGAAAGCGGTCTATCAATCTTAAAAGACAGTGACTACAACTTAAACTAGAATGCCATTAATCTTTTCTTGAAACAAAATGAACTGAGACTGAACTAGAGTGCTTCTAATCTACTTGAAGTACAGTGAACAGAGTTAAACTAAAATGCCATTATCAAACTGGAAATGTAGTGACAAAGCTGAACTAAATGCAATCAACCTCCGGAGTGCTATAACTAAATTAACATGCAACTAGTCTATGGAATTCTACAGCCCATCTCATTCAATAGGAATGATATTTTGGAAGAGTTTGTAAAACAAGTCTGGATGTATTATTCAATGCAATTGAACATAAACATAAGATTGAAAGCAAATACAACTAGAATCTAAGACACCACAATTGTTTCTTATTCATTGTTAATGATGTTTTGGAAGAGTTTGTAAGAGTGACACTTAGTGTAAACAAGCATAAATCATAAAATTCAAAAGGAAATGCAACTAAAACCTACAATACCATAGCTATGCCTTATTCATCGTGATGATATTTTGGAAGAGTTTGTAAGAGTAAGACCGGCTGTGACACTTAGTTTAAACAAGCATAAATCATAAAATTCGAAAACTTGCCTAAGCTAGAAATGAAAACGAGACTAAAATACTTATCTAAACCGTATAAACAAGGCTGGTCAGGTAGCAGGGGCCCTCTACCACCGGATTAGCACGAAATCTACTTCAAGATTGACTCAACGCTTTCAAGGAAGTGCTGCTTCTTTCATTAAAGAGAAATTACTTCAAAAACAGATTGTTTTCGGACTTCTGAAATCTAGCAATCAACCACAAAATCTAACCCCTTCCCTCGGTTTCCCGAACCATATTTGTAAAAAAATTACATAACTGTCTTGAGATAACCTAGGGATAATTGCCTTTCAAAATAAAAACCAAACTAGGACTCTGATGGTGGTCACGTAATATAATTAAGAGTCCTTGTCCTATTAGGAGTCTCTCTCCTAGTTTGAGTTCCCACGTACACAACCGCCTACATAATTCCGTTCAAACTTCGTGGAGAGAAAAAAATGATGAGGGAATGATGTGGAATATGACCATATGTGTTTTCCTCTAAGATGACACCTGGAACCTGCGTAGACATGAAGACAGCTGCAGAATCGGCAACTAGCTACAGAATGTCTGCATTCTGTAGCTAGATCTAGTTCAAAAAGTACTATAATGACAAAATCATAAAAACATAGCAAGTTAGTCATGATATTCATTCTTAAATCAATTTTAACTAATTATACTGATCATTTGAGCCTGTGATTAATAATGGACAAAGGAAATGGAGTGGAATGTTGTGGAAGAAAGAACATCTTTGGAGCTCAACATACCCCCACAGCTAGATTCTTGCATGTCCTCATGCAACTATTCCATGAACTCTGAGACCTCTGCAAGGACATCCAACCCTCTTCTTCTGCTTTTTCTGGCAGTCAAAGGCCTTTTGGGCTTCCTTATGACTAACTTGAATCTCAAATTTGTGAGTGCCCTGGTTAACTTTTTATTTCTCTTCTTCAATTTTTCACTGGCCTTGTGTAACTTTTGCATTTGTAAAGACAGAGTTGAATTCATATCAGTTTTCAGTTTAACTTGCTCTCTTAGAATTTCATTCTCATTCTTGATATGTCTGTTGAGTATTTCTAACTCATATTTATCCCTCCTTAGGATATCAACTGCAGATTTTGGTGGACTAGGAGTTCTGTCTCTTCCTTCTGAAGCTCTTTTCTCTAATGTTTCAACATAGTTGTAAATTTCTTGCTGTCCAGGGTCTATTTCAGGAGCTCCTTCATCAAAATCCTCCTCAGTAGGTGTTTCTTCGTCCTCTATATTTATGACTCCAGTTTGTTTAACCTTTGTTTTCTTTAGTATCCCTCTAAGTCTGTGGCTCCTTCTCGGTTGAGATGGCCCTTCTCCTTTCTCTCTCGCAAATTTTCTTATTATCCTCTCTTTCTTAAGCTGCTTCTTAATCTGAGCCAATTTCTCAGAAATCATTTCTTCACTGCTTTCTTGTATTGTTTTACCAATTTCAGTTTTGGAGTTTTTCCATCTTCTGCTTCTTTTTGTAGGTTTTTCTTCAGGTGGAGGTTCCTTAGGTTCTTCAAAGTGATTTCTCACTAAGAAATCTTCCCAATTATCTCCCATTTTTCTCAAATGATGTTCAATCAAAATTTTGACTAAACCATGGTGGTATAAGGTTGTTTCTAGAAATTGAATTCTCTTTTGAACACTTGAGGCCATTTTCTTTAAACTATGAAGCAAGAAAAAGGGAAAATTGAGTTCTTCTTCTAGGAAATGCATTATCAACCGAATATGATAAACATCGAAAGTACCATATCTTCCTTCACAAGTGATGAATTTTTGCAAGATAAGCAACATGTTCCTCCATTTTTTCTTTAGTGCAGAGCTAGGGATACCCTTCTTAAAATGGGTAACATCCATACCTGGTGACTTGAGTATCTGCTTCCATGCTTCGTTATGAAATTCTCTATTCTTGAACCACCTTTCTCCTTGTCTAGGCAATTCGGTTGCTTCTGCAATAAAGGCTTCAGTAATGGTGAATTTGATATCTCCTATCTTGACCTTAGCTCCGTTGAAGGATCTTGCAAACGTTTTGGTCACCTCTTTGTGAAAACCACTGAATTTTTCAAAGAATTGCAACCACCTTGCTTGTTGTAACATTTCTCTGACTTGAGGATAACCCTCCAAGTACTTAGTGCCAACCGGTTCAGTCCTCACTATAAGACCCATCATTTCTCTTTCCAACCTTCAAATTGTTGCTCCTCTGTTCACGGTGACAATGGTTGTTTGCCCCACATATGTTTCCTCTGTTTTACAGACTGAAATGGTTAAGAGTTGGCTACGGGAAAGACTGATATGGAGTGATTGCGGAATGAATATAATGAGGTGAGGATGATGTATATGAGTTGAAAGATATCACAGAAGAAAAGACCGCGGAGATATTTTGTAACGAATTCAAAATCATCATTAAATGCTTTGGCCTAATGACGTGACTAATCCAATCACTTCAGCACTTTAGCCGTTTAGATTTTTAAATGATGATCGGATATGGAATTTGAAATGGTGGAATAGAAGGAGTTTTATCCAAAGTTTTTGCGAGAGGTTTGTTAGGCATGATCAACAAAATTAATTAAAATAACTTTTTGAATTATTCATAACTTAACTATACTAAAATATTTCATGATATGTCATTATAATCAGAACTTTTACCTTTGCCTTTCCTCTGATTTATTTTTTGTGTTCTTCATATGCTTTGTTCTCTCCTGGAAATCATTTATTTTTGAGTCTTCATAACCTTCTTGATCTTGCTTGTTGTCATGGATATGCAGGATCATTTTATTGCAGATCAGGTGATTACTAGACAGTGCCTTTAGGATCTCTGGCTGCAAAATGTTTGTCTGGCTGCAGAATTTCTGACTGGCTGCAGAATGTCTGATTGATTGCAGAATGTACCTATAGAGAACTTGAAACATGACTTGGAATGGTTTGGACCATGAGTGGAATGTTTTATGGAATGAGTGAAGATGGATAATGAAATATGATGTGATGGAATATGAATGAAGTAAATAATGGAGTGGAATGGATCACAAATTATGAAATGGAGTGAAGTATGAGAATTGGCCTGCAATTCATGATATGTATTATTCAATTGCAGAAAGACATCAAACTTTTAAAATCTGGAATGGAAATGAGGTGGACCATGGAGTGAAATGAATGAAGTGTGGATGAATGAATGAGATGGAGTATGGATGAATAAATTAAATGAAGTATGGATGAATGAAATGAAATGAACCATAAGTGAAATGGATCTGCACTTATGATTTTGTAACAACTGCTTGCAGAAAAACAAATTTGAAAAGCTAAAGTGTCAGAAAGATTCTGATTTTCACTCTACCTTTTCTGTATAAACCTGCTAATCAGTGATTAGTTTTCATGTTTATACTTCTTTTTTTCTTTTTTCTTTTTTTTCTTTTTTTTTTCTTTTTCTTTTTTCAATAAAATGACTTCAGAAAATTCAATTAAGTTGATGAAGAAGAAATATTCTTCTTCATTAACTTTACATCACTGTTTTCCTGGAACTTCTTGAAAAATTCTTCTCTTGAAAGTGGTTTATGATACAGCTTCAATCTATGACCATTCACAAGAAAAGTGACCTCTTCTTCATCTATTGTCCTGATTTTTATTGCTCCATTGTTAAAAAATTTCACAATTTCATATGGCCCAAGCCAATGTGTTTGGAATTTACCTTGAAAATATTTTAACTTTGAATCAAACAAGAGAGCCCAGTCACCTTCTTTGAACTTCTTTTATTTGATGTACTTATCATGCCATCTAGTCCTTTGCTGTTGGATTATACTTGTTTTCCGAACTGCATCTTGTCTTATCTCATCCAATTCATTAATCTTCTCCAATCTATGTTTTTGTGCCTCTGTTAGATCAAGTCCTAACTGAACCGCCATTTTAAAAGTTTGAATCTAGAACTCTATGGGAAACAAAACTTGCTTTCCATAAACAAGTTCATAAGGAGTATGACCTGTTGTGCTTCTCCATGTAGTTTTATAGGCCCACAAGGCTTCAGGAAGCCTATCTGCCCAATCTCTTCTATGTAAATGAATAGTCTTTGTTAGGATCCCTTCAATGACCTTATTAATAGATTCCACTTGACCATTTGCTTGTGGATGATAGGGAGTAGATTTTTTGTGTCTGATTTTGTACCTTTCCATCATTTGTTCCACTAGCCTTGATGTGAATTGAGTTCCTTGATCTGTAACAATTTCCCTTGGGACACCAAAACGAGTAAAAATATCCTCAAAAATAAAATTAACTACAGATGCTTCAGTAGCAGAAAGTAATGGCTTGGTCTCTACCCATTTGGTAACATAATCAGTGCAAACTAATATATATTTCTTTTGTCTTGATGGAGGACTAATAGGTCCTACAAAATCTAAAGCCCATTTTTCAAAAGGTTCAATATGTACCTGAGGCTGCAATGGCATCTCACCTCAAGGAGAAGGTTTCCCTACCCTTTGGCAACTGTCACACCTTTTGACATACTCTTTAGCATCTTTAAAAAGGGATGGCCAATAATATCCTAAATGAAGGACCTTATAAACTGTCCTCTTATCAGCAAAGTGTCCGCCACAAGGTTCATCATGGCATGCTTTGAGAATCTCAGGCATCTCATCTTCCCGAACACATCTCCTAATGATAAAATTTGGACCTGTCTTGTACAACTCATTAGCAACCCATGAATATTTTGCACTGTCATAAATGATTTTTCTTTTATCTCTTGCATTCATTGTTGAAGGAAATTTTCCCGAAACTAAATAATTAGTAATGTCAGCAAACCAAGGAGTTTGGGTAGAAATTACAAAAAGATATTCATCAGGAAATTGATCTTCAACTGGAGTGTCATCTTTGATGTTTTGGAGTCTAGATAGGAAATCAGCTACTGTGTTTTGTTTTCCAGGCCTATCTAGAATGGTAATGTTGAATTCTTGTAAAAGAAACAACCATCTTATGACTTTGCCATTAGTAATTGATTTTTTCATTAAATATGTAATTGCAAAGTGATCTGTGTGAACAAAAGTTTCATAGCCTGTTATATAGTGTCTGAATTTGTTTATGGCATTAACAACAGCTAAAAAATCTCTCTCGGTTACAGTATAGTTTAACTCTGAAGGAGTCAAATTTTTACTGGTATAGTAGATGGCATAAGGAATCAGGTATTTTTGTCCCAATACTGCTCCTAGAGCTGTATCTGAGGCATCTGTTGAAATATGAAAAGGTAGCTTCCCGGTTAGGTCCCTTAAAATAGGTGCTTGAAATTTTGTTTCGGGGTCTCAAGGCTATTCATGATCGAACTCCATTGAATTCCATGATCTTTGGTAAGTAATTTGAAGTGGAGATGCTATCTTGAAGTGAGCTTTTTCTTTAAATCTTCGATAATAACTTTAATAAATCTAGAAAACTCCTAACATCTTTTTTACAACTTGGAATAGATAAGTTAGAGATGACTTCAACTTTTGACTCATCAACTCTAATCCCATCCCCTGAAATGTGATGTCCTAAAACAATTCCTTCAGTAAACATCATAAAACACTTTTCATGACTAGGTGAAAGATTTTCTTCTTTACATCTCTTTAAAACTTTTTCCAAGTTTGCTAAGGCTTCTTCAAATGTGTTTCCATAAACTGTGAAATCATCCATATATACCTCTACACAATCATGTATTAGATCTGAAAAGATTCCTAGTACTGCCCTTTGAAATGTTGCGGGTGCATTGCATAGTCCAAATGGCAATACTCGGTAAGCATAGGTACCCCAAGGACAGGTAAATGTGGTTTTGTCTTGATCTTCAAGTGCTACTTGAATTTGGTTATACCCACTAAACCCATCTAAAAATGAGAAGTACTTTTTGCCAGCTAATGTGTCTAACACCTGATCTATGAAAGGTAGGGGAAAATGATCTTTAAGAGTAGCTTTGTTTAATTCTCAGTAGTCAATACATACCCTCCATTTACCATTTTTCTTTGGCACAATTACCAAAGGAGAAACCCACTGACTATCTGAAATAGGATAGATAAAGTTGACATTCAACAATTTCTGCAATTCTTTTTTAACAATCTCCCTAAGATTTGGATTCATCCGTCTTTGAGGTTGTCTGATTAGTTTACAATTTTCCTCTATGTAGCTGTGATGAGTGCAAGTCTTGGGGCTTATCCCTTTCATGTCAGTGTACTCCCATGCATATGTAGAAGAATGTCTCTGTAAGATCTTGACTAGCTCTTCTTGTTGAGATTTTTCTCGGTTCTTGTTTATGTTTAAAGTTTTGCCTGGAAATATCTCAATTATAGAGCTGCCAAATTTATCCATAGAATAAAGAGACATCTGTCTTGATGAAAAAAACTCAATGTTGGATTCTTCTTGAAATTTTTCATGTTTGTATTCCGAAGAGGATTCAAAGTTTTCTAAAGTATTTAGAATTTGACTATCTTCACTAATTTCTGAAATTGTGAAGAGAGGTTGTAAGTATTCTTCATCCTCTATCCATTGAGTATCATCTAAATCTGTAATTGTCCTTGCTGGAGGAGACAAAGTGAATTTCTTAGTTGAACTACCATCAGATATGTACATATCACCGGATCTACAATTAATGAAAGCATCATCTGTAGCTAACCAAGGTCTTCCTAATATAATAGGATGCCCTCCTAGATTATTCTTAGGAGTTAGGATCATGAAATCCACAGGGTACTCCCAAGAATCTAGGGACACTGGAATTTCTTCTATTACCCCATCATGTTTGATCACAGATCTATCTACTAATTGTAATAATGTGGGTGTAAAAAGAAGATTAGGAAGTTTCAGTTTATCCATGATTTGTCTACTCATGATATTGATTGCTGCTCCTAAATCAATGAGTGTGTTTTGGATCTCAATTCCATTGATGTGAATTTTAATAACTGGATTTCCTAGGTCTAGATACTTTGGAATAGCAATCTTACCCATCATAATGTCTGTTATTTTTCCTGCCAGTTGAATTTTCTTTGTCTCTCTTATTCTTTTTCTTGTTTTCTTCATGCTCAACTCCTTTATTGTCTTTGCTAAAATTGGAATTTCCTTGATAGCTTGTAATAATAGAATCTTAATGCAAACATTTCTCAACTCATCTAGGAAATCATAATTAGGCACCATAATTTGTTTTTCTACACCCCTATCAATTTGTAATCTTTCTGGAAAGGGAGGTGTAGAATTGGATGTTGATGGCTGCTCTAATACAAGAGTTGAAATAATTGGTTCTTTTTGTTTTGATTTTTCAATGTTTGGGTCCTGAAAATATGTGTCTTCTTGAAGACTTTTATTTTCCCATAGAGAATCTTCCTCAGAGTTGTCTTGTTCTTGTATGATCACAAAAGGTTTCCTCTTTTCAAGTATTCTTCCAGACCTAAGTTTAACATCACTAAGGTCTAGAGGAGTAATTAAATAAGTTGGAAACTGTTGGCCTTCTATCATGTATGTATTCTGAGGATTTTTATTGTTGGGGTTTGGTATGGGTTGAGCAGGCAACTGATTTGATTTATGAGGAAATGGTAATGGAAGTGGTTGATTTTGATGTTGTGGGTTCTGAGGATTCTGTTGAGGATTTTTTTGAGGACTTTGAGGAGAAAAATGTGGGTATGGTGGATAGGATGGTGGATACTGATAGTATTGAGAGTATCTTCCATAGGGATTTTGTGCTCCTTGTGTCCAAGCTTGAGATTGATTTTGAAATTGGGGCCAAGGTTGCTGCCAAGAATTCCAATTTGGTGGAGGTTGGTTATACATTTGATCATGGAATCCTTGTGTTTGAGTTCCTTGCCAAGGCCTTCTAGAGACAAAATAGAGAGATTCTGTGGAATTTGTGGGAGTTTCCTCTTGAAAGACAGCTTTAAGACCAGGAAGTGAAGGACATCTCTTGGTCTCATGTTTTTATGAACAAATTACACAAGTCTCTACAAATTTTGCATCCAAAGGACATTCTCTCAAGGCATGCTTCCTTCTACATTTGGGACAAAATATTACTAAGGCATCAGATTCAGCTTTTTGCTTGTTTTGTAACTTAAGGGTGTCTATTTGTTCACTAAGACTCCCTAAGATGTCAGATTTGAATTCATTAAGCATATGCCCTATCTCTGCCCTACTCATTGTCCCAGAAGCAGACTTACTTTCCCTTGCAAGAGTAGGGTCTCTTGGACCTTTTACAGTTTTGGATTTCCCTCTTGAAAGGTTGATACATAACTCAAATATTTCAGGTAATGTGAGCTGAGATATATCCCCTTTTCCCATCATGTTAAGGATATCCAACCATTCATCCCTAATTGTCTTCAACAAGAGAGATTTTAAGGTGTCTTGATCTAAGTTCTCCATTTTTTCTCTTTTGATGTTGTAATGAAATCTCTCCAACAAATCTTCCAGGTTTTCATCTTCTTTTTGTATCATCTTAAACACTTCCTCCTTATGATTGAATGGCATACAATAATCCAAATACCTCTCTAGAAATGCTTGTTTCATGTCTTCCCATGTCCTAATAGAACTGTTGATCAAACTCATAAGCCACTTCAATGCTGCTCCTTTCAATGTTGAAGGAAATAGTTTAAGTTTTTGAGCATCTTGTAAGTAGTCATAAGTTCTACATAGGACTTCAAATTCAAATAGGAAGGTTTCAGGATCTTCAGTTTTAAGTCCATAGAATTTTGGAAGGACAGAGGGTGAAATGTTTTTCATAGCTGTATTGGTTTCTTCATCTACTATAGGAAACCCAAAATATTTTCCTATTTCTCTTCTACCTCTTCCTCTACTTCCTTCTCCTTCTGCACCTCTACCTCCTTCTCCTCTACTTCTACCTCTACCCCCTCCAAATAATGTGTGTTCTCCATTAAAGACTCCTCCTCCCCCTTCTTCTGCCATAGTTGATTCTTCTGTGGAGGTGGAAAAGTTTGTATCTCTAGCAAGGGTCCTTGAATCCTCTCCTAAGACAGGTTCAGTGGATGAAGTGGAAGGTCTTTCTAATGGAATATCTGATCTTAAGTCTTCTGGAAGTCTAGGATCAGTAAAGGATGTAATGTGGGTATGAGTTGGAGGTGTACTGGCTCTTGGTCTAGGTGAAACAAGTGATGTTCTAGGAATCAAACTTCTGCTTCTGCTTCTTATGAATCTACCCCTTGAATCTCTCTCTCTACGCATATCATTGTTTTTGGAAGTTAAGAAACAAGGCTACCTAGTTACACTTCCTCGGCAACGGCGCCAAAATGTTTGTGCTCAACCTAGTGTTCCTAAATTGAGTTCATTAATTGTCAACCAGGGTTGGTAAACTGCTGAAGTGTGGTGCACTATATGTGCCTAGGTATTTGTTTCTCACTACGTTATGTTTAGTGTTTTATGATGTTTTTGGTTGTATGGTTTTATGTTTGAAAGGGGAAAGAACTAAGTGCTGGTGAAAAGAAGCTATTGATTATTTAAAATAGAACAAAGCCTAAACTATGGATGACAAACAACAAATGCAAAGCTTGATAATGACTTCATTGCAAGAAAATAAATCACAACATGAACTTGAACTTATCCAATTCATTCATTAAAGGTGTGTTGGAAGAGCTTGAGAAATGGACAAGTTAAGTGTAACTGAAGTTCTCCTAAATAAACAATCAACTCACAATATTAGAAAATGATTATTTGTAACACAGTAAGGTTTCTATTCTAGATTAACCTATGATGTTGAACTTACCCTATTCTGCAACTTGACTTATCACTTCTAGGCCTTATTCATAAGTTTTGAGATTTTCTAAAATGATGCTTGGGAAAAAGGCTATAAGTGAGTTTGTAAAAGATTTGCAGAGTGATAAAAGCCTTAAACTGATATTACTGACCCCTGTTCATGTGATGATGTATCAATACAAATTTAGAACAAAAGTAAGTTTGTAAATAATGAAGGCCGAGAGACTAATTTTGACAACTAATACTACTTGAAATACAATGGATAACCTAGACTAGAAAGCGGTCTATCAATCTTAAAAGACAGCGACTACAACTTAAACTAGAATGCCATTAATATTTTCTTAAAACAAAATGAACTAAGAATGAACTAGAGTGCTTCTAATCTACTTGAAGTACAGTGAACAGAGTTAAACTAAAATTCCATTATCAAACTGGGAATGTATTGACAGAGCTGAACTAAATGCAATCAACCTCCGGAGTGCTATAACTAAATTAACATGCAACTAGTCCATGGAATTCTACAGCCCATCTCGTTCAATAGGAATGATATTTTGGAAGAGTTTGTAAAACAATTCTGGTTGTATTATTCAATGCAATTGAACATAAACATCAGATTGAAAGCAAAGACAACTAGAATCTAAGACACCACAGCTATTTCTTATTCATTGTTAATGATGTTTTGGAAGAGTTTGTAAGAGTAAGACCGGCTATGACACTTAGTGTAAACAAGCATAAATCATAAAATTCAAACGGAAATGCAACTAAAACCTACAATACCACAGCTATGCCTTATTCATCGTGATGATATTTTGGAAGTGTTTGTAAGAGTAAGTCTAGATGTGATAATTAATTTAAACAAGCATGAACATAAACTTCAGAAACTTGCCTAAGCTAGAAATGAAAACGAGACTAAAATACTTATCTAAACCGTATAAACAAGGCTGCTCAGGTAGCAGGGGCCCTCTACCACCGGAGTAGCACGAAATCTACTTCAAAATTGACTCAACGCTTTCAAGGAAATGATGCTTCTTTCATTAAAGAGAAATTACTTCAAAAACAGAGTGTTTTCGGACTTCTGAAATCTAGCGATCAACCACAAAATCTAACCTTGTCCCTCGGTTTCCCGAGCCATATTTGTAACAAATTTACATAATTGTCTTGAGATAACCTAGGGATAATTGTCTTTCCAAATAAAAACCAAACTAGGACTCTGATGGTGGTCACGTAATATAATTAAGGACATCTGGACTGTCCTTGACCTATTAGGAGTCTCTTTCCTAGTTTGAGTTCCCACGTACATAACCGCCTACAGAATTCCGTTCAAACTTCGTGGAGAGAAACACATGATGGGGGAATGATGTGGAATATGGCCATATGCGTTTTCCTCTGAGATGACAGAATCGGCAACTAGCTACAGAATGTCTGCATTCTGTAGCTAGATCTAGTTCAAAAAGTACTACAATGACAAAATCATAAAAACATAGCAAGTTAGTCATGATATTAATTCTTAAAGCAATTTTAACTAATTCTACTGATCATTTGAGCCTGTGATTAATAATGGACAAAGGAAATGGAGTGGAATGTGGTGGAAGAAAGAACATCTTTGGAGCTCAGCAAGTTCTATCCTTTAGGAGAGTTCAAGGGAGGTGGAAACTACTAACCAAGGAGGAAGTCTGTGGTTGTTTTCTCAACCACTGTGGCTCTGTGGGGTGGTTGAACAAAACCTCCTCTATTTTAAACATTCCATGGCAGCCCAGCGCGGGCACTTGGCAGGTTAAGGCGCCCCGATTGGTGCGAGGCTTAGTGTTAATTTTTGACTTGGCGCGGGAGTGTAACTTGCTGCCATTAGGAAATAAAGCTAAGGGTTTTCACGGTCTTGCTCGAGAATTGTCAGCAAAGAGGGCTCATGTAAAAAGAATACGGTGATGGTTTTCAAGGCATGGCCATGCATTAGTCACGAAGCTCAGCCATTCAATGGGCGAGTATAGAGGATTGAGACGATGACGAAATGTTGTGTGGCCCTAAACATGGAGTCAGGAGGGAGGGGAAAAATGATTTATGAGAACGCGTTCGAACCAAACACCGCTTTCAGAAAACCTACAATTACAAGTACAACTAATATCTCTGATACATGAACATGTGGCATGGGTGTATACATCCATAATAGAGTATATATAAAAACTAAGATCTGAGGTATGGACACAGCAATCCAGCAGTAAGGATCAACAAATAGACTCAGGTATGGTCGCAGCCATCCAATCAAAAGAGTCATGCAATAAGTTATAACAATCCACCAAAATCCGCAGCCTACACTTTATCAAACAAAATCCGGGGTCTTGCACTCCATATCGACCCGAACAAGTACAATTTGAGGCATGCGAATATATGAGTTGAAGTCAAACTTGCAAGAAAATCACCTGATTACCAGCCAATGATTAAAGTTGTTAATAGGCACGAGAGAAACCACCAATAATGACAATGGCTCTCAAGGTACAACCAGTACAATCCACAGGATGTGAACAGTGATCTGGCATTGAACATCCGCAGAATCACTCAATCAAAGGTCAATGATGTGGACCTTGCGTCGAATGTGAAAAACCTGCCATTAAGGCATGCACACTCCAAGGTACCAGAAATAGAGTCTCTCGATCAAATTCTTGGATAATGATTTGAAGTCAACAAGAAGTGACCTGATCGAAGGTGGGCCATAATGTTTCCCACATCATCAATACGAGATGGAGGAACTTGATAATAGTGAATCAGGACCAACAGAGAATCAGAGGGCAGTCGAAAACTGCAGAGGCAAACTTCTCTTGAACATATCAGCAGCACGATACTGGATTTGGTAGTATTTGACATCAAAGGGTCTGAAGTCATGAAAACGTGGCAAAGAGCATATGAGAGGTCAAAATAGGTTACCCAAACCCATGGAGGCAAAAATGATGAAATGAGATGTCCCCAACCTGACACGAATGCAGACAAGTGCCATGTTCAAGAGTGGCATACTGCCAACATAAATAAAACTTGGTTCCATTTTTCCCCCACCATTTCTGGTGAGTACCCCAATTATTTTTTAAAACAAGCTTGAAATGGATAGCATATGCTTGCGTTGTAAGTTTATCCTTTAGACAAATCCATCCTAGTACATTTTATGAGCCCTAGGAAGGAGGAACTCAAGTAACGTCATGGTGACGAAATCCAATGTCATCAGTGTTTAACAAGTATGACAAAGGGAGAAATCGGCATCTTTTCATGTTTAAAGAGTTTGAAAAGAAGGCGGAAAATAAAACTCCAACAGTCCCTTTTCGTAGGTAGTCTCGCATATCCGAAAAGGTAAAAAACTGTGTCTGCGAGAACCTCTTAATCGTGATAGGCTAAGGTATTCTTTTTTCATAAATAATCTATCCTAGCCCGAAAAAGAGTTAACGTATATTGGGTGGATATCGTTTCGCAGCCATTTAACGAGTTCAAAATGACAAGAATCTCGGCAATCTTTTCAATTTAGAGAGTCAGAAAAGAGCTGAAAGATGACTCCAGTAGTGAATTTTTTGTGTTTTTACCGAGTCCAAAAAAGTATAAAATATAACTCATTACTTCATCACTGTCACATAAAAACCTGTTGTTGCACAAGAGACATTTGTAAAACCCATTTCTCGAAAATAATATAATAAAATAATCGAAAAATATGTCTTAAAACCTAATTAGGGTTGTGAAAAAGTTATAAAATGCCAAAAATGGTAAAAATAATTACTATTCACTTTTTACCTCTTGTGGAGCAATAGTTACCCATTTCACTGTGTAATCTTGCGGTGACGTTAGCAGTCAATCCAGCAAACCAATCTCAAATCCATCAGTTCCAGGTAAGATTTGAGATCCCTCTTGTCATTTTAAGTCATTTCTTACTATCTGCAATTTCCAATTTGAATTCTGAGGGAGGAAATGTAAATATAAGGGCACGGCGATTGGCGCAGGTTTTGGACATGGAGTCACGCCAACCACCCAATTTTCTACACTAGGGCGCGCTAACAGTGAAAACCATTTTCATGTAAAGTTTTAATCAAATACCTAAATTATTCACAAATTTGAGGTTAAAAAATGGCTAATACCACTCATATGAATGTGTTTGCAGGTAGAAAGTGGAAAAATGGTCATAGAATGGAAAGAACGGTAACATAGCAAAGAAGACAAGCTTGCCATGGAAAATGAGAGAGTCATGGAAGCTCTCAGAAATTGTGGTCTAAAAAAATTATTCCTAATGCCATGTCTCCGAGCCCAACCAGAGTTATTGCAGTATCTGATCAGCATATGGGATGAAAATCAAGATAAGTTCATCCTTCGGGATCAAGAACTTGAGATTGAAGTCTCTGACGCCTATTTCATAACAGGATTATCGCGGAGGGGAGTAGCACCAATCCTAACTGGCACTCGGCCATGCATGGAAAACATGACCATGGTGATAGATAGGGTATGTCCAGGAGCACGAAAAGGATCAGGCAGTGGGAAAGTTGATATTCAGACTATCCCAGACTTGACACTCAGATTAGTGTTACATACCATCACACAAGCTGCAGGATCACAAGCACCGCACGAAGCAATAAAGACACAGTTACTTCTTGCTATAGATTGCTTGGCACCAACCATCTACAACTAGGCAGAGGCCATGACAATAAACATGAAACGCCAGCTAAAAAAATGCAAGAAGACCAAATTGAAGCAATTTTGTTATGGATCTATTTTGGTACCGTTCTTCTTGGAACGACTACCCATTTTCCAGTGACGGGAGGTCATAGTCCCGACACCACCATTGAGAGAACCACGGATGGCCCAATGGGTAGCTCTGATGGCAAGGGCAGGGGGCGGTCAATAGATGTCCTAGAGACCGGAATTCTTTGATTGGCTCTGCTGACAACTGATTGTCGTGGACGACTGGCCCTACTCTGGTACAGATTTCACTGAAGATCCAGACCTCCCACTCCTGGAGGGAGAGGATTGGGATGAAGATTTGGGTGAGACTCATTTTTTAAGTTTCATGAGTATTATGATTTTTTTTATATCTATGTGTGTTCAAACATTAAATCTATGTGTTTGCAGATGTTGGCCCAAAGAGACCTGTAGGCATGTCACTAATAGCGAGGTGAATCCCTCGCGATTTCGACCCTCAAGGCGAGGGTGGCAAGGAAGATGAGATAGTGTGTAATCTAGAGGGAATCACCTGAGGAGTCCCGGAATATGCACAATTTGACGATGTTCCACGTGCCTACTAGAGACACACTGTAGGGGTGCCCAGCCGAATTCACTGCTTGCTGAGGCGGCTTGTACGGGAAATGACATGTTATCATGAGCACCATCCTGATTAGACACCTAGGTTTTATTTTCATCTGCATATTTTGAAGACGTGATGTCTCAGGATGTAACAGAAACACACATATATTTTTTGAATTTATGATGCACACAATTGCAAACATGCGATATTTATATATACATCTATTTTCCTACATGGATCTTTTACATGTGATGATGATTTTACAAATTACGCAAATGTCTATCTAACACAATGTTAGCAACTGTATCAGTTAATGTATTCATTCGTCTAGGAATATGCTGATATGTAATAAAATCAAAATGTCTTTCTAGCAAACGAATATGTAAATACAATATCAGAATGTGTGTATTTCTAACTGAATAACTATTGAGTTGTAGAACGACAAGCTGTGAATCTAGATTTACAATCAATGTGCATATTCCGACGTTGATTTCTTCGGTTAATAGCTCAATAACAGCGCTATATTCACCAAAATTTTTTGTAGCTCTTCCTAGACAAATACCTTGCAAATCTATCAACTCACCAGCAGGATCATAAATTACCTAGGCTACTAAAGAAAAATTCTTGGTACTGCGGGAAGCACCATCCGCAAAACCAACATAAGGGATAATAGACATCTACACCATAAGGAAGACCCAATAAGCAGTAAAATGCTCACAAAGCACATCAAACCAAAATATGTACAAAAAATGAAAATGACACCTATGTAAACCTATTACACATGGATGACTCATGCATAATATTTTTTGAGATACAACCCATTTATGGGTTGTTCAAGAGGATGACCTTCGTAATCAATAAGCTCATAGGCCCCATTCTACAATACACATTTAATGATGTAGGGCCCATGCCACATAGGTTGAAATTTTCCTGCCCCCAGCTTATCATGAGCTTGGTCATACAGGAGGACGAGATCTCCTTCAACGAAAGAACGAGGGGAAACTGATTGGTCACAATGAGCCTTGACCCGCTTTTTCTGTGCTTCGATAACCAAAGTAGCAAAGTGGCGGGTTTCATCCAGTCTTTCTAAATAAAGGAAATTTTCTTCCTCTGGTGAAGTATTCGGTAGTAATTCAACAACTAACTTGAGCGAAGGTATTTCACATTCAATCGAGAGAGTACCTTCCAAGCGATAGACCAATTGGAAAGGAGTGAACCCAGTTGCACTCTTAAATGAGGTTCGTTATGCCCAAAGAGCTAAAAATAATGAGTTGCCAATTTGATTTATGGATCCCAATCATACGCTAAAGAATAGTGACAAGGACTTTGTTCACAGCTTCAACCTGGCCATTGGCTTGAGGGTAGTATGGCGTTGATATGTCGTGATGCAGACCCAACTTAGAAGTCAACTCCGCCACCATATAATGCTGAAAATGGGAACCATGATCGGTAATGATGGCTTTCGGGACACCAAACCTAGCAATAATGTGATTGAATATGAACTGATCAGCTGTCCTACCGTCGGTGGCAAGTGTAGGCATTTCTTCAGCCCATTTGGTGAAGTAGTCCACGGCTATGATAATATAAGCATGCCCCCCAGTCGAGTGATGGTTACATGTCATAAAATCGATGCCCCACTTCGCAAAGGGACCAACAGTGATGACAGGATGAAGAGGAACAGGTGGCACACGCATATTGCATTGGTAAATCTGGCAATCATGGCATTTATGAACCGTGACAATGCAGTATTTGAAAATAGAGGGCCAAAAATAACCAGCACGAAGGATTTTTTGACCAGTAGGATAACCAGACATGTGACCGCCACAGGTGCCACTATGACAGTCATTGAGGACTTTCTCAGTTTCCTCGAGGGTCAAACACTGACAGAGAATGGAATCTACTCTGACACGATAGAGGGTATCCCCGACTATACAATAAGGTTGCGACTGATGGCGGATGTGTCGGCGGGCATCCTTCGTCAACTTAGATCTAAAATATGAAGTCTGGAGATAAACAATGATATCACCGTACCACGGATCGAGGGTGCTAATCAAGAAAATCAAATCGTCTGGAATGGATTCCTCAGAATGAAAAGGAGCAAAGTTGGAAGGGATAGAACAAATTAAATCAGCAAAAACTAATGATTTCTTAGACTTGGCAGCAGTAAATTCCAAATCAAAATCTTAGATGATAATAATCCATTTAGAGTATTTTCCCCCCAGTAATTGTCGAGACAATATGTAAGTAATGGGGTTGCAATCAAACTGTCACTGTGCGTAACAAACTATAATGACGAAAACGTTGGATTGCTTGAACTGCAGCTAACGCTAACTTCTCGACATCAACATAACGAGTTTCTGGGTCGAGAAGGTTACGAGACAAGTAATAGATAACATGCTCATGACCGTCGTCATCGTCTTGTACCAAAACCATCGCAATCATGTTGAAAGCGGCAGCTAAATAAGGGGAAAAACTAGCTTTGAGAAGCTTTTCCACTTCAGCTTTAATGGCAGCAGCTTTCCGAGGATGTACTGGAAGAAGACGATGGCCAACAAGTTTCGAACCAAGGTAAGTAGGAATTTCATGTACCATGATGCTAGGATCCATGCCGAGCATTTCTTCGTAGGACCATGCAAAGACATCACGGAATTTGCGAAAAAGGATAGTATAGACTTATACTTCATCGGAAGAACAAGTGACCTCGATATGGATGTTCTTGACAATTCCCGGCTTAACGGAAATGTCAATAGGCATCGTCTGTGTAATGTTACTCAAGTTACCTTCCGAAAAAACTTCATGAATCTGAACAGGAATTTGAAGCGGAGGAGAAGGAACCTGAGAAGGAAAGCGCTCAAGACAAGTAGACATGGTCCTAAGACTTGGGAGAAACAAGGAACGATGATGATTATCATCCCACAAGAGATCTTCAAGAGACATGGTTTCCACGATGGCCTCATCAGAGGGTAACACTTCTTTCAAAGGATCTAGCGAATCAAAATCACCAAGCCAAGGGGATTGAGAATAAATGTCAAGTGACATGCTCGAAGGAGTAGAATCAAGGGACGGAGTATCCAACGCGGCGATGAGTTCACAATAATCAATTTCAATTAGACTCAACGGCATCGAATCTTTGAAAGAATCGATCTGTTCAGGGGAAGGGATAACCCATGGGTCATCGGTGAGAGAAATCATTTTGACCTGAACTGTATTTATTGGTGGAAGAGGGAAAATACCCATGAGGGCAAGATCCTTGAAAAGGCCTGGCCCTACGCTCTCGTAGGGAGTAGGAATCTTATCCACATATGGAACGTTGTTCTCGGAAGAAGAAGTGAAAAAAGACAATTGATCGATAGTAATAATCTTTCCTACGTGCGGGAATTTCAAAACACGAAAGAGAGTGGACGGAACACATAGCATTGCATGAGTCCAACTGTGACCGAGGATAAGATTATAATTGAGTTTAACATCAATGACTTCAACTTCTACATTGACTGTCTTCCCTTCTAATGTGATTGGTAAACTAGTGAGAACATGAAGAGGTTTAGACTTTCTTCCATCAAATGCTTCAAGGGCATTGGGTGACAAGGTGAGAGCTGGAGAACCAATGGCTTTCCAACAAGTAGATGACATAACACAAGTAGATGCACCCTCGTCCACGACTGCCCGGTGAATGTTCAAACCATTTATACCAACTTGAATGATGAACACAATTTGGTGTGGGAGTCGCGGGACAAAATTCTCTAAATCGAAAGCAAGTAAGCTAGTATCGCAGGATCAACCCCACCTATCACGGATAATAATGTTTTCCTTTTTGATGGAAAAATTTGAAGTACTTCTAATGCAGACATTGTGGATGGCGCCTGAGCCAAATCCTCAACAATAATATAATGTTGAGCGGCATGGGTGTTGGGCTTGTATGAAGACTTACGGAGGACACCTTTGGAAGGTGGTCGCACAACGGATTCAGTATTATGCCATTCAATCTCAAGAGGGCTAGAAACAAGTGGAGGAGGAGTACCATCAACGATTTCCTTCCCCGTTGCCTGACGTGAACCAGAATAATCTTTCGATCGAGTAGTAATAGAAATGGGTGCAGAACCGTTCATCATTAAAACCTGAGAACCAAATGGGGTAGAGGACTGAGGTTTCTCTACCATCTAAGTTTGCTGAGTAGGAAAAGGTTCTTTAAGAATAGTCGGAGCTCCTTAAGTGCCTTTGAACAATCAGCTCACTTCAGACCATCGAGGATAGTCTTTGGTGAAGTGCCCTTCGTCACAAATTAAACAAGGATACTTCGGTTTGCGTTGAGAACTATCAGCAGAACGAGGTTTCGAAGAATCCTGTTTCGGGGTACCGGCTTTGGCCTTACCTTTACCCTTCTTCTTGCCTTTATAAGTGTTATCCGTAGGATTGTCCTGGACGGCATTCACTTTCGCGGGTTTGCCAGAATTCAGAATTGGTTGAGAAGCAACATTATTGGAAGAAGTAGACTTCTGCTTCCCAGAATTAGATGGAGACTTCTGAGAAGTCTGAGATACAGAACCAATAATATCATCAACGGATGGAGTCGCTGGAGGTTTAGAAGTTCCAGGTTGAGGAGCATCAGGCAAGATATCATATAAAGCGTTGGATTGAGAGTACACAAGATCGAGGTACTGGGCATAAGCAATGGCTTGTTCCTCGGTTACACATGCCCCCATAGCTATGTCTTTGGCGATCTGATTGAAAAAGGAGGTAGTGAACCAATGAGTTATAATTTGATCAGGAATCTAAAATTTGATCATGTGATGACGTTGCCTCCACTCATGAATATGATCTGAGATATGAGTAGCTCGATCCTGTTTCAATGAACTGAGGAGGTGCGTCCCAGTCTCATAGCGAACCGGAAACTGGAAATGTGTAAGGAATGCCATAGCTAAGGAATTGAAATCTTGAAAAACTCCATGATATAGCTCAATGTACCACTTTGCAGCGGCACCAGTAAGAGTTCGTTGGAAAAGACGGAGCCGAATAGAATCGTCAACCCAAGAGTTAGAGGAACACCACAAGTGGTAAGTCATAACATGCACTTGGAGGTCTTCACCAAGTTTACCCTCAAATTTAGGACAATCACTAGGAATCTTGGTCGGAACCAAAGGCCAATACGGATTATGAAGAATAGTATCATTGGTGAACTTTGACACATCAGGTAATTCCAACGTAGCAAGAAATGGTAATTGAGTATTAAAAGTCATCGGAGGTATTTGATAAGGACCCATGTGTACATTCCACCCAGTTCGAGCGGGATTTTGTTCCCATACATTCTATCCCAAAAGATTCGGATCATAGGGAGTAGAAGCAGGATAATTCGGTTGATACTAGGGTTGAGGACCAGGATATTGAGTCGAAGTAGACCACGGAGGTCCTTGCTGAGCAGTATAAGGATTTTGTTGTGTAATGTAAGCATGGCTTTGAGGTTTATGATACACAGGTGGATTTTTAGGGTAAGGAATCTTAGGTGCGCTATATTCCAGATGATATGAAAATTGAGGGTAGTAAGCGCCCTGCGGTTGAGCAGGTTGAGCAGGCTGCTGAGCAGGGTAAACAGGTAGAACCAGCTACGGAACCGAAGGAATTTGATGCTGGGCAGGTTGAAATGGATGTTGAGCTAGTTGAACCGGATGTTGAAACTATTGTTGGGGACCACCAGGTTTTCCTTGTGGAAAAGGCTAGCCTGATGGTTGCGACAAACTAGGTTGTCCTTGATAACCAGGTTGACCCAGAGAAGGACCATAATTTTGTCTTGGTTGCACAATATTTGGGTAGTACTAAACATGCAGCTGTGATTGAGGTGCAACAGGTTGTCCCTATGATGGATAATTTTGCCCCCTAGGACCAAAAGATGAACCTGGTTGATTCAAAGGTTGAGCCGAAAGACCGAAGGGTTTTCCATGTTGGGCCAAAGGCTGACCTTGTGAAGGTTGGTCGTGTGGACCATATGGTTGTCCCCGTGGACCAGAAGTAGGGCCCTTCTGAGCTAAGGGTTGTCCCGATGAGGGTTTTCCTTGCAATCCATAGGGTTGCGCAGGCAGGGTAGGTCCCAAATGAGTAACAGTCTAATAAGGATCATAAATAGCCTGATAAGGATCAATAGGAGTCAAATAGATTGGATTACCATACACATCATAATGGTGCAGATATATATATGCGGGATTACCAACAGCATCATAATGATGGAATCGAGGATTGCCAGGAGCCTGAGACTGCTGAGAACCCTGAGACCTCTGTTGCTAAACAGCCAACAGATATTCTTCAAAAGTAATACCACCAGGAATCACAAGAGGAGTGGAAACTAAAATAGAAGCCACACAAACCGTCGGTTGGACTAGAACAGATGTGACGGTAACCGACGAACCATGAGTCGAAAATGATAGCCCTAATGAAGGTAGGATCAAACTTTGAGGAGGAGTTACTGTAATGGATTGCGCAATGGAGGCAACGCCAAACACGATCTGATTTAAGGATCTATATCCAAGCGGAGACTGATGGTGGAGAATATTGGATAGAGGCACGAGAGAGATCTTCAAGAAAGAGTTGATATTCTCCTGTGGAAATAGGTATTCCTTCATTTCCAACAGGACTGGAGGAATCCATATATGAGTCCATCGTAAGATCTTCGAAATGACTACGGGGACTAGGAGGTACCGCAGCAGCAACAAAAGGCGATCCTAACATAAGAGGAGGAAATTCTCCATCTTCCCTAAAACCAGACCAAGCACTTGAATGAGGGCAATTGAAATCAACTGGCTCGTCAAGTGGAGATCAAGTAGCAAGGGGTTGGAAATATGGAAGAATAGGCTGTGAAAACTCGAAAGACCTAGTGGATTGAGGGGTTTCAAAATAAACGTCCGGAAAATAACCACCACTAGGAGGCAGTGAGGACGATGAAACTGAATGTTCCACCACTTTGACTGTATATTAGAACAGGAAGAAAAATAGATAACCAATTGAAGGTGCCAGAACAAGAACCAAAGAAATCAATTAGGCCAAGTAATAAACTTTTAATAGGTGTGTGATCGTAGGTGATTAATTTTATAACACTGAAACCAAAATTCACTGTTTCATGTTCTAAGAGTCAAGAAACAGGAAAAATATGACTCTAGTCACTTTCAATTTGAAATGAGCGTGAAAGGAAAAATGCTCGATGATCTCTTCTCTTGTTTAAAGAGTCACGAAAATATTGAAATGGATTCTCAGGAATTCTAAGCAAGAGGGTGTACCAGGTTTCTGTGAATTTCCATATACACCTTGGTGATCAAATGAAACAGAAATGACCAAGGACGTGACGTATGTGTAGGTAGTCTCCCCGAATGTTGTGTTCAGTGTAGCATGGCTACAAGCGGCAGACTCGGCTTCCTATGGATAAAAGGATTGCAACCTAGAGGAGTCTCCCTTTATATACGCGATGGTACGGGGAGCACAAGTCCGTACTAGCACTGTCTGAAGCCAACAAGCGAGCAACAGCTACTAGGTTTTAAGACGCCAGAAAACGTCTCTAGCCTAGACCACTAGAAATATTGTGTTAGGTTTCAATGTTGCCTTAGGTTCATTGAGTAAATGTTAAATTTAATCTTGGATTGTGTTTTAATTTCCAGGCCCTAACGAATTTGGAGCTCCACTTCCTAAATGAAAACTATATGAAAATGAACATCATTTCAGTTCGACGAATGCTAGTTATAAGAAGGATAGAAATCTTCCAAACAACAACAAACAAACAAAGTATACGAAGAAAACTTCTAATGACTCTAATGCAATAAATTGAAAATGAAATTCCTTCCTAGATGACAAAGGCTAGTTATGCAAAGGAATGTTTCAATTTCGATGCAACGAAAGAATGCAAATTATATTTTTTTATTTTTCAATGAAGAAAGCACACAATGTACTAATTCAAATGGAAAACAAAATAAACACTCGTTTGAGTTTTTTGAATGTAGGGATTTAAAATTGAATGACTTAACCGAAGCGAAACAAACACAAAAACATTCAAGCTAATGCAGCAAACTTTCAATCAAATAGAGATAACTTCCCAAATCGATCCAACACGAGAAATGTAATCGATGCATGGAGCACTAAGGGGAAGGATCAATCAATGAAACGAAAAGGCCATTCAACCAAAACACTCAAAAGGATCAAGAAAAACTCAGTGTAATGGCGCAAAATGAAACGAGGTTGACAACAATCAAAGAGACTTGTGTTTCAAACATAAGGCTCAGTGTACAAGAACACTCATAAACTCTAAGGCCTTAAATGACACTGACAGGAAAATGGACAAACAACTAAAAGAAAGAAGTCTACAATAGTCAACACAGTTCCAAAGGCTAAATCACACCCAAAAAATAACCTAGAAGCAAGCACAATTGACCAAAAGACTCATTAAGGAGGTCAAACCAAAACCTACAAGGGTTGGCATGACTATAAGGCTATAATCCGTGACATACAGGGGTTGGCACGACTATAAGGCTATAATCCGCGCCATACAGGGGTTGGCGTGAGTGCAAAAGGAGAAACCTGCGCCAATCAACGTGACTATTCAGACAAAAACCGTGCCAAACTAGATACCTATGGGAAAAAGAGGAAAAACCAAAACTTAATGAACAGAGGTCAATCTTGACACTCTGGAGCTGAACAGAGGATGGAAATTAAGAAAACAAACCAGAAAAAGACAGAGAACGAAATCAATAATAGAAACTGACCCAACAGGATGAAACGACAAACTCACACTGATCCCCAGCTAAGTCACCAATTTGTTACGTAGGTAAATCCTCTCTGCAGATAGAGACGATCCCTCTAGCCCTAGGGTGGGTCTAGAAACAAAAGGACACGCTAAAGTGTTGCTTCCTAGTTAATGAATGAACAAGAGACATAGTATATCGACCTACCTAGGATCCAATGTTGTCGTCGTTGCAGAAAGAGTAGTAGCCTCTCGCTCCTGCCTTGGAAAATCACAATCTATTTGTTGTTATGCCCAGATACTTGCACATAGAACAAGAAATAAGAACAACATATGACATCATAGTTTCACTCATAACTATTAACTAGTCAAAGAGGGCTAAACATATCACATTACGCAAACAACATAACACAATAGTGGAATGAAATAGTATTCATGTATATAAATGAATAGAAGGAAGAGTTACAACTGATGCTTTGACATCGCAGTCTCCTCCAGCGGGGTTCAGGCGAAGCACGTCTCAGATGTTCATCAGGGAATTCAGACGGGGTGAAGGCATGGACTCAATCTCTCTTCAACGTAATTCCTTCTATCTATCTTCTCTAGTCATTCAGCTATAGTATCAGTTCTCCAAGTTCAACTAGCTTGTACTAAGAGAGATAACTTCTTTTATAGAGGAAAAGGAGGAGGTTGGGATCCCTACAAACGTGGGAGGGATTTCGTGGTTGTTTCAGTTCAACCACTCCTAATGACTCATCCTCGAGGTGGTTGGAATAGAACCTCTGCCTCTATTTTTAAAAAACATTCCATAAACAGCTTGGCACAGGCGCTTAACTAGGACAGAGCGCCAACTGGCGTGGGCTCAGTGTTAATTTTCCAGCTCGGCGCGGGAGTGTAACTTGCTACTCGCGCCAAGGCAAAAACAAGGGTTTTTACAGTCCTGCTCAGGGAATTTTCAACAAGAGGAATGTTACACTCATGCAAAGGAATGCAGTGATGGTTTTTTCAAGGCATGACACTGCTTATTGGTCACAGAAATGACCCTATAATGGGCAAGATGGGGATTGCAGGGAGAGTGGCAAAATTTTGTGTAACAAGTATGAGCTTTGATGGCTCTTGTGGAAAGACTGGTTCAGGAGCAGGTGTTTGGGTAACAAAGAGACCAACCATGAAGAAGGCCATTCATATAAGCTAAACTTTCACTGTAAAAATAACATAGTTGAATATGAGGCACTCCTCATAGGGCTACAATTACTGAAGAAATTAGGAGCCAAGAGGATAACCGTTCATGGGGATTTAGAGCTGGTCATTAGGAATATTAAGTGAGAATACACAGCTAAGCATCCTAGATTGAAAGAATATAGGGATGATTCCCTTGACCTCTTAGAAACATTCAAATAATATAATATTACCTTTGTCCCAAGAAATCAAAACATCCTTGCCAATGGCCTAGCATTTGCAGCCAGTACATGTCAAAAACCTTATCATAATAAGCAGTACATGGTACAAGTAAAATATAGATCAGCAGTCCCTCACAATATAAAATATTGGCAAGTTTTTGAAGGAAATAAATAGATATAAGATTTCCTGCAATCTAGAAATGAGTTTGAAATTCCAAATTCAGACTCAGGTCATGAAGAAGACTGCCCTGCTAAGGAACAAACTTACAAAGAAGAACTTCCTGATAATGCTGATATAAATCTGTTAGAAAAAGAACACTCACATAAAACAGAGTTGTGCACATATTCATAAAAATAAGACTTTGAAGTGTTGCAGTCTGCTGTGGAGGTAAATCCCCTCTGCGGACAGAGGCGATCCCTACTAGCCCAGACTGGGTCTAGCAATAATCGTTCACGCTATAGTGAAGGTTCCTAATTGCAAATAAACCAACTAGCGATGCAGGCTTACCTGGAATCCAACGCTATAGCTCATAGAGAAAGTAGCGCTCCCTTTCCTTAGCTCCGGCAGATCACAATCCTCACGATCTCCGTGATCGGACACCTGCACACACAAGAAACAAAACAAACGCAAGCGTAAAATCCAGTATATGCAACTATATGTCAGTCAGAGAAGACATAACTCATCATCATAATCAACTAAGACAGATTGGCGCGGGTGCTTAACTGAGACAGAGCGCCAATTGGCGCGGGCTCAATGTTAATTTTCCTCATTGGCGCGAGTACATAACGAGCTACCAGCGCCAAGGCAAAAATAGGCGTTTTTAGGGGTCTGCTCAGGAAATGATCAACAAAAGAAATGTTTTCCTCATGGAAAGGGATGAAATGATGGTATTTGCAAGGCATGACACTGCTTATTGGTCACAGAAACGACCCTCCAATGGGCAAGATGGGGATTGCAGGGATGGTAACAAATTGCTATGTAACAGATGCCCCCTAAAGCATGAGGCCCGAAAGAGAGAGAGGGGTGAAATACTTTACGAGAACATGTCCAACTGAAAACACCGTCGTCTGAAAACCTGCATAGAGAAATACAACTGATATCTCAGATACATGATATATATGTGGTATGGGCACAGCCATCCATAACAGAGTATGCAATAATCCAGATCCAAGGTATGGTCGCAGCCATCCAGTGAGGATCGATAAATAGACTCAGGTATGGTCGCAGCCATCCAATCAGTGAGTCATGTAACTAATCATCAGAATCCACAAAATCATAGCCTGGATTATAACAGACAGGAATCCAGGGTCTTGCTCTCCATCTCGACTCGAACAAAGTACAAGTTCAAGCATGCGAATATGTGAGCTGAAGTTGAACATGCAATAACATCACCTGATTACCAGCCAGTGATGAAAGCTGTTAACAGACGCGAGAGGTACCACCACTAATGACAATGGTCCTCAAGATACTATAGGTACAATCCACAGCGTGCGAATCAATGAGCTAGCGTCGAACACCCGTAGAATCACTCGATCGGAGGCTAATGATGAAAACCTCACGTCAAACGCGAAAAACCTGTCATTGAGGCATGCATGTTCCAAGGTACCAGAAGGGAGTCTCTAGATCAGCTTCCTGGATAATGAATTGAAGTCGACAAGAAGTGACCTTGATCGAAGGTGGGCCATAGTGTTGCCCACATCATCTATGTGAGACAGAGGAACATAATGTCTTTGTGAATCAAGATCAGATGAGGATCAGAGGAAGTTTGAAATCTGCAGAGGTCAACTTCTCTTGAACATATCGGCGGCACGACAGTGGATTTGGCAGTATTTGACATCAAAATATCAAGGGTCATGATGACAAGGCAAAGAGCAGATGAGAGGTCAAAAGGGATCACCCAAACCCACGGAGGCAAGTGGAAATCGAGATGAGATATCCCCAACTTGACACGAATGCAGACAAGTGCCATGTTCAAGAGCGACATACTACCGACACGACAATGATTTTGGTTCCATTTTTCCCCCACCATTTCTGGGAGTACCTCTTTATTTTTACACAAGCTTGAAGAGGATACCATATGCTTGTCATATAATCCCATCCTAGTACATTTAACGAGCCCTAGGAAGGAGAAACTCGAATACCGTCATTACGACTGAATCCAATTTCATCACGGTTTAACGAGTCTGACAAAGGAAAAACTCAGCATCTTTTCATGTTTAGAGAGTTTGAAAAGACAGCAGAAAAGTAAACTCCAACAGTCCCTTTTCGTAAATAGTTCCTCAGACCCGAAAAGGTAGAAAACTTTTTCTGAGAAAACCTCCTAGTCGCGTTAGGCTAGGGTATTCCTTTTTCGTAAATAATCTATCCCAGCCCGAAAAAGGGGTAAACGTATACTGGGTAGAAGTCGTTTCGTGGCCACTTTAACGAGATCGAAGACGACAAAGGACTCGGCAATATTTTCATGTTTAGAGAGTCAGAAAAGAGCTGAAAGTTGACTCCTCCTGGAGGAACGAGTGGTATAAAGGGTAGCAACTGGTTCCGGTAATGGTGGAACTGCTCAAAACAGGATAAAGGTTAAGAGGCTGGCTAACAAGACCACTCATCGCAGTGGTTCCTCAGGAATGGGTAAAACAACCAAGTGAAGGCATATGATCGACCAAGCAGATAGTGACGATGGAGTGAGAAAACCAAGGCTTATCTGGCAAAAACAGGCTGATAAAATGGCAATCAAAAATGGGAAAGGTTTCATTTTTACACAAGCTTGAAATCAGGAAACTCTGCTTGAGGTTGGTTTCATTTTTACACAAGCTTGAAACAAAGATAAACTATGCTTGAAAATGGAAATAAACTATGCTTGAAAAAGTGAGCATGCCCCCAGCATGGTGACTCAATTCGAGATGCATGCCCCCCAAGCTTCAGTCCATATGGAAGGCAGATGGAGTGAAGGTTCAAATTACGAGATCTAAGAAAGACTCGACTGGGATTTTATGTGATCTAAACAAAGACTCGAATTGAACGGGAACATGTTTCATTGTTTTAACGAGGTTGACACATTAAAAGAACTATCCTTGGGACACCTTGTTTCATGGTTTAAGGATCTTGGCACAAGACAAGGAACTCTGCTCCGACAACCTTGTTTCATTTTTTAAGGAGCTTGACACAAGACAAGGAACTCTGCTCCAACAACTTTGTTTCATTTTTTAAGGAGCTTGACACAAGACAAGGAACTGTGCTCCGACGAGCTTGTTTCATTTTTTAAGGAGCTTGACACAAGAAAACGAACTGTGCTCCGACAACCTGGTTTCATTTTTTAAGGAGCTTGACACAGGAAAGGAACCATGCTCCGAAAACCTCATCATAATGAACAAGAATTCATCACTTCCAAGAGTTCCACTCCCGATGGAAGGAAAACATCCTGGAAGTTAGGACCCAATGCCCCCAACACATGATGCACGACGGCACTATCACTGAGTACAGGCACGGGGTAGGTAGCCACATAGTTGACCTGCGGTGGGGCAGATACAACGGGTGGATAAAAAATAGGAAGGGATGATGGCGGGCCAGTCGCCACATCAGGACCAAAGAACGAAAGCTGATCAACGGTCACGATTGGTCCTTCATGTGG
Source organism: Pinus albicaulis (assembly GCA_034641835.2). Lineage (NCBI taxonomy): Eukaryota > Viridiplantae > Streptophyta > Pinopsida > Pinales > Pinaceae > Pinus > Pinus albicaulis. Next base: position 1,242,526,696 of record CM076574.1, on the reverse strand, counting down.
AAAACAGACCACACGAAAAAGGGAGGAGACAAGCGCTCCCATGGCATAGGTGTAATCGCGCCCCAAAATCAGATTGAAATCCAAGGGGTCTGGAACAACCATCACGTCCATATGGACAGTTTTTCCCCCCAAAGTAACAGGTAACCTTGGAAGGATCCCTAACGGTTGACTAGTTCTTCTGTTAAATGCCAACAGATTCTGCGTAACAGGCGCAAGCGTCGGCGAACCGAAAGCTTGCCAAGTAGTTAAGGATAGAACACTAACAGACGCGCCTTCGTCCATAATGGTGCTAGGTACGACCAGACCAAAAGCCTGTACTTTGATCTCGAAAGGCACATAAGACGGGAGGCGGTATCCTGCAATCGACTCCAATCAAAGGAAGCGACCAAACTACTTGGAGGGGCTACCATCGAACTGAGATGGTCTTCCCCTGGTGTTACGTAAGCAGAAGAAGCATCCTCCATGACCTCCATCTTGAAGGCAGGAGGAGTATCCTCCAGGACCTCCATCACGAGAGGCGGAGGAGCAGCTTCTTGAGATATAGGGATAGGAGAATATTTCACCAAGTGCGAAGAACCTGAAGAAACAAGAAGAACCTGAGGGGTGTGAGATCCACTCTCAACGGAAAAGAACTGGTGCACCGTAGACGGGGCTAGTTTAGTCGATCCCACGACCAATGGTTGGTCGGGAATGGATTCCTGAATTTTAATTTCTGAGGGAGCGGGATCGACCAAAGATGACTCTTGACCAATCGTAGGGTCAACTGGAAGAGGACTCAAAGAAATTCGTTTGTAACCAGTCAGAAGGCACGGTGCGAAGCTAATAGTCAGATCGAACAGCAACTAATGCTTCCTCGAAATAAAAGGTGAATGGCATGGTGCCCTTCACACAACTTAAAGGGGATTGGTAATCTTACCACTGCTTCTTAGGAGCCTTACCAACACCGTTGAATGCCCCCAAGCTGGGCTCCCGAAGCCGAGACAACGGGTGACCGTTGGACCATGCCTCTGGCTTTGCCCAAGGAATGCGGGCAATCTCAGAGGGCTGGTCTCTAGTGCACAACATGGGGAACTTGACTTTCTGAGGATGGAAGGTTTATCAGAGGAGGTGTTCAAAGTAAGTAAGGCTAAACTTAACCTCTCTGTGGTTTCTTCTTCTTTGTCTTCTTCTTCTTCTTCTTAGCCACCTGGTTACTTGAATCCAGACTTTCACCAGGCGAAGTAGAAGAGGAGGACGCAGAAACAGGCGAAGAAGGGGAGAGGTCCACCTTGGAATCAACATGATGTTGTTCGGGTGGAGGAACTGATTCAACAGTAGTGGAGACATTTGGGACCGGGAGTTGAAAACAATAATAGAACAGCAACGGTAACAGGAGAGGGGACAACGATTTTCATAAGAGCTGCTTGTTTCCTTTGAGGAAAAGGACCGGTTGCATCGGAGGATTCCTTGGTTGGTGAACTCTGGAAAAGTTGCCATCAACAACTCAAAACCGCACACAGGCTAAAAACCAAGGCACACAATCAAACGGCCAACAAGCAAACTCTAAAAGGGCATGTGATCGCGGGTGATTTATTTTACCACATTGAAACTTAGAAACTTCACCGTTTCATGTTTTAAGAGTCGAGAAACGGATGAAAGGTGACTCTATCTCTTTCAGTTTTGAAGCAAGCGTGAAAGGACAAGCGCTTGGTGATCCTTTCAAATTTAAAGAGTCAGAAAAGATCAAATGACTACTCAGGAATACTAGGCAAAGGGTGTACCAAATAACCTTGAACTGCAATATACACCTTGGTTTCAAAATGAAAGAGAAATCAACCAAGGACTTGACGTACGTGCAGGCAATCTCCCCGAATGTTGTGTCCGGTGTATCACGGGTATAAGGCGGCAGAGTCGGCTTCCTATGGATAAAGGATAGAAACCTAGTGGGGTCTCCCTTTATATACTCGATGGTACGAGGAGCACAAGTCCGTACTAGTGCAGTCTAAAGCCAAGAGGCAAACGACAGCTACTAGGTTTAACGACGTCGAAACACGTCTCTAGCCTAGACCTCTAAAAATGTTTCATTAGGTTTCAACGCTGCCTTAGTGTAAATTGAATGAATTTTAATGTTTATCTTCAATTACGTTTCAGTTTTCAGGCCCTAGCGAGTGTGATGTCTCAAAATCTCCTAAATGCACACTATATGCCACAGTATATCATTTCATTTGATGAAAGCTAATTATGAGAGAGTTGAGAGATTTCACACAAATAAAATGATCAGAAAACAACCAAAAAATTCTCTACTGCAGCTAATGTAAACCAAAAAATTTTCTCTCAAAGTCACTAATCACTAATAACACCGAAAAGATTTTAATTTTCACTAACTAATCAAAAGCAAAAGAGATTTTTTATATTTTCAATGTTTAATAGCAATATGCACTAAACAAAATGAAAACTAATGAAGAGCAATTTGAGATGCGATAGTAAAAGAGCAAAGATAAGAAAATTCACTCAATGAAAACATGCAATCAAACCTCAAATTGACAAAACAGTCCCTCAAAACCAAAAGAATCCCAAAGACTCAAATGGACCATGTAATCTAGGCCCAAAACAAGACAAAGCGAAATTCGAATGAAGAAGAGAAAAAACACTCAAATAACGCAATAAAACGATAAAAAACCACCAAACGAATGTATAGAAGAAATCACAAGGTCGAATGAACAAATAGAGACCAAAAATTCCCAAGGGAGGCTCAACACACAAGAGCACCTAGATGCCCTAGGTCTAGAATGTAAATCGATGGAAACGGGCAAACAACCAAAGGATGAAGGTCACAGCCAGTCAAACAAGGCTCCAAAACACTCAAGCAGTTGAAAAAACAAAACCAAACACACTGATCAAGCTCAGGAAGGTCAAAACAGGGCAAACCCTAGTACCTCACAGGATTGGCGCGACTGTGAGGCTGAAACTAGCACCAGAAACGAATTGGCGCGGGTAATACACTAGCAACCTGCGCCAATGGGCGCGACTGTCAAGCTGTAAAGCGCGCCAGTCAAGTTTGCTATGGAAAAAATAAAAAAACACTCCAACAAGCAGACCAGTGATGATCAAGCTGACCAAAAGCCAAAATCACAAAAAGAGCCAGCCAAAAGAGCCGATCAAGCAAGCAGAATCGAGAAAAAACTGAAAAGACAAGACAATACTCCAAGTGTTCAGTTTACAAACTAAACCAGAGATTTACTGAAGCATCTTTGATCTACTTCGCAATTGCAGAGCAAGAGCGTTTCGAAGGCTATTTGGCTAACTTCAGGCTCCGTCTATAGCTTACAAGGCAGAACAACAACAAGCTATACGATCCCCAGCGGAGTCGCCAAATTGTTGTGGAGGTAAATCCCCTCTGCGGACAGAGGCGATCCCTACTAGCCCAGACCGGGTCTAGCAAAAATAATTCACGCTATAGTGCAGGTTCCTAATTGCAATAAACCAACTAGCGATGCAGGCTTACTTGGAGTCCAACACTGTTGCTCGTAGAGAAAGTAGCGCTCCCATTCCTTAGCTCTGGCAGATCATAATCCTCACGATCTCCGTGATCAGACACCTGCACACGCAAGAAACAAAACAAACGCAAGCGTAAAATCTAGTATATGAAACTATATGTCAGTCAGAGAAGACATAACTCATCATCATAATCAACAACAAGAGTGGAACCATAACCAATAGTCGCTTATCATTAATCAATCAAAGAAGAATACAACCATAGCCCTAATGCTGAATTCTCCTTCGAAGGGTCGCCAGCGGAACACGTCTCGAAGAAGCCTGTCGGGGATGGGACAAACCTCTCTCTTCGAATGTTTCGACAATAATATCCTTGCTTGGATTTGACCTTAAGGGAATGAATCAAGGCTCTTGCAGCATAAGGCTCTGATGGCTCTTGGGAACTTGGAGACTCTTGGATTCAGCTATTCAGCCCTTCAGCCCTTTAGCCCTTTAGCCCCTTCATCAATGGATGAAGGCTATATTTATAAAGGAGAGGAGGAGGTTTGGATCCCTACAATAGTGGAAGGGAGGCCTTATCCCTTGGGAGTTTCCCCATAAGGTGGAAACAAGAGGCCAAAGGAGGAAGGTCGTGGTTATTCAGTCAAAACCACTCCTGATGACTCATCCACGAAGTTGTTGTAATCAAAACTTTGCCTCTTTTTTTAAAAAACCTTTCCAAAAGCAGATTGGCGCGGGTGCTTAACTGAGACAGAGTGCCAATTGGCGTGGGCTCAGTGTTAATTTTCCTCATTAGCGCGAGTACATAACGGGCTACCAGTGCCAAGGAAAAAACATGTGTTTTTAGGGGTCTGCTCAGGAAATTATCAACAAAATAAATGTTGTCCTCATGGAAAGGGATGCAATGATGGTATTTGCAAGGCATGATGCCGCTTATTGGTCACAGAAACGGCCCTCCAATGGGAGAGATGGGGATTGCAGGGATGGTGACAAATTTCTATGTAACACAGTCCATAGATGATAATTTTCCAAAAGGACTGGTTCCTCTAGAAGAACTATTTGACTTTAATGATGTTGCTAAGAAGCCAAAGATGGAACCCACTGAAGCTGAAATAGAAGAATGCAATATAGGCAGTGAACAAAAATCAAAAATGATAAAACTGTCCAAAACACTGCCAGCTCATATAAATAGAAATATCTTGCGCTTTTCAAATAATTTACTGATGTGTTTGCTTGGAGCTATGAGGATTTAAAGTCATATGATATTGAGATAATCAGCATAAGATCCCTCTCAAGGAAAACCAGAAGCCCTTTAAACATAAATTGTGCAGAATAAACCCTGTGCAATTGCCTCTGGTTGAGAAAGAAATAAGAAAAATTTATGATGATGGAATAATAGTCCCTCTAAGATACTCAGAATGGGTTTCAAATCTTGTATCAGTGAGGAAGAAAACAGGGGAAATTAGGCTATACATAGACTTCAGAAATTTAAACAAAGCCTCCTTAAAAGACAATTACCCTTTACCAAAAATGGATCACATTGTACAAAGGGTAGTAAGCTCCAAAATAATATCTTTGCTTGATGGATTTTCGGGATACAATCAGGTGCTGGTACATCCAGATGATCAACACAAGACAGCTTTCGCCACACCCTGGGGCACCGTCATGTATGTTAAAATGCCTTTTGGGTTGATGAATGATGGGGCCACCTTTCAAAGAGAAATGGATATTGCTTTCTCAGAAGAAATAGGTTACTTCATTGTGATATACCTTGATGAGATCATAGTCTACTCAAAAACTGATGAAGAACACCTAGCTCACTTAAGAAAAGTCTTTGAAAAATGCAGAAAATACGGTTTGTCTTTGAATCCCAAGAAAACTCTATTTGGCCTTCAAGAAGGATAACATTTAGGCCACATCATATCTGAAGAAGGGATCAAGATTGACCCAAAAAGGATTAAAGGAATATTGCAAATCAGCCATCCAAGAAATATCAAAGAGTTGTAGTCTTTCATTGGAAAGATAAATTTCTTAAGACGGTTCATACCAAACCTTGCAGAAATCCTAAGAAACATCACAAACATTCTTAAAAGAGAAATAGGAGTCAAATGGACCATAGAAGCAGAGCAATCTTTTGATCTGGTAAAACAAGCTCTTACACAAACACCAGTTCTAATTAGCCCTGATTTTACCAAAGACTTCTTCATTTTATATTTTGCATCAAAACATACAATTGTTGATGTCCTACTGCAGAAAAATATAAAAGGACAAGAGCAGCCATAGCATTTTTCAGCAAGGCATTAAGAGATGCACTTCTAAAATATAACATAATGGAAAAATGAGCTTTTGCCTTAATCAAGGCATTGAAAGATTTCAGATTATACATTCTGCACTCACACATCATTGCATTTGTGCCTCACACAATGGTAAAGGACATATTAACACAAGATCCTAATGGCAAAAGAGGTAAGTGGATTTTTGTTATATTAGAATATAATTTGGAAATCAAGCCCACTAAACTAATCAAAGGGCCAGGATTGGCTAAACTCATAGCCGAAACAAACTTTCAAGCACTGGACATAAATATGATTAATGCATTAGATGAACAAAAGGAGCTGGAAATTCCACCCATTGAAGAATAATTTCCGAATTCATCTTGGTATGTTGATATATTATATGTGCTTTTTAATCTTAATGTTCCTCCTGGTCTGTCCAAAATAAACGCTAGATTCTTAAAGTTAAAGGTTGTAAATTTCTGCATTTTAGATCAAGTTTTATATTGGAAAAATGCTAATGGTATATTGCTTAAAGGTTTGCCTAAGAATGATGCAGATAATATCAAGCATGAGTTTCATGAAGGAGAATGTGGAGGCCACCTCTATTGGAAAACCACTGTCAATAAAATCCTTAGATCTTGTTACTATTGGCCCACCCTCTTTCAAGACATCCATAAAATGGTAATTTCCTGCCATAAATGCCAAATCTTTGAAGGAAAAAGAAAGCTAGTGCCATTACCTTTGCATCCAATTTTTGTTGAATCTCCTTTTCAACAATGGGGCCTTGATTTTATTGGAGAACTCCACCCTGCCTCCTCTTCCCAACACAAATGGATCCTTACTGCAACTGACTATTTTACAAAATGGATAGAGGCCATTCCTTCTAGGACTGCTATAGACTCAGTAATTATCAAATTCCTTGAAAACCACATTTTATCTGGATTTAGCTACCCTAGAAAGATTATTACTGACAATGTTTCTGCCTTTAGATCCAAGAAAATGGTGGATTTTTTCCACAAAAATCATATTACATTGGGACATTCAACATCTTATTACCCTCAAGGTAATGGGTTGGTTGAATCCTCAAACCAAAGTTTGGTGAACATTATTAAAAAGTTGCTGGAAGAGAACAAGAATTCATGGCACACAAAACTGGTACATGCACTATGGACAGACATATTAACAAATAAAAAATCAATTGGTATGTCTCCCTATCAGCTAGTGTATGGAGAAGATGTAGTATTCCCAACAAGTTTAGGAGTACCAGTAATGAAGCTCATTCAAGAAGCACAGTCTGAAGAAAATGATATGTAAAGAAGAATAAACCAAACTGTCGAGTTGCAGCAAACCAGAGAAGAAGTATACAACATAACACAGAAAGTGCACGAAAATATCAAGAAGATTTTTTATAAGAGGAACAAGTCAAATGATTTCAACATTGGAGACAAAGTGTTGAAGTGGGATTCAAGAAGAGAGGAAAAAAGCAAGCATGCAAAATTTGACAATCTATGGAAAGGTCCATACATCATTCATTCTGCAAGAGGTAACAATGCATTCTTTCTACAAGAAATGGATGGAACAGAATTTTTTGGAGGTCCTGTCAATGGCAGGATGCTCAAGCATTATTTCAATTGAAGATCTCAATTTAAATCTTTATTCATTGTATATAACATTGTCTATAAAAATAAACACTGTTAGACTCCTCTTATGTCAGTGTGAGATTGATTCTTCTTCAAAACCCTGTTTTGAAGAAGAAATCATTAAATGTGTTTTTTAATATGTATCAAATTCTCCAGCTCTTCAAAAGGCAGCAGCTCAGCTCCTATCTCTGCAAAAGCACAAACAAAAGAAAACAAAACATCATCAGCAATCAGAGACAAAGCAAAATCAAACAAAACAGAGTTTTGCTTCCAAATGTCGGAAGGCCAAATTATGCAACACGCCCAGCTGTTGGGAGGAGTTGATGGTTATAATCTCGAAAGGAGACCATGTGTGGCTTGTAGCTGGCCAGACATTGGCAAGAAAATTCATGCTTTCTCTCGTAGATAAGGCACAACATAATCAACCTTTTGAGTATGGATCCAAAAATTTGTTAATGGAATAAGGCACAAAATTTGTTAATTTGTTAATACATTCTCCTCAATAGTGAATAGAGAGAATGCAACCCCTCTATGAACTTGATCGAACTTAAGTGATGAGCTATAGTCAATAAAATTATTGGTTTCCCTTGAGTGTTGATATGCTAATTATGAGGCAATCACTCTACTTGTAGAAATCATGGACCTCATGGACGTTGCAGATCCTGATGCTGTTCGTGGAGTTCGATGTTAATTGCAATTACTTTAAACAATCGGGATAGAATTATGCTCCTGTGGCAGGGTGTTTATGAGCATATTGCTGGTATAGTGCAATCGACAGTTATGCCATGCGCTCTTGTAGAAAAAGTTGTCTTTGGGCTGCTACGCATCTGTCAACGTTTGTTTCCTTACAAGGAAAATCTTGCAGATGAACTTTTGAGATCTTTTGCAGCTTATTTTAAAATTGGATGCCCGGGTAGCAGATGCATATTGTGAACACATCACTCAAGAAGTCATGCGACTTGTGAAAGCAAATGCTGGCCACATTAAATCTCCAATGGGGTGGCGCACAGTTTCATCTCTGCTTTCTATTACTGCTCGCCATCCAGTAGCATCAGAATGTGGTTTTGAAGCACTATCCTTCATTATGTCTGATGGTGCGCATCTAACACAAGCAAACTATGTTTTATGCCTTGATGCCACTCGAGCTTTTGCAGAGTCTCGGGTTGGTTTGGCTGACAGGTCTTTGCGTCAATTCAAGGCAGAGATCGGATTAATAGTTCTGGACTGGGTTTGGAGGTCGAGCGACCCACCTGGGCGTCGAGCGACCCACCTGGGCGTAGAGCGACCCACTTGGAAGTCGAGCGACCCACTTAAAATGCGAACCCAGAAATTCATTTTTTCTCCCAGGCTTGGATTTTTCCTCGTGGAACAGACAGCATATGCAATTCTTTCAGACCCTGGCAAGCAAATGCGCTATGTATGCCACTTGTTGGATCGCCAGACAGGTAAATCATTGTAGAAAGAGCACACCAACGTGCGAGTCGAGACAAAGTTTAAACAATGGCTCCGGTGTGTTAATATTGAACACTATGTGAATTCATCGAAGTGTGGGTGCGCACAATTCACCAATGGTAACTCATGACTCACAACCTGAGAGCAGCTCTTGAAACGTGGATGTTATTTAGATTAGCTGTTGCAAGAAGAAATGAAATGCGCTGGAAATCTCAAGGTGAAATGCGGAGCGTCTTCATAAGGGGAAATTGAAAGCGAAATTGCCAGCTGGATTGTTCATTTCTGTAATCAAAAGCAGAGTTTTAAAAAAAGCGTTTTGTTTAAAAGTAAATTTTTATTCGAATATCGAATGCCAAGGTCAAAAGCTAAAAATAAACAAAGACATCAACCGCAACAGAAAAATAGGAACCAATTTCCTATTTCAAGACCTCAGAAATCAAAAAATCTGCGCTCCATGTTTATTAGTCATCAGAGGATTTTTAGAGGGAGATTGTATTATTTTAATAGAAGGTTGTTCTCTTTTCTAATTTTTTGTAATTTCAGTTCAAACAGCGCCCTGATTGTTGGGTCGATCTGTTGTTTTTGTTTTAGAATAGTTTATAAAAATAATCATTTGTAAAAAGAAGGGGGGGAAGCGCTGGTGTAGAAGAGAAAACAGAGATTTCATTGTACGGTCTTTGACAGAGATTTTAATGAAAATACAGCTCTGTTTTCTGAGATTCCTGTGGCATGAAATTTGACAAATGTTTCTTCTCTGTTTCATATGTATCTTGTAATGTTTTTTCATTTCATTCCTAAATCATTTCTGTTGAATAATTTTAAGTGAGAAAGGCAGAATTCAATTTATTTGCTCTGTCTTGAGGAAGTATTCATAGTTAATGTTTTCTTCTGTTCGACAAGGATCCATCTTCTATGCCCTTGTCGACTTCTCAGCAGTCTTGTCATTCCGTTTATCTCAATTTAATTTCTAAACTTCATGCTTACCTTGCCTCAGGAGATAATCTGCATTCTTTATTTAATCTCTGCTCTTGCTGCCTTTCCCTCACACAGCCCAGAAACCCAACATTTATCAAAAAACCCTTTTCTATCAGTTTACTAGCCTAAGATCAGCATTTACTATTGGTTATCTCAGCCCCTTTGAAGATCCTTCGCTGAGTTTAACCCGGAGAGAGCCCTCTCCTGTCCTCGTAGGGCTAGCTACGAGGCTAAGGTTGGTTTGATGTTGCCTCGAACCTCGCCTCTTTCAGCCTGTGGTAGATTCGAGCGCTAACAAACACAAAAAAAGAAAGAAAAGAAGAAAAGAGGGTAGATAAAAGAATAGGTAAAGCCCCATACCAAAAAAGAATGTTTCTGAAAGTGTGCAAATCCAAATGCCACTACTTTGAGAAAGGAAGTCTTGTTCAGTTATACAGCCTAATCATGATTGACAAAATTTTGAATTTCTGCTGATAGGTTAGTAAATGAGGATTTTCCAAACTGTTTAAACTTGGCTTGTCAGTAGATTAGGTTGGAAAAGATATTGGTTCCAAAGTTCAAATCTAAACCAAAGAAAAAGAGAGGGATGAATGAAAAATTCCAGATTATAGCCCTCATTTTTAGTTTACTTTTTGCAAAAACAAAATCTATGTGCAACTTGTCCAAAATTCCACAGTTCATGACAATCAAATTGATTAATATTGATTTGGCCATGCTTTCAATTTCCTGCGGATAGGTTAGAGAATGAAAATCTTTCAAACTGTTTAATCTTGACAAATAAGTAGATTAGGTAGAGAACAAAAGAGCTCATTAGTCTAATCTGAGCCTTTGGATGATATAAGGGTAGGAGTAGATAGTTTTTTCTTTCAAAAATAAAAATGATGTCAAGGTTTTTCCAGTCTAAATGCAGCCAAATGAAGAAAAAATTCTAGAATATAATGATGGTTAGGCAGAATTGAGTTGCAGCAAAGCATGATTTTCAAGTTTTAAAGGTGACAGTTACAAGAGATTGCAGCAAATCAGCATTTGCAAAATGAAAATCTACTAAGTACAAAAAAGGCACTGATCTACAAATCCCAGAGATCTGAACTCTAAGGTTCTTGGCACCTCCTAAAGGAGTTGCCCTCCCCAGCTGGAGCCACTATTATCCTCTTGTATTCTACAGTTTCGCTAGGTGACTATGGATTTTCTACAATTTGCTAAAGATAGCATTCCTTGACTATCCACTATCTTCAGAAATATCACTACCTTCATTATTTTTCTCTATCCTAATTCACTATCTCTCATTTTTCCTTCTCTAAATTTCCCTCCTGCTCTAAGGAACTTATGTTTAAACCTGACCCTCTCATTCTCACCTTTTTCCCCTACCCAAAGACCCACTTTCATCTCTAAAAAACCCCACCAGCCCACTCACCTTCATCAGTCTTTCTTATTCACACTAAAACAATGTAAAAAATTCTTTTTACATTGTTATAAATCAAAAATGATGATATCTGGGACCCATATTTTATATTAAAACTCTGTTTTAAATAAATAAATCCTGACCCTTTATAAATTTTAGAGCCCCCTGCTTTAAATTTTTTAACCGCCACACTTTGCTAAAAACCCTCCATATAAGCCTTCCCCCCTATTCTTTAAAAATAAGCGCTTCTGCTTATTTTATTAAATCTCCCTGGGCCCTGCATTTTACCAAACCCCACGCTACAATAAGTTTCTGCCACGTAACCCCGAGCCCCGCCTTCAGACTTTCCCGCCGCTCCATTCACCCCGACCACCGTTGATCTCTATCCCTCAAAGATCCAACGGTCTATGGTCGATATCGCACCATTCTCCGCACAAGGGTCAACCACTCCAAATCTCACGAAATGGGTGGTTTTACCGCTTTTACCTCCCGCCATGCGTCCCCCGCTCAATGGAATCGCATCCACCAGCCCGAACTCGCTTACCACTTTTTTCTCCACGCAAAAACCGCCTTCCTCACATGTGAAAACCACCCTTCTCCCTCCCACCAAAACCTGATACCACCACCCAATTCAAATGCTCCAAAGGCATGTGCCTTTACGATGAAGCTCTGCAGCCACCATGAACCTATACAAGCCCAAAAACACACAAATGAACGCAGAAAACCCCTCAAACGTAGGATTTTAAACTAACAATTTGTTGTGGTGTGCAGGTAATCATGGCAGAGATGCTTAAATGCATTTCTTGGGTCCCACAATGCCCAATTAGTCTCCTTGGGTAATGATCCAGTTAGTTTTTCCATCAAAAGGACTAGAAGCATGAGATCCACGCATGAACATCAATAAATTATGACCACTGATGGTCATTCAAAACGACAAAGATGCTCCATTGCGCAGCAAATTGCAAACAGAGATACGGGCTAAGGAAGAAAATAGTCAAAAGACCGTGACAGTGAAGGTTAGTGGATTAAAGAGTTAATCACAAATTAGAGATAAAGGCAGAGTTAAGGAGAAAACAGTAAGGTATACAGTGAAGACAAATCCAAGTTTAAAATGGCCTAAAAAGAGTTTAAAATACAAATCAAGCAAAGATTAGCACAGAGGTAGATCTGAATGACTAAAAAAACAACATTTACTTCTTCAGAAATACATTTGGACACCTACAGCCTATTTTATTTCAGTTAAGACATCAACAGTTATTGAAACCGTCACAGATATTTTTCAGCTACTCAACAGTTATTGTAAAAGTTATTAAGAAGCCTTAAAATTCAAACATATCCTAAAGATAACTCAGCAGTTAAGATTAGAAGTTATTATTATAGTGAGATATTTTTTTTTCCTTGGGCCTTGCATGGTCTCAAAGGTCAAAAACACATTAACTCTGAAATAAATACAAATCTGGAACCCTAGCTTAGGATCAGCTCCTCATTTTGCAGATAAATACTGCATGTGTGATTCATTTTTAGTGTTGGTTGATTAGTGGTTGTTGAGCTAGTTGATGAGTTGCTAGGCTGGATTTGAGAAAACTCTGAGCTACAGAGATCTGTTACACTGGGGTAATGTAACTATTTTTAACATCAGTAATACAAGCACGTTCACAGGATTATTGAGCTATGTTAATAGTGAAGTTATCCTTCTTTGTCAATGTTTTCCTTCTGTTTTCCATTTTTTCCATTATTTCTCTGATAAAAGAACCGAAATTTTAGATTAGGATATGTTGTCTTGGCACCCTGATTCTGTCTGCTTTATTTATATTAATGTTTCTTCTGCAAGGTCTGATTGGAGAATTCTTAATTTCTCTCTGGTTCCACCTAGCTGCTTGTTGTCTTAGAAATGATTCAATAGATTTCAACCAAATAAGTCTATGGTATGCCTTGTCCTTTGGTGTAGCTTGAAATATTTTTTTAAAGGACTTTCTTTGAAGTTTACTTAGTGGGGTCCAACCAAAGAAGTCTATGGTATGCCTTTTCCTTTGGTTTGTCTTGAACTGTTGCTACAAATTTCTTTTCAGTTTATTAAAAAATTCTTAATTTCTCTCTAGTTATGCTAACTGTTATCTTAAATGTTTTCTTTGTCTGAAAGTAGTTCTAGGATTGTTGGATTTTTGTCTTAAATGTTTTCTTATTAGAGTCTGGCCAAAGAATTCTATGGTTTTCCTTGCCCTTTGGTTTGTCTTAAATAGTTACCTAAAAGGTTGTTCTTGCTGAATTATAATTAAAGGATTCTTAATTGCCCTTTAGTTTTACTGTTTTCACAACTTACTATCATTTCATATTTCATCTAATCTAAGAGATCCACTTGATATAGTTAGCTTGCCCTATGAAAACCCTTGCAGAGTTAATGAACAATTAAATCCTTTTATGACTCCATAGCCCAATGGATTAATGTTTCTCACAGTCTATCTATTCAGCTGAAACACTCCCTCAATTAATCCCACCATTGATCTATCAACCAATCAAACAAACAAATAGTCCTAGAACTTCATAACTAGCCTAAAATCAGAAATCAAAAGCATAAAGACATATCACTTACAAAAACATACATAGAGAGAGCCCTCTCTAAGTCCAAGAAGGCTAGGTGCTTTGACTCCAAAGTGGTTTGACATGTTTCCCTGCAGAGTTTTTCTTGCCAATCTTTCAAATCACGGGGAGAGAACACGTTAGTGGTGTCTTTGGCTGTTGAATGCAGCAAAGATGTCGTATATAATTGGGTGGGATACCTATGTAACAAACTCTTAGTTGCATGTCGCGAATCTCAAGATGATGGAAAGTAGTTCCATTACACGTGGATCTTTCTCTTATTAGTTTTGATGGCTTGGAAGGAGCCCGATGAGTCATAGTTCTCCTCTACAAACTCAGATATTTACGAGGTTGCACGGTATGCCTCGTTTTTGCATTCAAAACAGTCGGCTCGGGTGATGGCAAACAAAATATGTTGGGTCGGGTTCAAGATGAGTATGTGCATGGTGATAAGCCAAAATCCCTGACTATCACTAAGTATTTTGGAAGAATATCGACCGGTTGTGGACTTCAAAGCAAATTTCCACCATATACATATATGGGCAAAGAAAGACATTGTTGGTGTCTGGTACAAGTTGTTTTACCTGTTAACCGAGGAAGATGTCGTAGCCATAGACATTGAATGGCCAAGTGATTGGCTAACTCCACCCATTGCAGGCATCGGAGATGGATCATGTTGGGACGAGTGACGCAAATTCCACTGCGTAGTTAGGAAAGAAGGACTTCAGGAAGCTACCAAAGACAGTCACATTTGTGACCGATACAGAAACTGAAGTGAAGGTTGAGACAGATTTGGATGTTCCAGTTACAGGATGAGTGGTTGATAATGGTGATGATACAATTATGTATCCATCAAATCCCCCCTCCCCTTTATTACTAAAATAAGACAACCACAGAGTGGTGGCGTGTGGAAGAAAATGAAATCCAATAGGTTTGCCAGCCCAGAAGCAACGATCCTCACTGAGGGGGACCTCGATGAGATAGGAGACAATGTTTGGCATGTCATCAAGCATCTATGGGGTAACATTGAGGATCAGTACAAAAAGGTATTATTGGAGGTCCATCAGGGCCTTAAGGATTTGCAGGCTCAAACGAGCGCTATACAATCGATCGTGAGTTAAGCGAGCGTGGCTCAAGCGAGTAGGACACCAGCAGATGCAAGAATGATAGAGCATGAATTGGACATTAAAACTGATACCCACGTGGTGTCTATCCCTATAGGAAAATTATGTTTTGATACTATTGATCAAATGAAGCAAGTGGTTCATTAGCAGAACACAAGGCTTAACCTTGTTGCGCTGCCTCTACAGACATTGCATGAGTTCCATCAGGGTGTTACTAAAGAATTCCATATCAGAGTTCAATGTGTCCTATTGGTTATCCAAGATGTTAAGCGGGAAAGACAGAGGATATTCAAGGAAATATAGCTTGTTGTATAAGAGCATGATGAAGAGATTGTGCAAATACAGAAGTTGGAGGAATCCATCTCCAAGGCTTGTAGCAACCTACCTCAGCTAAAGATTCAGGTTATAGCCGCCCTTAAGGAAAAAGTGGAAAAGCTCGCCATGGAAGTAAAGGATTCTAAGGCTGAATTTAACAAGGTGTGGCTCAAAATGAAAATTAAGATAATTGAGTTGCAAATGCAATTTCAGCCTGGCACTCCACCAGAGGTCCGGGAGCAAAGCACAACAAAGCTCAAGGCTACCACTAAACGTATTGAATGCATCATCAGGGAGTGCACATAAGTATTTGAATATGTCATGGATGTATGGGCCTCATTGCAGGAGGACCCTTAGGTACAATAGATTGAGCAGGAAGTTCGTGAGAAGTTAGAGTAGTTGTACCACATTAAGGTCACCGCAAAGACTCTAGCCCCAATATAGCATTATGCCCGTCTCCAAGAGGGTAATTTTTTGTAGGAAAAAAATGATGAGTTGCGTAGAAAAGAGAAGCTTATCACCACTAGAATGAATTCATGGGAAGAAAAAGCTAGTCAGATCTCACAGACTTCCAAGAAACAGCTAAAGGGATTGTGCCATACATGGAAGGATATTTCCGCCAAAATTGCAGGACCAATGACTGAGACGTTTCTAAGAAAAGCTCGAGAATTTGAAAAGCAGTGCACCGAAGTAGTTCCACCTTTGAAGGATTCCTTGAGTGGAATCAAAGCAAAGATTGAGGGTGCAACGGTAGAGTGACTTAGGAAAATTCATTATTTTATGTTGGGGGCCTATTGGATAGAGTAGCCCTCGATGAAATATTTTGAGAAAGACTCTACAGATCAAGGAGTGGATCACGAAAGGTGAAGTTAAGTTAGAGTCTTAGGGGATTTGGAGTGGGTCAAAGCCCCTTATTTTGTTAAAGAATGAGAATATTTCTTATATGTTGAGCTCTGACCATGATTTTCGAACCATGTTATTGTAAATGTAAAGACTATATAAGGAGTCTAGGATAGTCTTGATGAAATATCATATGTGATGATATAATGCACTTGTATATAAGATTATTTTGTGTCTATGTTTTATGGTTTGGGATAGAGAAAAGGCTCTTACAACTGAGTGCACAAAGACCTTAGGAAGTCTACAGCTGAGTGCATAGATCCTTGTAGCTCAGTGCATAGGGTGGAATTGATTGTATTGGGAAGATCTAAAAATTAATGAAATACTCTTGAAGACAAATTTTAGTTTTGAGTTTTTATTTTCTTTACTTGTATTTTATATTATCTATGGTAAGTAAGGATAATAATCTCTAATTGTGTTGTGAAGTCATGTTTAAGGTTACTTATGTTGTTTTATCCTTGTTGAAGTAAGATTGCACAGTCCACAAGTTGTTTTAATAGAAGTGTCGAACTGTGATTGTACAAATAATCTATCTGCTCTTCGAAGCTTTTTCAAGTATTGAAAGGAAGATAACCATAAGCACACACTCCATTGTCACTATAAATGCAGAAACCTAGTTTTATAATCCCCCTATATTTCCTTGGGCGAGACTTCGTTCTGTGTAGCAGACCGTTGCCGAAAGGGCCGGTAATGGTGGATTTTGTTGGTTCGCGCAACGATATATGAACCTAGGTCTAGGCCCCATCAAGCCAACAGTCAACGATGTTGAAAAATGTAACTAGGTTTGGTATGCATGATTGTATTTGAGTCATATGTAAATGTACTTATGAAAATAATGAAAAATAAAATATTATTATTATTATTACGACTTATTAAAGCATGGTTTTCATTCTTGATTCATCATGTTTTAGGTCAAAGCCCCATTGAGGAATTCTAGAATTTATATTGAGTCATTAGAGTCATTGTACATTTAATGATACCCTTCTTAGTATTTTGAATCATGTAAAAAGAATGTTTTTTTGCTCAAAAATTAATTTAGTCACCTCCACACCAAGTTGGCCTCAATAAGGGTCATTCGACCTCACCTAAAGCCTATATATTGAAGCAATTTGATTTATTTGGAGGACACACTCGCACAAGTTAACTATTCAAGAAGAAGAAGTGGAAAAATGTGAACTTGCATAAGGAGACAAGAAGTTGCAGGATCGAAGTTTTGGTCCATCTATCTCTCACACATGTGGACATTATAGGAAGATCAAAGTCTATATTGCTACATCGAAATTGTTGCTACAAGTTGATGCCAAGTCGAAGTTGTTGCTACTAGGTTGAAGTTGCTAATGTTAGGTCGAATTTGTTGCTGATAGATCGAAGTTTCTAGGGTCAAAGTGACACTGCTACATAAGTTCATGTAATGCATAGATCGAAGTAGATATTTCTACAGAGATCAATTTTTTTTCTACTACAAGGTCAAAGGTCTAGATTGAAGTAGTTATTGCTACATAGATCATTTTTTTTTCTACTACAAGGTCAAAGGTCTAGATCGAAGCTGCTCGAAGGAAAGGCTAACTTGGTGTCTCTAAGTCAAGGGTCTTGGATTATCTCAATAAAACTATTGAAGGAAGAGTTGTTGATTGGTTTTTCCCTAAGGTTAGGGTTTTTCCCTAGCTTTCCACCTACATCTGGTGTCCTTAATCTTCGTGCTATTGTTTTGGTAATTTTTTGATGAACTAAGATAAAATAAGAACATAATAAAGTTAATAAGGACCAAATAATCTCACAAGTAATTATCAAGTATAAGAAAATAATTCTTCCGTTCTAATTTTCTAACAAACGAGGCCAAACTTACAAAGGTTCAACTAGTTCAAGTCCTAACTCCTTATACCCCTGGCCTCCTTGGGGGCATGCACAGATAAAAAAAGAAAGTGTAGGCTACTCTGATACCACTAATCCAAATTTATGCAAAAAAAATGAAATACAAACTTAAATAGAAACAAAAAGCTACAACAAAAATTGAACCTCAATTCTCGATTTCAGATTTCTGTGGTGAGAGTTTAGGGTTTCTGGCTTCGGAATCTCCACAAAAATGTTCACTGCGGAGATTCCGAAGCCAGAAACCCTAAACTTCAATTCATTGATAAGAAATATGCAAATTTACATGCAAAATGGAAATAAACTAGCTCGGGCGATGGTAGCTTATCTCTAAGAAGAGATGAGATAGCTACATTCCTTTTGAATTGTGTTACAATGAGGCTCATAGGCCTTTTTATTATTGATAAACAATTCAAAACCCTAAAGATCTAAAAACCTAACCCTAGGATATGAATCACCAAAATTTTGTGGGCTTAGTTGGGGTTAGCTGGTACACCAATTACTTACATAAGTCGTAAGTTTGGCATGCAATCTATGTTTAAGGTGTATGATACCTTATTAGAAATATTTATTCAAGAACTAAAATTTTCAACAAAAACATCATTTAGGGCCTCAAAACAGCTCTGAAAGTTCAAGACCTGAAAAACTTCCAAAAATAGTAAATTATGCTACAATTAAGGAAAGTTTAAGAAAGAGTGTTGGGGATCCTAGTCGAATAGGAAGGTGGCCACAAATATCCACCTATATCACCCATGCCTAGTATATGTATATGTGGAGTCCACATGGGTGCCATGATATCTTACCACTTCCCATTGCTCATCATTAGAGGTTTCAGTGCATAGAATGGGTGTGTTGGTGAAGGATAATATTACCTAAATGTGGTTCCAGTTTGGAAACTTCTTTCCACCATCAAACCACCTTGGGATCATGGTATGATAAAATAGACAATTTTTATTTTCTTCAGGACCCACCTTTGGGCTGTGAGTTAAAGGGGGGGTGTCAAAGTGGGGATTCCCACCAAGGGTTCCATGTTTAAAATGGATGCCACTTCATGGAAATGCAATTGCGGTAAAAAATAGTCAATATTGTGCTTATTTCTTAGCCCCCTTGGTCCAATGTAGGTAAAAAAAATTGGGGGAGGGGAGGGGGGGCCTGAAACCGGATACCGACAACATTGAAAATTGCATGGATTTGGAAGGTGATATGACTATGAAACCCCACCAAATGGAAACTAGGTGTGATGTGGTCTACCAACAGGAATTTGGTGGAGCTATGTGGGTGCCACGTAATATAAAAAAGGATTACACATAGCTCATGGATTCCACATGGAATCATGTAATTTTTCTACTTTAATAGTCCATAAATTTCCATCCAGGGGTCGGATTGAGGTAAAATTTATATCACCAAAAATAACTTGAAAAGATGGATGTGATGGTAGTATAATAATTTAATTTCAAAAAAAATCAAAAAGGAGGATTTTATAGCTCCATATTCATGTCATACCTTGGAGGTGAGGTTAAATCATAGTGTAACACCTCCTACAACCCAAGATCCTTTAAGGGGATGGGAGGGAGTGTTACAAAATGGTATAAGAGAGAAGGTTCAACACTGGAACATAATATGCTTAGACAGACACACACATGAGAGGATTATAATCTGATGTTGTATACACATGTATTGATTTTAAACCTACAACTGATATGACCTTATAATATGTTATATTAATGCGGAATTTGATTTTACAACTAGTTCTAGATCAACATGTTTAAAATAATCATACCAAGGTGATGTGTAAATATATTTATTTGTGTTTTATTTAAATAATAGTTATGTGTGTGTGATAACACATAATAAGACACAATTTCAACAAAGAAATAAAGGAATGAGTAGCATAATGCTTCAGTATGACACAGACAAGTCCCATCAAGATGAGGAAGAAGAATTAGTTAGGAAGAAGTTAGAGAAGAATTATCTAGATTTGATGGACACTCTAATGAGATTTAGAGCTGATTTGAGGAGTTGCAAGGTATAAAATTAAAATATTATTAGAGCACAAGAAAGGAAAACTGATGTAAATGTAGTAATATTGCATACTCTATCAAACCTCAAAAGGTTGAAACAACATGAGCTTGATGCCAACTACCTGGGAAGGAAAAAATCTAAACCTAACCCATCAAAGGTCTAAAAGAAAAAATTGGAGACCAATAAGGAAAAGAGTATAAATTCAAGGAAAAAACATAGGTAAGAAAATGAAGACATGGTGAGAGGATAAATCTACTTAACACTCCAAAAATAAAATCAAGTAGCAATGATCGGTTATCAGATATTGTTGTTAAGAGACATCATCATCAGAGGAGAAGTAACAAGAACTCAATTTCGAAAGAGTTTAAGAAATAAAAACCCCTACCTTCAATGAAGAGATAAAGAAGGATGAATAGGCAAAGGCTTGGTTATTGGGGATGAAGAAATACTTCAGGGTGCATGACTACTTGAAGAACATGAAAGTCTGAGTGGCCATTTTCAACTTGAAGGGAAAATTTGACATATGGTGGGGATATTTGAGAAATTTTAAGGTCATTAGGGTGAAGGAACTTGTTATCACCAATAAAAATTTCACTTTTTGATTAGGAAGGTCATTTAGCATAGGTTTTTATGTTTTGGCAAATTAATTCATGAAATTGTTGAAATTTTGTGAATTGGTCATTATCCTAAGTTTAGGGAGTCCCACTTTCCATGTCATCATGATCAAAATACATAAAAATCCATAAAAATATCCATGCATTGGTTTAAAATTTGGTTTTAGCCACCTGCCTCTCTTTTCCTGAGTCTGCAGGAAAATTAACAGAAAACAAGTGGTTTTCACTACGAACTCACCTGACCAATCCATAGTGAATCTGCTAGAATTATAACGGAAAGCGCTACGAAATCATGTTTTCTGGACCAATAAAGGAAAGGGTGAGGTGTCGAGTCTTTAGAGGTTAGAGGTCATTCTGAGGTCATGTGATCAGTTAGAAAAGTCATGCAACATGTGTAATCATAAGTGGTCACTCATTATTTCACTTAACCTCTCTCCTTTGTCCTTATCCCTCTCATATTTGAAATTTACCTTTTAAATTCATCCTTGAGAGTTGTTGTCTGTCATCTTTCCATATTAACTCTAAGTGTAGTTTTTGTATCATCTTCAGAAAAGTCCAATTTGGTCTACAAGAACCTTGTTGTGCAATTATTTTCTTTGCGGGTGTCATACCATCAAGGAGGCCAGCACAGGGTTAAGAGATATGGCCATGCATAAGAAGATTAATAAAGGGGGCTCAATTGTCAGGTATGAGCCCATGGATCTAAAATTAATCAATGAGAATCCTAGATTTGCAAAAGCCTTCAACAGTGTTCGGTGTATGAGGTTCTACCATAAATTACAAGGTTTTCATGCTCAATTTTCGAAGGACTTTGCAGTGAATTTCATGGGCACTACATCAAAGGTGGGTGTGCTTATTTTTGTGGTGTCTCCTGAAAAAATTGACCAAGCTACAGATATCTTGAGGATGGGAGAAGAGTGGTTTAAAGCCACTAAGTTCAAATTATATAATTGTGATGAATTCATGAAACCTTAACACATTGCAGTGGATATGACATCTAGGATCCCAAGGAGTTGCCTTAAATAAAACTACTCCAAATTATTGCTTGTAATTCAAAAATACTTCACATGTGAAGGGAGGTTCCATAGGATTCATCAATATCATTTTAGGCTCTTGCTACATTCACTGGTAAGCAACCTCTTGAACTTCCATTTTTCTTATTTATAAGCCTAGGCAAGATGTCAGACAAACTTCAAGCTAGGCCATAAGGTAGTGAAACTTCAATTTTTCATCATGGATTCATCAAGCTTCTAGTTTTGGAGGAGTTGAAAATTTTGAATAGATCCTGGGCCATATTCCTATTTCTTAGTGGTTATGAAGTAGATACATTAACACCCAAGAATACACCTAAATCAAAAGCCACTCCTTCAAGCAAGAGTGACAAACTTATAACTAAAATAGAGGGTGTAAATGAGGATGAAATGGAGCCCAGTATAGAGCCCATGGATGTTGAAATAGAGCATGCATAAGAAATAGAAGTTCCATGGCCCACACCTACAAATAGCAAGTCCAAGCCCATCAAGAAGAGTCATGGAAGGATAACAAGGAGCCAAACACTAGGGAAAGGCAACCTTGAAGACATTCTTCAAGACATAGACATAAAAGAAACTCCGGTTGTTAAAGTTGTAGATATCAAAGGAAGAAAGAAGAAAAAGAAGGGTCTTACTGCCAAAAAACTTGAATTCTCAGGAGAAGATGTAGGTTTTATGTTCCAACCAAGAAAATCAATCACCAGGCTGTAGCTTTCCAAAGGTGTCATGGCTAGTAAAATACTGAAGTAACAGACAAAGGCAAGCAACCTATGGCAGAGTAAGTCATTGACTTATCTCCAGCAAAGGAAGAAATCAGTATGCAGAGGAAAGGTAAAGAGAAAGTTGTTGAAAAAACTGAAGTGAAAGTTTTGAAAGAGCAGCTGAGAGAAGCCAGGGAGGAATTTATTGAAACCAAGTTGGAATTGGAGGAAGCTAAGCTAGACAGAAAAATGGTGGAGGAATTCAAAGAAAAGGTAAATGAGAAAATCAATCACTATGATCAGTCTTTGACCAATGCAAAGAAATTGTCGAAGAGGACACTTCCTCTACGTAGGGTAATGAAACATATAAGAAAGAGGAATATTTGGTTGTAGGCGGAGAGAAAGAAACTTAAAGGTCAGTTGAAAGAGCTAGAAGAGTAAATGGATATGATACAATGAGAGCTTAGGAGAAAAGGTTTGAAAATAACAGTCATAGATGAACCTGTGGAGACGTAATATTTTGCAACCAAAGGTGAAGCTTATAAAGCTTGAAAAGTGGATAAATTACCTTTTTGTTATTTTTTGTATCATTTCAGATCATCACTTGCAGAGCCATAGGCAAATTTTGAAGAAGGAAAGCAAAATTTTCAAGTCTGCTACAAATTAGGCAAGTTCATAGCGTGTCTCAGGCTTGAAGCCCATAAATCTTTATGAACTCGCTGTAGGTTTCCTTTTGCTATAAATCACAGGTATTTTCATGAAAGAGGCAGGTAAAGGTTTGTGTTTAGTTATTTTGACTCAATAAACAGCCTCAGATCAGCAAAGGGAGAAAACAGGTTCTGGAAATAGTCAAAGTCAAAGTGCTACAAACTTTCGCTATGGACTTGCCTAAAGTCCCCTCTTTCTGTAGCGAAGAATATTTTGCTGATTTAGTTTTTGTGGTATTTTTGAGACAAGCCAACCATGTGGAAAGGTTTGAGGTCAGCAAGTGAATGTTTTGATAGAGACAGGTATTCAACAAAGTCTTTCATTTTTCCAGCTCATCATGGAGGATTCATCAATCATTATGACATCATCTCCTAAAAAGTAGGAAGACATGTCTCCTGACTTGGTGGGAGAAATTATGTTTTGGTCATGGTCAGTGCCACCCAAGCACATGACCTTCTCGATGTAAATATGCAGTTTTAAAGTCCGTTGATGTAATAAATAGGTTGTAGAGTCCTATTATGTTTCTAAGTTCTAAAATTAGCTATTGTTAGTTTTATCTCCATTTAATTTGCTTATGGTTAGATTAGGTGTCATCATAAGGACTCGAAGGTTCAGCCTTGTTGGAAAAACTCATGTAAATATGCCTAAGCCTATTAATAGGCAAATGGTTGAAGAATAGAGTGTAGAAATTATACAACAATCATGTATGTCATGGATTCAATCCGATCTAACAATGTACTAAAGTTAAATACTGAATCGCTTCTACAAATCAATTGTGGAATTAAAAACACAATCGTCAATCACATGAAGCAAAGAAGAATCAATCAAGCCACAACATAGATAATTTCCTGGGGAAAGCTTGTTGCTCAAGACCCCACTATCCAGCGTGAATCATGAAACAATTACATACAACCCTTCTCACAAGAGCCCTCCTGTACTCAGCTAATTGTCTCACATTGTCACACATAAAACTGACTAATACTTAGCCAATTTACTACCTCTAGATAGGCTGCCTTGATTGCACAATCCCTAATGAATGCAATCCCTAAAGAATAGGAATTTTGACCTTCCTTGATTGTGCAAGTATCATGGGAACTCCAATGGGTGTTTGGTTGCATGGGTGCAACCCAATAATCCTACAATTGATAGTCAACTTCCCTTTCACCTAGATCTCATCTGGGTCTCCACTGGAACTGAAATGCATGTAGCTAATAATAGTAAATCCTCAGTTTATGTGAGATCATTGATTATGAATTAATTAATATTTAATTCACTTGATTTCTCACTAGTGTATCTAACAGTTACAACTAGCACAACTGAGTTTAACTCACTTAACTGAGTTAAACTGATTACAACCAGCATTAACTAATGCACCACTGCACTTCGAACTCTATTACAACAAGAATTACTTTGCATGCCTCACCAATTACCTCTAACTCGAAATTCATGAGCTAACTAAGTTTATCACACTCAGTTAACTATTACAAGTTATTTTGAGACTAGATTACATTTTATTTTCCATCTTAATTAATGGATAACTAAAATAGACATGCACCAAATTTAGCCCAGTGGACCCCACCCTAGTGTAGGTGTTGAATGCACTGTGTGGGTGCTGAAATTTTCTTGTTGAATTTCAACGCTCCCTCTCAACAAGAAAGGGATTATCCTTCACCCCGATCCTGCCTCTATGGTATTCGAATTTGCTCTTAGTGAGCACCTTCGTCAGAATATCTGCATCCTGATCTTCTGTGGGAATGTACTGTTCTACACATAATATCTGAGATGATGGTACCAGATACCTATGTGCTTGAACCCATCATGAAACACAGGATTAATCGAGAGTCTAAAGCAAATTTGTTATCACAATGTATCACTGGCAGATCCATTTGAGAACCAAACAAACCAACCAAGATCTTTATCATCAAGATAGCCTCACATGCAGCTTAACTTGCTGCCATGTATTTTCTTCCGCTGAACTAAGTGCCACAGATCATTGTTTCTTGTTGTACCAGGAAAATTTTGTCAATCCTATGCTGAAGATCCCTCCTGATGTGCTCTTTATGTCTGATGGACTACCTTCCCAATCTGCATCCGTGAAGCCTTGAAGCTTCACTCCCTCTGTATGTCTGTACCATAGACCATACTCTAATGTGCCCCTCATGTATCTCAAGACATGTTTCCCTGCCTTCCAAAAGAGCTTGGTAGGCTTAACCATAGCTTGAATCAGCTGGTTAATTGAGTAGAAAATGTTTGGTATGATGTTCACTAGATACATCAGTGAACCAACTAACTGCCTGTAGATAGTAGCATCCACTACCTCTTCAGAAGTAGCATCCTCTTTCCTACAATTTCCTGGAAGAGGAGTATCCATGGGTTTGCAGCTCTCCATGTGAAACTTACCCAGTATTTCTTTGGCGTACTTGCCTTGAGACACAAAAATTTCACCATCTTGCTTCCATATTTCCAATCCAAGGAAATAATGGAGTCCCATGTCCTTAATTTCGAACTTCCTTGCAACATCCTCCTTGCATGAGTGTATTAGCTGCTCATCACCAATAAAAATTAGATCATCAACATAAAGAACAATAATCAATATCTTACCCTCAACCACAATCTGGTACAAGTTTTCATCTACTTCACTTTTGGTGAAGCCCAATCTGGTGAAATAATTGTCTATCTGAGTGTACCAAGCACGAGGTGCTTACTTTAGCCCATATTGTGCTCTCTTGAGTCGACACACATGCGACTCATTTTTAAAGATATCAAAACCTTGAATTTACTCTATGTATACTTCTTCCTCAATGATCCCAAGGAGAAACACAATTTTCACATCCATCAGATGAATGCGCCAGCCCATCTGCGTTAAGAGTGCAAGGATGGATCTCATGGAAGAGTACCTTGCAACAGGTGCAAAAGTCTCATCATAATCGATCCCCTTGATCTGTGAGAATCCCCAAGTGACAAATCTGACCTTGTATTTCTCCACACTCCCATCAACAGCTTACTTTACCTTGTAGATCCATCTCGATCCAACCACTGATTTGTCGACTGGTCTTGGGACAATCTCCCATGCACTATTCTTGACAATGGAGTCATACTCCACCATTGCATCAACCCAAGTTGGTTGTTTCATTGTTTCCTTAAAGGAAGATGGTTCAGACACAATACATTTTCTCATAAGAGCCATGTATCCAGTAAACATGTCTGGAGACTGTCTCTGTTTGCGCTCTGAAGTAGGGGCTCCTACATTCTCTACAGCATCAAGTCTCAATCTATTAGCTTCTGTGGTGCACCTTCTGCCATTTCTGATGGATGGCTCTGCATGATTTTTTTCCTCCACTCCTTGATCCTCCGCATGTGGATGTTCCACACCTTGAGGCTCATCCTTGGGAACCAATATTTCCTCCTCTACATGCAATTCCAGCTCCCTCTCAAGGGACAATCGTATGGATTTCTCCTCATCAAATTTTATATCCCGTCGCACAACAGTCATTATTTTGTTTGGCAAATACACTCAATAATTATGGGGTGTTTCAATGTACCCCACAAAAATCCCGATATTAGCTGTCGGTTCCAGCTTCTTCCTCACGTCTTTGGTCACATGCACATAAATAGATGAGCCAAAAATCTTAAAGGTGAAACATCAGGTTTCTTACTAGTGAAATCCTCTTCAAATGTACTCATGCCAAGTATCCTATGAGGACAACAGCTTTGCACAAATAACACAATTTTGCATGCTTCCACCCACAGATGCATCGGTAGGTCTTGATCATGCAACATCGCTCTTATTGCACCCATGATCATTATGTTATTTATTTTAGCGACCCAATTCTATTGTGGGTTATGAGGTGCTATCATTTCTATTCGAATTCTTTCTTTGCTTCAGAAGTTCTTGAATTCATTAGAGATGTATTCTCCACCATTATCGCTCCTAAGAGCCTTCACTTGCTTCCCTAACACTTTCTCCACCAGTGCCTTAAACTCAAGAAACTTATAGAATTTCTGATCTTTCTTCTGCATGAAGAAGATCCAGCAATTACGAGAAAATTCATCAACAAATATCACATAGTACTTATGTTTTGTTGTCGAAGAAACATATAATGGTCCACACACATCTGTGTGAACTCTCTCAAGGATCCCCGAAGCTCAGTTCTCCTTCTCATGAAAGGTGGCCTTTACATGTTTTCCCATAGTACATCCCTTGCATGTGTATGACTACGCAAGTGTACCCTTGGGAAGGCCAGTAGAAATCTGCTACATGACTTTCAAGGCTCCATTATGAAGATAGCCCAATCTCCTGTGCCATAATTCGCCCTCATCCTGGCTCACCACTTTGTCTGCCTTGTCCATAAATGTTGCGCAGCCATCTACATTCAGCTTGTAGATATTCTTAACTCGAATCCCTATCTTCTTGGCTTGTCCTATTGTTTTGTGTTGCAAAAAATCTTTTCCTTCACTAAAAACAACATCATAGCCTATATCCTCCAACATTGCAAGTGAGACTAATTTTTTCTTCAAACATGGTACATGCATTACATCTTTTAATTGAGAGGGTTTATCTGACTGCCTCTGGAAGGTAATGGTACCAATCTCGGTAGCACTATATTGCCCGTCATCACCCATTTCAATATGTATCTGGAGATCCTTCTCCTCCAAGCTACTGAAAAGCTCCTTGTCTCCTGTCATGTGAAAGGAAGCGCCATTATCCAAATACCACACAGATCCCAATGCACTTGACACCATGCATGCAATAAATGAGAAGTCAAGCTCAAATTGCGAGGCAAAATCCTCACCGGCTAAATATCCTCCAACATTCTTTTTCTTCTTCTTTTGTGGACAGTTATTAGCATAATTCCCATGCTCATGACAGTGAAAACACTTCACCCTGGACATATCCCGCTTCTTGCAATATTTGGACTCGGATTTAGAATTGAATTTCTTCCCCTTCCCCTTCTTCACCTTGGCATCCAAAGCACAATCTTCTTCATCTTCATTCTTAGATGAAGATCCATCTCTGGTGTTCTGTCTGAACTCCTCCTGCACCAAATCCGACCACAGTCATTCCCAATCTGGCATCTTTTCCCTTCCATTGACAGAGTCTTGATAACCGTGCCAACTCTTGGGAAGTCCTAGGAGAGCCAAGCTCACCAAATCATCATCAGCAATAGTTATACCAACGCTCCCCAGTTCATCTCGAAATTGGACAAATTTTGTTAAATATTTTGGTATGGAGTCGCCTTTCTCCATCTTGATCTTCCTGAGTTTATCTTTGAGCACCAATTTCCTATGGTCGTTGCTGCTCTAGAATAGATCTGTTCAAGCCTTACACATTGAATTTGGTGTGGCTTTCCCATGGAGGCTTGTGACAATGTGGTCTCGTACTCCCTCCAATAGTATCCTCCTCACCGTTTCCACTTTCTTTTGCCATGCATCAAGGTTTGCAGCATCTGTCTCAGCAGGTTTAGGAACATAATTGTCAAAGAATTCCTTCAAGCCATTGTCTTCGAGTTCTGCCTCCATCCTGTCCTTCCAAGAAATATAGTTTGAGCTGCCCTCGAGTGCATACTCCAACCTCAAGCCATTGAAAGCCATTTCGATCCTCAATCAGTTGTAGAACCAAGAAATTCTTTCTGCAAATTCGAATTCTATCCAGTCACAAACTCAGCTCCTCCTTCACAATTGTGATTTCTTGTGCTCTGATACCATGTAGAAATTATGAAACAAGAATGTATATCATGGATTCAATCTGATCTAACAATGTACTAAAGGTAAATACTGAATCGCTTCTACAAATCAATTGCGGAATTAAAAACACAATCACCAATCACATGAAGCAAAGAAGAATCAATCAAGCCACAACACAGATAATTTCCTGGGGAAAGCTTTTTGCTCAAGACCCCACTATCTTCTCTTGTATATTTAGCATGGAATCATGAAACAATAACATACAACTCTTCTCACAAGAGCCCTCTTGTACTCAGCTAATTATCTCACACCCTCACACGTAAAACTGGCCAATACTTAGCCAATTTACTACCTCCAAACAGCCTTCCTTGCTTGTGTAATCCCTGATGAATGCAATCCCTAAAGAATGGGAATTGTGTCCTCTTGACTGCGCAAGTATCATGGGCACTCCAATGGGTGTTTTTTTGGGAAACTTCCCTTTCACCTAGATCTCAACTAAGTCTCCACTGGAACTGACATGCATGCAGCTAATAATAGTAAATGCTGAGTTGCATGTGAGATCACTGATTGTGAATTAATTAATATTTAATTCACTTGATCTCTCACTAGTGTATCTAACAGTTACAACTAGCACAACTGAGTTTAACTCACTTAAATGGGTTAAACTGATTACAAGTTGCATTAACTAATGCACCAACACTGCGAACTCTGTTACAACAAGAATTACTCGGCATGCCTCACCAACTACCTCTAACTCGAAATTCATGAGCTAACTGAGTTTATCACACTCAGTTAACTATTACAAGTTATTTTGAGACTAGATTAAATTTTATCGTCCATCTTAATTAAGGGATAACTAAAATAGATGTGCACCAAATTTAGCCCTATGGGCCCCACCCTAGTGTAGGTGTTGAATGCACTAGGCGTGGGTGCTGAAATTTTCTTGTTGAATTTGAACATAGAGTGTTGATTAATGTTGACAACAAAAGTACTATTGTAAAAAAAAATTCATCGGTAATATACGGTGGAAATTGGATTTTCTTCACTTGAGATTCATTGATGTTCTCATGAATATTTGTCTTATCTATTCTGTAGTTTTATCTTCAACATTCTGATTTTTTATTACTTAGAATTCATGTATGACATGATTTAACTTCCTTCAAACACTTATACTGTTATGAATGTTATCTTTTCATTAGAACATCTATATGCATCAACTTCCATTAGAAGATTTCATATGTCATTGAGTTATTTTCATTAACTCCATATTCCCAATGGTTGTAATTTCTCCACATCTCTCACCTGCATAAATACACACTTAAAACAATATTTCAGAGTTAGTCATCTGTTGAACTTCATTTAGACGATATCATTATATATCTTTGAGAGAGCCCTCTCAGGCTGAAAAGGCTAATTTTCATCTAGAAGTAGGTTTGAAATAGTTACTCTAGGTTGAATGGTGAAGCATCCCATCAGTAACATTTAGTGATAACAAAAATATCATGGAGGAGTTTGAGAAATATTTCAGGGAGAAGTACTTATCTCAGGGGTACTATGATAAAAAATTTAATAATTTAACGAGCATAAATTGGAGTAGATTACTACTTATGAGTACACTAATAGGTTCTTATATTTTTTGAGGTAAATACCATATATCTTAGATGAGAAGGTGAAAATTCAAAGGTACCTCAGTTGGTTACGACACTCCTATCAAGACATGATTGAATTTGATGAGTCGAGAAAATTAAAGGACACTATTTGAAAGGTCATATATTATTATGACCTGTCCAAGCACAAAGTTGAGTTCTGAATAGACTGTAAAAAGAAGGAAAGACCAACCTCAGGGAAAAAGGAGTGAAAGTTTTAGGATATAGGCAAGGAGGGAAGTATGGATAAGTTTTCCACTCTTTCCAAGAATGAATATTAGTGAAAATCCATGAATGCCAGTATAAATGGGCCCTATAAAGCCTCAAAATAAGAGGTTAAGGGGTTTAGGAAAGGGCTTGTGTAGTGTTGGACATGCAGAGAGAACCATTTTGGGAGAAACTACCCTCGATACAACAAAGTGGCACAAAGTTGTACAACGTATAAGAGGTGACAACATTGAATGATGTGGCTTAGAATATACCCTAAATCTATGTTGCATTATAAAATATGTAGGAAAACCATCAAGCCTCAATAAGAGATATGGAAGGTATGGTTGTTAACCAACCTGTTTCAATATTAATTGATCTAGACTCTAATTTCATTTATATCAACCCAAAAGTGAAAAAGACATGTTCTTTACAGTCTAAAGTCCATGAGAAATTGTTGTTGGTTCAGTTGGCCAATAGAATGAAAAGATGAGTGATAGACATGGTGGATTCATGCCCTATGACAATAAGTGGAATGTTTACTTTAGTTTCTCTCAATAAACCCGCAAAAGAAGAGGTTCAGAGGTTGAGGAAAGGGCTTTTGTAGTGTTGGACATGTGGAGAGAACCATTTTTGGAGAAACTTCCCTTAGCAACAACAAAGCGGAACAAAGTTGTACAATCTACAAGAGGTGAAAACAGTGAATGATGTGGCTCATAATATACCTTGAATTTATGTTGAATTGGACCTATAAACCTGCAAAACAAGAGGTTAATGGGTTCAGGAAAGGACCTGTGTAGTGTTGTACATTTGGAGAGAACCATTTTTGGAGAATCCTCCCTCAACAAGAACAAAATGGCACAAATTTTTACAATGTGCAAGAGGTGAAAAAAATGAATGATGTGGCTTAGAATTTAGCCTAAATTTAGGTTGCATTTGAAAATAGGCAGGAAACCCATCAAGCCTCAATGAGCGAGATGGAAGGTATGGTCATTAACAAACCTATTTAAATATTAATGTGACCCAGACTCTAATTTCAATTATATCATCCAAAAATTTACAAAGAAATGTGCTTTGCAGAAGAAATCCCATGAAATATTTTGGTTGGTTTAGCTAGCCATGGGAACCAAAATATAGGTGATAAACATTTTGGAGTCATTCCTTGTGACAATAAGTGGCATGTTTACTTTATTTACTCTCAATAATGTACCATTGGGATCATACGATGTTCTTATTAGCATGGATGGTTAGCATCGCATAAAACCAAAATTGATTACTACAAGAATTCGTTGGAGTGCTTTAGTGATGATGGTAAGGAAGTGATGTTGTAGGGGATAAATAATATTGCCACACTCATGAAAATAACAATGCTAAAAGTTAAAATATGTAGCAGGAAGGGATGTTCACTGTATGCAATCCAAGTGACAAACAAGCCAAAAAGTAGGGAAGCTGGAATGGAAATTCACTTGTTGCTAAAATATTTTAGTGATGTAATCCCAGATGATTTATTGGGATTACCGCCCAAGAGGGATATTAACTTCGCCATTGAATTAATCCCTAAAAAATTTATAGCTTTGAAAGATCCATATCGTATGAATACACCCAATCTAGTGGAATTTAAGGTGTAGCTAAAGGAAATGTTGGATAAGGGGTACATTAGACCCATAATATCACCCTGGGGAGCCTCAACATTGTTTGTAAAGAATAATGACGGCACGTTGCAATTATGTGTTGTTTACCAATATATTAATAAAGCTATGGTAAAGAAAAATTACCTGCAGAATGAGATTAACGACTTGTTTGATCAGTTGAGAGGAGTTGCAGTGTTCTCAAAATAAGATTTGATGTCTAGGTATCATCAGGTTCAAATTAGAGATGAATACATCCATAAAATAGCCTTCAGGATGAGGTATGGAAAATATGAGTTTGTGGTGATGCCATTTGGGCTCACAAACTTGATGAAAAATGTCCTCAAACCATATTTAGAAAAAAATGTATTTTTCTATGTGGCCCACTCCTCAAAATGTCACAGAGGCTAGGCCCTTTATAGGGTTGGTCATATATTACCGACAATTCATTTGAAATTTTTCAAATATTGGGCACTTTATTACATCCTTACAAAGGAAGGGAGACAAATTTTAGTGGAAAGTTTAATGTTCAACCAATTTTGAGCAGCTTAAGAAGTTACTCACATGTTCACCTATTGTGAGAATAATACATCGATAAAAGGAACTCCTAGTCTGTATTCATGGTTATAAGGAAGGAATAGGTGGAGTATTGATATAAGAAGGTGTTGATGTTACAATCAACACCCTACAAAATTTTTCCTACCCTTGAATTGTGGAGCTTATTGAGGATATTATGATCAATCATTCCATAGTCGCTTCACTATCGATTGATGTTATGTTAAGTGTTCAAGTCCTCTTCTCGGATTCTAAGTGTCAAGTCACTTTCTCACACATGCTCAACCTATAATCAATTCATAAAAAAACTTCCTTTATGAAAGCTCAAACAGGCATAGTGCAGTCCATCAAAATAGTGCCTATGCGAGGTTCAAATTATGTCGATAGTCAATGCACACTTTCATTGACAGTCTCCCTCACTTTGATTCTAATTAACCTCTATTTGAGTGAGTTTTCCCAACTGTCTCTTTCGACTCACCTTTACTTTCACAAATGTTTCTTTCACTTTCACAGTTGTAAATTTTGATCGTTTTCACTTTAATAAGTGTAATTTTCATGTTATATTTAATTTGGCAAGTGTCACTTTTAACGTCATTTGCATTTTGCAAGTGTCGTGTTCATGTTTTCCTCCCATCGCAGGTGCCACTCTTGTTTTTTTCACTCTTCTATGTGTCGCACATTATCACATTACCAAAGTTAGTTATAGCACACCAATATACATTACACCATATTACATATCATTATAATATGCATTAGACACATTCCTACAGCTTATCACACCTTTTTTTCTCGGTTGACACTTTTGTTGTAACTTGTGTTCTAGGTGTCAAAATGTGTCGTTTCAATTGTCACACTTAGAAACAAGTGTCTCTTTGTTGTCGTTTCGAGGTATGATTTCTATCCATGAGTCCTATGTATCCTTATGGATTTTATTGATGTTTTCATGTGTGTGATCCAATTTTGAATAATGTTCAGATTCATTTCCCTCTCATACTCTATTGGTCCCACACTTAGACATTATGGAGCTCTTCTAAGTCCTCTTTCCCAGTGAAATTTGTGAAGACATGAACCCTCTTATTAGGATATGAGCTTAGACTCTTCATGAGCCTCATTAATGCAATATTTCTTACCTATAATTTTGCATTAAGTCCTTGTCAAAGCCACCTCAAATCAATGCACATTAAGAACCTTCCAAGGACAGTCACCTAACCCTTGTTGTTCATATTAACTCACTACATTGAGTTTGGAACACAACTACCTTGCATGGAACAAGGAACACTCCTATATGATAGTAAGGAACCCTTCATTACTATGAAAACTATGTAATGCAAAGCCCCCCCTACCTTAATTATGCAATGAAAACCTTCCTAGGAAAAGTGACTTCCCTTATATGGCTTCCCTAAGTGAAAAAATCATTCCAGATGAAACATTAGCCATTTTTGGGTCAAATTGTGTTATCCTAGGAGAAAAAGTGCATTCCAAACCAACAATGACCCCTTTTTTAGGAAAAAAGTGTTGTTTTTGAAGCCTTCCCTTCCTCTTGGCACACGGCACAATAAAACGGCTTAGTCTTGCTTCCACTGATCACTATTGTCCCTCTTTTCACTCAATACTTGTCCTATCAAGTATTCCTCAGCACATGGCACAATATTAAGAGACAGTGAACCCTTGTTGAGAATAAATGTATTTTCCTTAATCCCTCCTCTTCCTTTTAGCACATAGCATAGTCCCAAGCCTTAAGCCTTCACCATTGTTCCTTTCTCCTCCCCTCTGTGTTGAACACTTTTCAAGCCTCCACTTTCTCACTGCATAGCATAGTAACAAGGCTCAAGGATACCTCTTCTTAGCCTTAACTAGTCAAACTAAGCTTTCTTAGTCTTCATATCTTTCCTTTTGGGCGCATGGGGCAGTCTTAAACAACAATATCACCACCTTTTCCCTTCATCTTCCCCAATACACTAGACCAAGGAGAGACCCTATTTACAATGCATAACACAGTAAAAGTGAACATTGTAGCCTTCCTAGGCCACTAATGAGTTAAAATACACTTTCCTTATCAATCGTCCTTCCTCCAACCCTTCCATAGGCCTATTGTAAGCAGATCATTCCATGAGATAGATAGTGATAGAGTAGATGATTCTAAGACTAACTTTCCCTTTCCATGAAATACCTTCATTAGCATCAGTACTTTATCAGCATGAAAAATTGATGCTAAAGGAATATATTAAATAGAATTGATAAAGAACACTTGTAGAGAAGAAGCAAAAATAAGAACAATCATGAAGACATGAAGCAGATCCTGGACCGTGACAGAGAGAAGGCATTGCATGATCACTCAGAAGATTCCAACATTGATACCAAACTCTTTGGAGGGTGAAGATAAGAAAAAAAGATTACCTTTCATTAATATTAAGTGTCGATCGTATATTTCATGAATAATGAGGAAAAAGTAGCAAGGAGAACAACTTGGAATTGTCACCTCATCATGAACTTCATGTCATCATTGCCAAGTTGTAACATGTACAAGTTTCATCTCTAGATCAAATGTGACCATGTGTCATGCCACATCATCATGTGGAATATAATTATGTATTCTCAAGAAAAGGACAAAATGTAATGTGTTGAAGTCCAAGAGTCATATGTGGAATATGAAAGGTCGCATAGTCATGTATTCACAACAACAACAACAACAACAAAAAAAAATCAAAATTCATTCAGAAGTTCAATAGTTTTTTGGAAGTCCAAGAGTCATGAGGATATGAAATTTCATTCCTCTTGTTATAAAAGTGACCTTGTAACTCAAGAAAAAGGGTTTTTGGAGTCTTAAGTTTTGGAGATCTATTCTTGGCTTCTCTAACTTGGAATAGGAGAGAAAAAAATATTCTTTGGAGAAGCAAGAAGTCACTCAATGTTCCATTACTAGAGCTAGTGACTCACCATTGTAACGAATGTACTTGGATCTTTCACCTTATAATTGAAGCTCGACGAGCCAACACATTTTCATGCATGTATTGTGAATGTCTTAGGGATATTATTTAGATGTTTGCTATATATGTTTTATTCATGTGTACTAAGGAAATTAAACTACTTCGGTGGATTTGGTACTTATCTTATTGAATGGGTGTTGTATTTTCTCTAATTATTATTGTGTTTATGTGAACTATTTCTCTATATAACCAACAAAACTTTCTTTTCTCTTGTGTCTCTCTTGGGCTAATACTATTGCTTCCTTTAAAATGTTAAATTTTTGTCTCCACCCTCGTGAAAGTCTCCTTTTACACATTGCAATCAGTGTTTCACAATGTCAACTTACGTTCTTTTTCAAGGGTTATGTTATAATCCTTTATGTTATTCGTTGAAACTAAGGTGAACCTTACAGTTATGGTGGATGGTATGATATTGTGGTTGGGGCTCCCATTCCAAACGGTGTGAGGTCTAATTGGTACTTCACATAGAGGTGTCTCCTTGTATGTTGGAGGTATCCAACACTGTCAACATTATGGTGCTAGAAAGAGGGCTAGATGACAAGTTGTGCCTGGTGAGTTTGTTTCAAATCTCTTATTTTAAATGGATCTTTCCCAACTCATAATTGCAGGATTTGTTTCTAAAGATATTGATCTCACCATCCCCACAGAAATAATTCATATCCTGTCTAATTTTAAGTTTGATGGCATGGGTGAACTAATAGTCCTTGAGCATATGTTTCAATTTTCTTATTTGTGTCTTTCTAATGGAGACATTGTTGTTTGTGCTCAACCTAGTGTTCCTAAATTGAGTTCATTAATTGTCAACCAGGGTTGGTAAACTGCTGAAGTGTGGTGCACTATATGTGCCTAGGTATTTGTTTCTCACTACGTTGTGTTTAGTGTTTTATGATGTTTTTGGTTTTATGGTTTTATGTTTGAAAAGGGAAAGAACTAAGTGCTGGTGAAAAGAAGCTATTGGTTATTTAAAACAGACAAAGCCTAAACTATGGATGACAAACAACAAATGCAAAGCTTGATAATGACTTCATTGCAAGAAAATAAATCACAACATGAGCTTGAACTTATCCAATTCATTCATTAAAGGTGTGTTGGAAGAGCTTGAGAAATGGACAAGTTAAGTGTCAATGAAGTTCTCCTAAATAAACAATCAACTCACAATATTACAAAATGATTATTTGTAAAACAGTAAGGTTTCTATTCTAGATTAACCTATGATTTTGAAGTTACCCTATTCTGCAACTTGACTTATCACTTCTAGGCCTTATTCATAAGTTTTGATATTTTCTAAAATGATGCTTGGGAAAAAGGCTATAAGTGAGTTTGTAAAATATTTGCAGAGTGATCAAAGCCTTAAACTGATATTACTGACCCCTGTTCATGTGATGATGTATCAATATAGATTCAGAACAAAAGTAAGTTTCTAAATAATGACAGCCGAGAGACTAAATTTGACAACTAGCACTACTTGAAACACAATGGATAACACTAGGCTAGAAAGTGATCTATCAATCTTAAAAGACAGTGACTAAAACTTAAAATAGAATGCCATTAATCTTTTCTTGAAACAAAATGAACTGAGACTGAACTAGAGTGCTTCTAATCTACTTGAAGTATAGTGAACAGAGTTAAAATAAAATGCCATTATCAAACTAGAAATGTAGTGACAGAGATGAACTAAATGCAATCAACCTTCGGAGTGCTCTAACTAAATTAACATGCAACTAGTCTATGGAATTCTACAGCCCATCTCGTTCAATAGGAATGATATTTTGGAAGAGTTTGTAAAACAAGTTTGGTTGTATTATTCAATGAAATTGAACATAAACATAAGATTGAAAGCAAATACAACTAGAATCTAAGACACCACAGCTATTTCTTATTCATTTTTAATGATGTTTTGGAAGAGTTTGTAGGAGTAAGACCGGCTGTGACAGTTAGTGTAAACAAGCATAAATCATAAAATTCGAAAGGAAAAACCTACAATACCACAGCTATGCCTTATTCATCGTGATGATATTTTGGAAGAGTTTGTAAGAGTAAGTCTAGTTGTGATAATTAATGTAAACAAGCATGAACATAAACTTCAGAAACTTGCCTAAGCTAGAAATGAAAACGAGACTAAAATACTTATCTAAACCGTATAAACAAGGCTGCTCAGGTAGCAGGGGCCCTCTACCACCAGAGTAGCATGAAATCTACTTCAAGATTGACTCAACGCTTTCAAGGAATTGATGCTTCTTTCATTAAAGAGAAATTACTTCAAAAATAGAGTTTTTTCGGACTTCTGAAATCTAGCAATCAACCACAAAATCTAACCTTGTCCCTCAGTTTCCCGAGCCATAATTGTAAAAAATTTACATAACTGTCTTGAGATAACCTAGGGATAATTGTCTTTCCAAATAAAAACCAAACTAGGACTCTGATGGTGGTCACGTAATACAATTAAGGACTTCTGGACTGTCCTTGTCCTATTAGGAGTCTCTTTCCTAGTTTGAGTTCCCACGTACATAACTGCCTACAGAATTCCGTTCAAACTTCGTGGAGAGAAAAAAATGATGAGGGAATGATGTGGAATACGACCATATGTGTTTTCCTCTGAGATGACACCTGGAACCTGCGTAGACATGAAGACAGCTGCAGAATCGGCAACTAGCTACAGAATGTATGCATTCTGTAGCTAGATCTAGTTCAAAAAGTACTACAATGACAAAATCATAAAAACATAGTAAGTCAGTCATGATATTCATTCTTAAAGAAATTTTAACTAATTCTACTGATCATTTGAGCCTGTGATTAATAATGGACAAAGGAAATGGAGTGGAATGTGGTGGAAGAAAGAACATCTTTGGAGCTCAACATACCCCCACTGCTAGCTTCTTGCATGTCCTCATGCAACTATTCCATGAACTCTGAGGCCTCTGCAAGGACATCCAACCCTCTTCTTCTGCTTTTCTTGGCAGTCAAAGGCCTTCTAGGCTTCTTTATGACTAACTTGAATCTCAAATTTGTGAGTGTCCTGGTTAACTTCTTATTTCTCTTCTTCAATTTTTCACTGGCCTTGTGTAACTTTTGCATTTGTAAGGACAGAGTTGAATTCATATCAGTTTTCAGTTTAATCTGCTCTCTCAGAATTTCATTCTCATTCTTGATATGTCTGTTGAGTATTTATAACTAATATTTATCCCTCCTTAGGATATCAACTGCAGATTTTGGTGGACTAGGAGTTTTGTCTCTTCCTTCTGAAGCTCTTTTCTCTAATCTCTCAACATAGTTGTAAATTTTTTGCTGTGCAGGGTCTATTTCAGGAGCCCCTTCATCAAAATCCCCCTCAGTAGGTGTTTCTTCATTCTCTATGTTTATGACTCCAGTTTGTTTAACCTTTGTTTTCTTTAGTATTCCTCTAAGTCTGTGGCTCCTTCTCGGTTGAGATGGCCCTTCTCCTTTCTCTCTGGCAAATTTTCTTATTATCTTCTCTTTCTTGAGCTGCTTCTTAATCTGATTCAATTTCTTAGAAATCATTTCTTCATTGCTTTCTTGTATTGTTTTACCAGTTTCAGTTTTGGAGGTTTTCCATCTTCTGCTTCTTTTTGTAGGTTTGTCTTCAGGTGGAGGTTCCTTGGGTTCTTCAAAGTGATTTCTCACCAAGAACTCTTCCCAATTATCTCCCATTTTGCTCAAATGATGTTCAGTCAAAATTTTGACTAAACCATGGTGGTATAAGGTTGTTTCCAGAAATTGAATTCTCTTTTGAACACTTGAGGCCATTTTCTTTAAACTATGAAGCAAGAAAAAGGGAAAATTGAGTTCTTCTTCTAGGAAATGCATTATCAACCGAATATGATATACATAGAAAGTACCATATCTTCCTTCACAAGTGATGAATTTTTGAAAGATAAGCAACATGTTCCTCCATTTGTTCTTTAGTGCAGAGCTAGGGATACCCTTTGTAAAAATGGTGACATCCATACCTGGTGACTTGAGTATCTGCTTCCATGCTTCGTTATGAAATTCTCTATTCTTGAACCACCTTTCTCCTTGTCTGGGAAATTCGGTTGCTTCTGCAATGAAGGCTTTAGTAATGGTGAATTTGATATCTCCTATCTCGACCTCAGCTCCGTTGAAGGATCTTGCAAACGTTTTGGTCACCTCTTTGTGAAACCCACTGAATTTTTCAAAGAATTGCAACCACCCTGCTTGTTGTAACATTTCTCTGACTTGAGGATAACCTTCCAAGTACTTAGTGCCAATCGGTTCAGTCCTCACTATAAGACCCATAACTCCTCTTTCCAACCTTCAAATTGTTGCTCCTCTGTTCACGGTGACAATGGTTGTTACAGAGATGCCTCTGTTTCACAGACCGGAATGGTTAAAAATTGGCTACGGGAAAGAGTGATATGAAGTGGTTACGGAATGAATATAATGAGGTGAGGATGATGTATATGAGTTAAAAGATATCACAGAAGAAAAGACCGCGGAGATATTTTGTAACGAATTCAAAATCATCATTAAATGCTTT
This sequence comes from Pinus albicaulis, assembly GCA_034641835.2. Taxonomy (NCBI): domain Eukaryota; kingdom Viridiplantae; phylum Streptophyta; class Pinopsida; order Pinales; family Pinaceae; genus Pinus; species Pinus albicaulis. The sequence goes on along the minus strand of CM076574.1, from coordinate 1,242,486,392 downwards.
GGCCTAGTGACGTGACTAATCCAATCACTTCAGCACTTTAACTGTTTAGATTTTTAAATGATGATCGGATATGGGATTTGAAATGGTGGAATAGAAGGAGTTTTATCCAAATTTTTTGCGGGAGGTTTGTTAGGCATGATCAACAAAATTAATTAAAACAACTTTTTGAATTATTCATAACTTAACTATACTAAAATATTTCATGATATGTCATTATAATCAGAACTTTTACCTTTGCCTTTCCTCTGATTTTTTTTTTCATATGCTTTGTTCTCTCCCTGAAATTCATTAATTTTTGAGTCTTCATAACCTTATTGTTTTTTCTTGTTGTCATGGATATGCAGGATCATTTTATTGCAGATCAGGTGATTAATAGACAGTGCCTTCAGGATCTCTGGCTGCAGAATGTCTGTCTGGTTGCAGAATGTCTGATTGATTGCAGAATGTACCTGTAAAGAACTTGAAACATGAAATGGAATGGTTTAGAGCATGAGTGGAATGTTGTATGGAATGAGTGAAGATGGATGATGAAATATGATGTAATGGAATATGAATGAAGTGAATAATGGAGTGGAATGGATCACAACTTATGAAATGGAGTGAAGTATGAGAAGTGGTCTGCAATTCATGATATGTATTATTCAATTGCAGAAAGACATCAAACTTTAAAAATATGGAATGGAAATGAGGTGGAACATGGAGTGAAATGAATGAAGTGTGTATGAATGAATGAAATGGAGTATGGATGAATGCAATGAAATGGACCATAAGTGAAATGGATCTGCACTTATGATTTTGTAACAACTGCTTGCAGAAAAACAAATTTGAAAAGCTAAAGTGTCAGAAAGATTCTGATTTTCACTCTACCTTTTATGTATAAACATGCTAATCAGTGATTATTTTTCATGTTTATACTTTATTTTTGTTTTTATTTTATTTTTTTTCAATAAAATGACTTCAGAAAATTCAATTAAGTTTATGAAGAAGAAAGATTCTTCTTCATTAACTTCACATCACTGTTTTCCTGGAACTTCTTGACAAATTCTTCTCTTGAAAGTGGCTTATGATACAGCTTCAATCTATGACCATTCACAAGAAAAGTGACCTCTTCTTCATCTATTGTCTTGATTTTTATTGCTCCATTGTCAAAAAAATTCACAATTTCATATGGCCCAAGCCAATGTGTTTGGAATTTACCTTGAAAATATTTGAACTTTGAATCAAACAAGAGAGCCCAGTCACCTTCTTTGAACTTCTTTTCCTTGATGTACTTATCATGCCATCTAGTCCTTTTCTGTTGGACTATATTTGTTTTCTGAACTGCATCTTGTCTGATCTCATCCAATTCATTAATCTGCTCCAATCTATGCTTTTGTGCCTCTGTTAGATCAAGTCCTAGCTGAACTGCCATTTTGAAAGTTTGAATCTGGAACTCTATGGGAAACAAAACTTGCTTTCCATAAACAATTTCATAAGGAGTATGGCCTGTTGTGTTTCTCCATGTAGTTCTATAGGCCCACAAGGCTTCAGGAAGCCTATCTACCCAATCTCTTCTATGTAAATGAGCAGTCTTTGTTAGGATTCCTTCAATGACCTTATTAGTAGATTCCACTTGACCATTTGCTTGTGGATGATAAGGAGTAGATTTTCTATGCCTGATTTTGTACCTCTCCATCATTTGTTCCACTAGCCTTGATGTGAATTGAGCTCCTTGATCTGTAACAATTTCCTTTGGGACACCAAAACGAGTAAAAATATCCTCAAAAAGAAAATTAACTACAGATGCTTCAGTAGCAAAAAGTAATGGCTTGGCCTCTACCCATTTGGTAACATAATCAGTGCAAACTAATATATATTTCTTTTGTCTTGATGGAGGAATAATAGGTCCTACAAAATCCAAAGCGCATTAGGTTCAATATGTACCTGAGGCTGCAATGGCATCTCACCTGAAGGAGAAGGTTTCCCTACCCTTTGGCAACTGTCACACCTTTTGACATACTCTTTAGCATCTTTAAAAAGGGATGGCAAATAGTATCCTAAATGAAGGACCTTATAAGTTGTCCTCTTATCAGCAAATTGTCTGCCACAAGGTTCATCATGACATGCTTTGAGAATCTCAGGCATCTCATCTTCCCAAACACATCTCCTAATGATAAAATATGGACATGTCAGGCAGTCATAAATGATTTTTATTTTATCTCTTGCATTCATTATTGAAGGAAATTTTCCTGAAACTAAATAACTAGCAATGTCAGCAAACCAAGGAGTTTGAGTAGAAATTGCAAAAATATATTCATCAGGAAATTGATCTTCAACTGGAGTGTCATCTTTGATGTTTTGGAGTCTAGATAGGAAATCAGCTACTGTTTTTTGTTTTCCAGGCCTATCTACAATGGTAATGTTGAATTCTTGTAAAAGAAATAACCATCTTATGACTCTGCCATTAGTAATTGATTTTTTTATTAAATATCCAATTGCAGAGTGATCTGTGTGAACAAAAGTTTCATAGCCTGTTATATAGTGTCTGAATTTGTTTATGGCATGAAAAACAGTTAAAAACTCTTTTTCAGTTACAGTATAGTTTAACTCTGAAGGAGTCAAATTTTTACTGGTATAGTAGATGGCATAAGGAATCAGGTCTTTTTGTCCCAATACTGCTCCTAGAGCTGTATCTGAGGCATCTGTTGAAATATGAAAAGGTAGCTTCCAGTTAGGTCCCCTTAAAATAGGTGCTTCAGAAATTTTTGTTTTCAGGGTCTCAAAGGCTAATTGGCAGTCAGAACTCCATTTGAATTCACAGTCTTTGGTAAGTAATTTGAAGAGTGGAGATGCTATCTTGGTGAAGTTTTCTATAAATCTTCGATAATAGCCTATAAATCCTAGAAAACTCCTAACATCTTTTTGACAACTTGGAATAGATAAGTTAGAGATGACTTCAACTTTTGACTCATCAACTCTAATCCCATCCCCTGAAATGTGATGTCCTAAAACAATTCCTTCAGTTAACATCATAAAACACTTCTCATGACTAAGTGAAAGATTTGCTTCTTTACATATTTTTAAAACTTTTTCCAAGTTTGCTAAGGATTCTTCAAATGTGTTTCCATAAACTGTGAAATCATCCATATATACCTCTACACAATCATGTATTAGATCCGAAACGATTCCTAATACTGCCCTTTGAAATGTTGTAGGTCCATTGCATAATCCAAATGGCAATACTCGGTAAGCATAGGTACCCCAAGGACAGGTAAATGTGGTTTTGTCTTGATCCTCAAGTGCTACTTGAATTTGATTATAACCACTAAACCCATCTAGAAATGAGAAGTACTTTTGCCGACTAGGTATCTAACGATCTACTGAAGGTAGGAAAACGATCTTTAAAAGAAATGCTGTTCATTCGATGGATTGTTCAGTCAATTTAGTGTGTCCTAAATTGCTGCATTTAATTTGTCAATCAGGGAATCGTAAGCTGATGAAGTGCGGCGCACTATATGTGCAAGATAACCTATTTCTTAACTTTTTGTCGTTTTTGGTTTTCTAAGGTGAAATGGAAATTCTAAGATGAAAACAAGTTTGGTTATGTTTTTTCAAGGAAGTGATATCCCCTATAATGATTTACCAACTTGAAACTTTAAAAAGCAAATTGAAATTTACAATGACAAGAAAGAAAATGAAAATGTACTGCTGAAATGAAAAGGTGTTGCTAATCTAATAAATCAAAACAGTAAACTAGTGAGCATGAAAACCAAACTATTCTTGCTGCCAACTAAACACAAAAGAAACTATGCTTAAGGAAATTCAAAATTGCAACAAAATAAATCTAAATCAGATTACATCAATTCATTTTCTGACCCTTCATCATTAGACCAGCTATGACTTTTGGAAGTAATCATAAACAACTTGTGTAACTGATATTTAATTTGCAGAAAGTAAACTAATACTAAACCATACACTCATGATTCAATCCCTCGCCCATCAGTCAAAGTGTGGCTTTGGAGGCTAGTCGAAGATGTCATACATGATTTAATATATCTAAATTTGCGGAAAAAGAAACTAATACTAAACTACACATTTCATAATGCAGTCCCCTCACCATCGGTCAAAATTATGGCTTTCGGAGGCACAGCGAAGACGCTGTGAGAAGCTTAATATATATCTAAATTTGCGAGAAAAGAAACTAATACTAAACTACACACATTTCATAATGCGGGTCCCTCACCATCGACTCCAGTGCTCGTGGCTTTCATGATGAGCAGAAGACTAGCTATGAAAGTGTACTTAATATATCTAAATTTAACTACTTTGAATCGGATAAGCAAAGCCGAAATGTACAAAGCAAGGCGAAGTTAAACAAAAGCTATGAAAAGCAAACTAGCGACGAGAACAATGTTAGTTTCATGTCATTAGTCAAAAATACTATGAAAAATGCAGAAATCATGTCACTATCTAAACACTCGCAATCAAGAAAACTCGATGCAGATGATTAACAATCATAAAAACATGAAAGACAAATAAATGAAATGGAAATTATGGAAATGTATATACGAGAAATGAGAAAACAACTACAAAGTATGAACATATGGATGGATTATGATACAATGACTTTTTAAAAGAAAATGAAATGAGAAATGTACACTAATACACAAAACCTTAGCTCGAGCGGGGGCCCTCTACACAAAGTCGCTTGGTAACGATCCTCGGAAACACGAATTAAGTTGAAAAAACGTAGTCTTCTCATATTAACAAGCGATTCATTATAGAATGGTAGTGCTACGGCTCAAGATGACGACTGTAATCACTACAAAGCAGACTAAAAGATAACAGTAGTTTATTCACGAACATCAACTATCCAACTAACAACTCACATTAACTTTATGTGTGCGTATGCAAGCGCTCTACTATATAACAATAAACTCGTAGCCTGCCTCTCTAAAGTTCATGATGGCGAGAGAGCACGTAGACCACTACGTCACGGATATGGGAGTGTGGCCGTGTTGGAAAGTGAATCTACGGAAGGTGGATGCTTGAATTCAACCCGCAGCTACGCATGTATGTCGATGAAACCTCCGCAAGCTTAGAAACGGCCGTATGGATGTTTATGTGCCACGACGCAGTCCGGCCGACATGAAACTCCATAGTTGGCTTCCCACGTGGACGCCTTTGACCGCGGCTTCTTTGAGACGAGTTTGCTTGAACCAATAGGACACGAAATCCATGTCCACGTCATTCCCTAGCCCGCCCATGTGGCTGCGTTTCCCTTTGTAGACACACAGCAGCATATAGTTCCACAAAATAGGCTACTTGAAAAGTTGCGATTGTACATGCAGGCACAAGATGTCAAGATTAATAATTTGAATGAACAAAATCTAGATCAAATAGAAAACACAAAAACATAATTAAAAAACCATGTTAGATACCCTTTTGCACACATGATATTGACAATTTGGGAGGTTTAGGTGAGTGAAAAAAGGTATGGAAAAGTGTATGGAAAAGATGCAAATTCGGGACTCAAACATACCCCCATTTGTGAAGGTGTTGCATGTCCTCATGCAACCAAAATTTTGATACTCTTTTGTTCAGGTTCATGTGCCCTGATACTTCAGCTCTCGCACATCCAACCCCCTTCTCTTCTTCTTTGGTACTCGCCATCATTACGGGTTTCTTCATTAAGCACCTAAATTTGATATTCCACAAGTGCTTTCCGCTCAATTTCTTTGGCATTTCATTTTTAATTTCTTATTCTTCTTTTCCAAATTCCCAAATGTAACATAGTATTACTGCATGGATGATCTTGTCCACGTTTTGCCTTGTTCTTTCAGTGTTTCATTTTCATTTTTGATGTGTTGATTCAAAAGCTCTCAGCTCAAAAAATTTCCTCGTGCTTAATAGTGCAACCAAATCATCCTCGCAATGTATGAGGGCCGAATGGAAGAGGTACTTGGACTGTGTTGCCTTTTCAAGGATTCTATATAGTCACATACCTCCTGGCAGCTTGGGATCTACTTCCCGGTGTCATTTTCATTGGGTCTTTATCTCAAAATGCTTGCAAAGGAGAATTACGTTCAAAATACGGCCGAGGAGGGCTTACATCCAATGTTTCTGTTGAGAATAAGATGGAGTATGCTCATTGTCCTGATTGGGAATGAAAGGAATCGGGTTCACTAAGCGGCAAAATGGACTATGGTCATTTGGAAGCTGTTGAGATGTCTCCTCACCCAAATCAATGAAATGAGGACCCTTAATTTGTGTTTTTCTCAATTTTCCCTTAAGCTCCCGCTTGCTTCTCTCCTCGCATACTGTGTGGTACACTACCCTTTTTGTTCTTGCTTTTCTGTCTCCGCTTCTTGGATATAGATGAGCGATTTTTGAAGATAAACTAATCTTTCGTGATAGTATTTGGTGATCTTCTTCTTGACAGAAGAAGATTTTCTATGGGCAAGCCTCAATAATTTCTTTCCCTTTTGGTATTATTGGCTTCTTAGCTTTAATTTCCTTCTTCTTCCTTTTTACCAATCTCTCCCCTATCGAGGGCTTTTCTTTCTATAGTAGTAGTAGAAGTATTTTTGGATTTCATCTATTGTTCTTTTCCTTCTCACTTCTTGTTGTGCTAGCTGCTGGGAATTTCTGAGTAGGAGCAATTTGGGTTTCAACATTCATTCTCTTTCTTCTACTCCTCTAATTGAACTACCTTCGGGAATTTCACGAGGTTCTTCAAAGAAGTTTCTATTAGGAATTGTTCCCATGTATCTTTTCTTTCCTTTAGCTCCTTTTCAATCGAGAATTTTTATAAGGTCGTGGTGATAAAGATGAGGCTCTCCTTACATCTCCCAAGTGTTTTTGAATAGTCACAAACATTTTCTTTAAGCTATTGAATAGAAAATAAGGGGAGATTGAGAGTTTGGTTTTTCAAGAAAATTCATCAATAGCATCGGTATGGTACATGTACATAGACCAAAACGGCCTTTCACATGTAATAAATTTCTACGAACAATTAGTAGTAAAGTGGCCCATTCTTCTTTTATTGCATGCACGAGGGATTCCTCTTTTAAAAACAGTGATATCCATACTAATTCCTTGATTTCGAAGGATTGTTCTCCATGCCTCATCACTTGATACTTTTATTTTTGAACCAACATTCTCCCTCCCTGAAGAAGCTACGTGGTTGTTGCTATTGATGCTTCATTGACCAAAAACTTGAGGTCTCCAACTTCACGTCTCCGAGACATCAAAATGATCTTGCATACGCTTTTCGTAACTTCTCCTCGGCGGGGTAACCCCCCAGTTTACTGAATAAAACGTGCCCATTTAGCTTTCCTCAGCATCTCTCTTTTGCTTTCGGATATCCCTCTATAAACTTCGGGAGTCCTTCATCGCCCTGCCCTTAATAATTTTCCCATTTCGACTTCTTTGTGTGCTTCACAAGTTTTTGCCCTCCAGTGAGGGTTTAGAGTGGAAATGGAATGATGGGATACGACAGGATCGAGCACACGATGATCGTGGGAATGTATCATAGAATGGAAATGAGTACCATAAAGCATGTAATGGAGTAAGACATGTGGGTAGATATACGGGAGTGAGAGTGAGCAAAAGGAACGAAATGGAGTGAAACGGGGAGTGAGAATGAGTAGAGTGGGGGTTTTGTAAACACGATGCAGAACCACGACAAAAGAGGTTAACAAAGTATAATGCATTCGGCCGCGTTTTGAATTTTGGTGGTTTGTGTAATAAATAGTAGAGACACGTTTCAATCAATGATTATGAAGTTATGCGGCTTGTAAGAGTCCTTTGTCAACTCAAATACGTCTCATTATCTACGGTGGGATATTGGAACATGAGTGAGAATCGGAATTTCAATGATGAAACCGTTTGTGAATAAATGCAAGAGGATAACATGGAGATCGTGGAAGGTTACTGAGGTCTAGTCGAATATAATCATTGCGCGCAATGGGTAGAGCTCATAGTTTAGAAATTATATAAAAATGTGTTTTTTCAATACTATTTGAAATAAAGCTTTTATATCATGGCACTTTGGAATTCTTGCTTTTGCCCTTGGTCTTCGAAAGCCCGTATTGATCTTCATTAGTGTCTTGAATGTTCCATTGATCTCTCTCTGCATTTTATTTCATAATTGTGAAATAACAACTAAAAGCTGTATATCTCTCTTTGAAAGCGTAGTAGTAGGCTGCGTGAATCGCTCTCCGTCAGCGAGAAGCGGGAGTCATTGTGCGTGAAACGTATTTACTGCGAGAAAGCGACACGGCTATTACTTGGTTGAATAGAAATGAACAAATGACAGATAGACCCGGTGGAAAATGGTCATAAAAAAGATTTTTATTGATGGAATGGATGAAATGAAGTGGGAATGAAGTGAAATGAAATGAAGTGAAATGAAATGGAGTGGGTGGTGAAATGAAAATGAAATGAAAGAGAGATTTATTTTTTTTTGGAAAAATATAGAGTGTCAGGGTGTCCACGATTTTCACCCCATATTTTCTGCATAAGTACTGCCAATCAATGGTTGGTTTTCAGTGCTTATACCATTTTTTTCCTTTTTTTTTCTTTTTCTTTTTTTTCTTTTCTTTTAATCCTGAAAAACTAAAACTAGAGCTTTCAGTGGAGAAGAAGAATTCTTTTGTACCCGTACTCGATTGCAGTAACTTTCTTGAAACAACTTGACAAAATCCTCTTTAGAGAGTGGCTTATGATAAACTTTCAATCTATGGCCATTCACAATAAGAGAGGGAGTTTTGAAACTCATCAATGGTCTTGATTCTTACTGACTGCATTGCTAAAGATCTTGTCAATCTCATATGGCCCAAGCCAATGAGTCCCGAAATTTCCCCTTGAAAATCTTTAAACTTGGAGTCAAATAACAATGCCCAATCTCCTTCTTGAAACTTCTTCTCTTTCGATATATTTGTCATGCCATTTAGTTCTCCTTGATATTGAACTAGATCGGCTTCTTAAGAATTGCTTCTTGTACGATCTCATCTAGCTCATTCAAGCAGCCTGCTCCATTCTATGTTTTTTTGGGCTTATGATAAGTCCATCCCCAACTCGAGCTGCTATCTTGAAGGTCTTGACTTGGAACTCGATGGGGAGCAAAGACTTCTTTCCCATAAACAAGTTCATAGGGAGAGATATGCCTCGTTGTTATTCCTCCATGTAGTTCTGTAGGCCCACAAGGCTTCTGGAAGCCTATCTGCCCAATCTCTTCTATGTAGATGAACAGTGTTGGTGATGATACTTTCAAGAACTTTGTTTGTGGACTCCACTTGACCATTTGCTTGTGGATGGTAAGGAGTAGATTTTCTGTGCTTGATTTTGTATTCTTCCATCAACTTCTCCACCAAATTTGATGTGAATTGGCTCCCCTGATCTGTTGCAATTTCTCTTGGAACACCAAAGCGAGTAAAAATATCCTCATAAAGAAAATGAACAACTGAATTTTCAGTAGCAGATACTAATGCTTTAGCTTCTACCCATTTATTAACATAATCAGTGCAAACCAATATATACTTCTTTTGCTTCGATGGCGGATTAATTGGTCCAATGAAATCTAATGCCCATTTTTCAAAGGGTTCAATGAGTACCTGTGTTTGCAGTGGCATTTCATTTGAAAGGGTAGGTTTCCCTACGCTTTGGCAGCTATCACACCTTTTGACATATTGTTTTGCATCTTTGAAGAGAGAAGGCCAATAATATCCCAAGGAAAGGATTTTATAGGCCGTCCTTTTGTCCGTAAAGTGTCCGCCGCATGGTTCATCATGACATGCTTTAAGAATATCAGGCATTTCATCTTCCCTGACACATCTTCTGATCACAAGATCTGGCCCTGTTTTAAACAATTCGTTAGAAATCCATGAATATCTTGAACTCTCCTGAATAATTTTTCGTTTTCTCTTGGAAATAAATGTGAAGGTAGTTTCCCTGTAACCAAATAGTTAGCAATATCTGCATACCAAGGGGTCTTAATAGTTACTGCAAACAAATATTCATCGGGAAACTTATCTTCTACAGGAGAATCTTCTTTAGTATTCTGAATCCTAGACAAGAAATCAGCTACTGTATTCTGTTTTCCTGGTCTATCCAACACAGTAATATCGAATTCTTGCAAAAGTAAGAGCCATCTTGTCACTCTGCCATTAGTAACAGGTTTGTTCATTAAATATCTAATTGCAGAATGGTCAGTATGAATAAAAGTTTCATAGCCTGTTATGTAATGTCTAAACTTATTAATTGCATGAACAATAGCTAAGAACTCTTTTTCAGTCACAGTATAGTTCAACTCGGTGGGAGTCAAATTTTTACTGGTGTAATAAATGGCATAAGGAATTAAATCTTTTTGACCCAACACAGCTCCAAGAGCTGTATCTGAAGCATCTGTAGAAATATGGAAAGGAAGTTTCCAATTTGGTCCTCTCAAGATAGGTGCTTCAGATATTCTTATTTTCAAAGTTTCAAAAGTTGATTGACAATCAGGATCCCATTTAAATTCACAGTCTTTTGTAAGCAACTTGAAGAGTGGAGATGCTATTTTAGTGAAGTTTTCTATAAATCTTCTATAGTAGCCAGTAAATCCTAGAAAACTTCTAACATCTCTTTGACAATTTGGAATAGGCAACTTGGAGATGACTTCAACTTTTGATCTATCAACCTTAATTCCATCTCTTGAAATATGATGTCCTAAAACAATCCCTTCAGTAAACATCATAAAGCATTTTTCATGGCTTAATGAAAGGTTTGTTTCTTTACATCTTATAAGAACTTTTTCCAAATTTTCTAATGCCTCTTCAAATGAATTACCATAAGCTGTAAAATCATCCATATAAACCTCTACACAATCATGGATTAGATCAGAAAAAATTCCTAGTACTGCTCTTTGGAATGTTGCTGGTGCATTACATAACCCAAAAGGAAGCACTCGGTAGGAAAAAGTTCCCCATGGAAAAGTAAATGTGGTCTTATCTTGATCTTCAGGTGCTACCTGAATTTGATTATAGCCACTAAAACCATCCAAAAATAAAAAGTACTTTTTACCTGCTAATGTGTCTAATACCTGATCGATAAAAGGCAAAGGAAAGTGATCCTTCAAAGTTGCTTTGTTCAATTCCCTGTAATCAATGCATACCCTCCATTTACCATTCTTTCTAGGTACTATAACCAAAGGAGAAACCCATCGGCTATCTGAAATTGGATAAATGAAGTTTACATTGAGTAGTTTTTGGAGCTCTTCTTTCACTATCTCCCTAAGATTTGGATTCATCATTCTTTGAGGTTGTATGATTGGTCTACTGTTTTCCTCAATATAGATATGATGGATGCAAGTCTTAGGATCAATACCTTTCATGTCAGTATACTCCCATGCAAATGCAGTAGAATGTTTTTGCAAGATTCTGGTTAGTTCTTCTTGTTGTGACTTCTCCAGATGTTTATTAATATTCAATGTCTTTTATGGAAAAATCTCAAAAGCAGAATTACCAAACTCTTCCATAGAGTAGAGAGACATTTGTCTTGATGATAAATATTCTATGTCAGATTCCAACTGAAATTGTGTGGGGTCATATTCTGAAGTTATCTCAAAATTTTCTAATGTGTTCGGAATTTGACTATCCTCACTAATTTCAGAAATGGTAAAGACAGGTTGTATAGTGTTCTCATCATCGACCCATTCATTGTCTCCTATTTCTGTAATTGCTCTTGCGGGAGGATACAAATTGAATTTCTTTGTCGAATTACCATTAGAAATGTACATGTCTCGAGATCTACAACTAATAAAAGCATCAGCTGTGGCCAGCCAAGGTCTTCCTAAGATAATTGGATGTCCTCCTAGATTACTTTTGGGAGTCAAAATCATAAAGTCTACTGGATATTCCCAAGAATCTAAGGAGACTGAAATATCTTCTAATACACCATCTGGTTTAATAACCGATCGATCTGCAAGTTGCAATAAAGTAGGTGTAAAAGAAGGTTAGGAAGTTTTAACTGTTCCATAGTCTGTCTACTCATAATGTTGATAGCAGCCCCTAAGTCAATCAATGTGTTTGGAATTTCTATCCCATTTATATGTTTCTTGACAATTGGACTTCCTGGATCTACATACTTCTGCATGGTAATTTTTCCCATCATAATGTCTGCAATCTTTCCTACCAGGTGGATTCTTCTTGTGTCCTTTAGCTTCCTTCTTGGTCTTTTGAAACTCAACTCCTTTATGGTTTTTGCTAGAATAGGAATTTCTCGAATGGCTTGTAGCAATGGAATCTTGATACAAACATTCTTCAATTCATCTAGAAAGTCATAGTTAGGCGACAAGATTTGTTTTTCCACCCCCTTATCAATTTGTAGTCTTTCCGGAAAAGGAGGTGTAGATGAAGATACAGGTTGCTCAACTATAGGAGTTGTGGATGTTAGCTTTTCTTTTTCTTTTTTCTTTTTGAATTTTGAAGAGATTCTTCCTCAAAACCCTTATTGACTTGAAGAGAGTCCTCTTCAGAGGTATCTTGCTCTTGAATGTCTATAGAAGGTTTTTCTAAAACTCTACCAGATCTGAGTTGTACATCGTTGAGAGGAACAATCATATAGGTAGGAAATTGTTGTCCTTCTACTATATAAGTAGTTTGAGGATTCTTATTGTTAGGATTTGGCAATGGCTGAGCTGGAAGTTGATTTGTCTTCTGTTGGTATGGGAGCATGAGTTGAGGATTTGTATTTTGTTGAGAAGGTTGTTGTTGTGGAAATGGCAATGAAAGTTGTTGTAGATTTTGGCTTGGAAATTGTGGAGCTTGTTGATTTTGAAAAGATGGTGGATATTGATAAAATTGAGCAAATCTCCCATAAGGATTTTGCATCCCTTGTACCCATGGCTGATATGAATTTTGATGTTGGGGCCAAGGTTGTTGCCAAGGAGTCCAATTTGGTGGGGTTTGAAGATTCATAGGGTTATTAAACCCTTGAGATTATTGTCCCTGCCAAGGTCTCCTTGCGACAAAACAGAGAGATTCTATTGAATTTGGATCTTCTTGAAAAACAGCTTTGAGTCCAGGGATTGAAGGACAATCCTTGATCTCATGATTTTCTGAGCAAATCATACATGTTTCTACAACTTTTGCATCCAAGGGACATTCCCTTAAAGCATGTTTCTTTCTACATTTCGAACAAAAGATGGCTAAAGCATATGTTTCTGCTTTCTGCTTGTTTTGGATTTTAAGGGTATCTAGTTGTTCACTAAGACTCCCTAAGATATCAGTTTTAAACTCGTCAAGCATATTACCAATCTCTGCCCTACTTACTGATCCAGTTGCAGATTTGTTAGCCCTAATAAGAGAAGAATCACTAGGCCCTTTTCCAGTTTTAGATTTTCCCCTTGAGAGATGGATACATAGTTCTGTTATATCATGAAATGGAAGTTGAGAAATGTCTCCTTTTCCCATCATGTTTAAAATGTCTATCCATTCATCTCTAATGGCTTTTAATAGGAGGGCTTTCAAGGTTTCGTTATCTAAGTTTCTCATCTTTGCTCTTTTCAAGTTATATTGAAATCTTTCGATTAAGTCTTCCAAATTTTCATCTTCTTTTTGCATCATTTTGAATACCTCATCCTTGTGATTGGTGGGCATACAATAATCCAAGTATCTATCCAAAAATGTTTGTTTCATATCATTCCAAGTCTTGATAGATTGAGTGGCTAATCCCATGAACCATTTCAAAGCAGATCCCTTCAAAGTTGAAGGAAATAGTTTGAGTTTTTGAGAATCTTCCATATAGTCATAAGTTCGACACACTACTTCAAACTCAAACAGAAATGTTTCAGGATCCTCACTTCGCAATCCATAAAAGTTAGGGAGAACAGATGGTGAGATATTTTTCATTGTTGCATGAGTTTCCTCATCAACTATAGGAAATCCAAGCAAATTGTCCCTATTTCTACCGTTATTTCCTTCACCATTGTTATCTTCATTATCTCCTCCTCTTCTACCTCCACCTCTATTTATTACTTCCTCTGCCATGATAGTTTCTTTAGAGTTCTTATAGTCCTCTAGTTCTTCTACCAAGGAAGGATGAGAGAAAGTTTCTTTGTTTTCTAAGTGGGTTTTAGTAGGTGGTATAGGAGAATCCTCTAATTCAGTTGTTCCTTGACTTCCAAAAATCTTAAGGCTAGGGGTAGATGATGGTGAATCTGGTCTATGCCTTGAAGAAGATGGAGTTGTGAAAATCGAACTCTTGGCTTTAGCTATAAACCTTCCCTAGAATCTCTTGCTCTATGCATGTCATTTTTTTTTTTTTTTTAGCAAAAGTTGGGCTAATAATTCTCTTTCTGATCTTCCAGATCACACTAGGTGCAAGAAGAGAGCATACTTAAGAAATTACTAAACCAATAACTCTCTTTTCTGATCCTCTAGATCACACTAGGTGCAAGAGGAGAGCATACTTCAAGAGGTTATCAAGTTTTCCCTTCTTTTATGATTTTATGTGTTTTTTTTTAAGAAATTGGCTACCTAGTTACACTTCCCCGGCAATGGCGCCAAAATGTTTGGTCAATTTAGTGTGTCCTAAATTGCTGCATTTAATTGTCAATCCGGGAATCGTAAGCTGATGAAGTGCGGCGCACTATATGTGCAAGATAACCTCTTTCTTAACTTTTTGTCGTTTTTGGTCTTTCTAAGGTGAAAATGGAAATTCTAAAGTGAAAAGCAAGCTTGGTTATATTTGTTCAAGGAAGTGATTTCCCCTATAATGATTTACCAATCTTGAAACTTTAAAAGCAAATTGAAATTGACAATGACAAGACTTGAAAGAAAGTAAAAGTGTACTGCTGAAATGAAAAGGTACTGCTAATCTAATGAATCAAAACAGGAAACTAGTGAACATGAAAACTAAACTATTCTTGCTGCCAACTGAACACAAAAGAAACTACGCTTATGGAAATTCAAAAGTGCAATGAAATAAATCTAAATCAGATTACATCAATTCATTTTCTGACCCTTCATCATTAGACCAGCTATGACTTGCGGAAGTAATCATAAACAACTTGTGTAACTGATATTTAATTCGCAGAAAGTAAACTAATACTAAACCATACACACATGATTCAATACCTCGCCATCAGTCCAGCTGTGGCTTTCGGAGGCAACTGAAGATGTCATACATGATTTAATATATCTAAGTTTGCAGAAAAAGAAGCTAATACTAAACTACACATTTCATAATGCAGCCCCTCACCATCAGTCCAGCTGTGGCTTTCGGAGGTAACTGAAGACGCTATGAGCAGCTTAATATATCTAATTTTACAGAAAGGAAACTAATACTAAACTACACATTTCATCATGCAGTCCCTCACCATCAGTCCAGCTGTGGCTTTCGGAGGCAACTGAAGACACTATGAGCAGCTTAATATATTTAAATTTAACTACTGAATCAGATAAACAAAACTGAAATGTACAAAGCAAGACTGAAGTTAAACAAATGCTATGAAAAGGAAACTAGCAGCAGAATAATGTTAGTCTCATATCATTAGCCAAAATACTATGAAAATGCTCGGGCTGTCTACCTAAAACCTGCACAAGAAAACTGATCAGTGATTTAACAATCATAAAAACATGAAAAACAAGAATGCAATGGAAATTATAGAAATGTATGAACAGAAATGAAACAACTATGAAATATGAACATGTAATGGATTATGATACAATGACTTCTTAAAGAAATGAAATGAAATATATATACATTAATACACGAAACCTCGGCTGAGCAGGGGCCCTCTACACAGCTCTGGTACGATCCTCAAACACGAATTAAGTTATAAAACAGAGTTTTCTCACATTAAAAAGCAGTTCATTACAGACTGGTAGTATTACGGCTCAAGGCAGCGTAATCACTACAAAGCTAACATAACAGAGTACGCACATCAACTATCAACTAACAACTCAACAACTAACTCTACGTGCGTATGCCAACGCTTTATATAAAGCAATAAACTGTAACTGTCTCCTGAAGTTTATGATAGCAGCCAGCACGTAGACCACTAAGGCCACGGATATAGGAGTATGGCCATGTTGGAAAACGGATCTATGGAAGGTGGCGCTTGAATTCAACTCCAGAACTTTGCACAGATGTCAATTAACCTCCGCAAGCTTAGAAACGGCCGTATGGATGTTTATATGCCACGAAACAGAGTCCAGCCGACATAGAACTCCATAGTTGACTTCCACGTGGATGGCTTTGGCCGCGGCTTTCTTTGACGAATTTACTTGAACCAATAGGACACGAACCATGTCCTCGTCATTCCTAGCCTGCCCATGTGGCTCGTTTCCTTCGTAGACACCTGTAGCATAGATATCCACAAAATAGCTGCGGAAATATTGGTCCTCTGGGCGAATATTGATTTGATTGTAACCAGAGAAGCCATCCATGAATGAAAATATTTCACAACGGGCACATTCTTCAATAATTTGGTCGATAAAGCGAGTAGGATAGTTGTCTTTTGGAAAGGAAATATTGACATCCCGATAATCAACACACACTCTGATTTTCCCTTGTTTCTTCATGACAGGAACAATGTTGGAAACCCAATGAGTAAGCGGAATAGGTTAAATGAAACAACACACAAAAGTTTTTCAACTTCTTCTTTAGTGGTAGCAGCCTTCTTCGAATGAACAGGACGAAGGTGTGGACATACAAGTTTGAAATCAGGGTACATTTTAATTGTGTGTTCAACAATACTAGAATCTATGCCTATAATTTTCTCATAAGACCATGCAAATACATCTCAAAATTCACGAAAAAGAGAGCAATAAGTGTTGAGTTCGTATGCAGAATAAGACACACCAACATGAATTTTTTTTACAACACCAGGTTGGGTCAAAATATTGATAGAAATTGTTTCTTCAATATTTGACAAGTTTCAGTCGAATTTGATGCCATTAATGGGAACAACATTTGAAAATAAATCAAAGATCATAGGGCGATATAGTTCAATAAGATAATCTTCGTTGTAATATGGAAGACAAGAAAGATGATGATAATAATCCTATGGTTCTCCTTCTAGCATCATGGCTTCCACAATGCTCTCATCAGTCAATAATGTGGATGAAAAAGGATCGGAAGGAGTACCAAAATATAATGAACAATCGACCCTAATGATCGACGACGATGGATCAAGATGTGCCGACTAAGCCAAGAAAATTGATTTCTACATGAGCTCAATTGGGCTTGGAGGAAAAAATTCACCCAACGTATCAACTTCAGAATCATTGGTAATCTTCCTTAAGTCAAATGAAGTGGAATATATCATGTGGTAGGTCTCTATTTTTTCAATTTCTGCCAACATTGCAGGCGGTGGTAATGAAAAGGTGCCCATTAGGGAAGAATCCTTAAAGAGCCCTACACCAATGTTTTGAAGTGTTAGCTAGGGTGTGTGAACTAACATAATTCTTCCAGATACCTGGGAACTAGAGGAAAAGAAGGAGAGTTGATTAATGATTGTGATAGTGCCTTTATGAGGGAAGGCAATTATTCGAAAGTAAGTAGAAACGATCGCATTCATAGTGTAAACCCATGGCCTTCCAAGTAAATTGTTGTAGTCAAGGGGTCCTTCAATGACCTCAAATTGAATAGTTATAGTTTTCCCCCCTATTTCTACATGCAAGTTATTGATAATACCACAAGGCTTATATGTACGACCGTCAAAAGCTTTCAATGTCGTAGGCGATTGAGATAAGCAACGTGAGCCAAGTGAATTCTAGCAATTGATAGGAATAATACAATTAGATTCTCCTTCATCAATAAGCGTGTGATGAACAAGGTGATTTAGAACATTTAATTTGATTGAAAATGCTAATTCATCTGGTAATTGTGGCACAAAGCCCATGTGATTAAAGACTACAAGATTAGAATCTGTTGGGTCGATTCCACCAATTGCCGACAATAAAGATTGCTTATGGGAGGGATAATTTCGAAGTACCTCAAGCGTCGACATAGCTGAAGGTGACTAAGCTAGATCTTCAAATATATTATAATTTTGAGCTGCGCGAGATCTAGGATTGAACGTTGATTTGTGGACGACTCCCTTTGGTGGCTTTATTGTTAACTCTGGAATAGTAGGTAGCAGAATTGATTCGGTGGATGGATTCGTAGTCAAGGTAGTAGGTTGAAAAGTAGCATAAATACTGTAATATTTATTTCACGTAGACACCAAAACATCAGTTTTTGGCTTTGTGACAGATAACATAACCACTTGCGAACTAGAAGCGGGATTTGTAGGAACCATGTTTGTGTCTGGATTCAGAAAAATATCTATCAACACAACAAATGCATCCGAAGTCTTAAGAAATTTTGAGACTTCGGAGCGGTGATGACAGTCTCGCACAAAGTGCTCCTCATTACATATCAAGCAAGGGTAACGAGGTTTCCAAGAATTTTCATATTGTTGATCAGATGATTGTTCCTGCTGGGGTGAATTTTGTTTTTTCTTTTCTTTCCCCTTTTTCTTGCTTCTGGATTTCTTGTCACTTTTTCCTTTTTCAGATGACACGACATGTATTTCGGAAGAAGGTGCAGGACCAGATGCAGTAGAGGTGTGAGTGTTTGTAGAAAAAATCATACTGTCACTGGCATGAGAGTCCTTACCAGATGGAGGAGAAACAATAAAATTTGATTGTGGCGCGTTTAGAATTTTCTGATAGAGCGTGCTAGACTGAGTATAAATCAAATCTAAGTATTAGGCATGAGCAATGACTTTCTCTTCAGTGATGACACCACCTTTAGCGACATCCTCGGTGATATATGGCAATGAGGACTTAATAAACCACTAAGCCAAAAGCTGATCAAGAACAAATGTTTTGACCATTTGACAACGACGATGCCACTCATGAATATGATCAGAAATGTGAGTAGCAGTTGTCTATTTAAAGTTGGTCAAAATTTTCATTGCAGTGTCATATCATATGGGTAACTTGAAGTGGGTTAAAAAGGTAGTGGCTAAGGCAGTGAAGTTATCAAATGAAGCTCGTGGTAATTCAATATACCACTTCATAGCCGGACGATTAAGTGTACGCAGGAAAATACGTAGTTTAACAAAGTCATCATTTAAGGAGTTTGATGAGCACCACAAATGATAAGTCATAACATGCATTGACAGGTTTCCATTGAATTTAGGAATGTCGGAGGGTAATTTGTGTGGAATCACCAGCCACCAAGGAGAATATATAATGGGATCATTGGTAAGCTGGTTTAAATTATGTAATTCTAATGTTGCAGCAAAGGGAAACTGTCAATTCAAGTCAGGTTGAGCATAACTAGGATATGATGGAATTTCTTGGGAAACAAGCCTTTTTGGACTAACATAAGGGATTTGCTATTGGTAATCTAGATATGGGTTTTTTTATGATCAAACGCTTGAGGGATCTGTTGACCAAGACCTGGATAAGCTTGTTGTTGTTGGAATTGTTGTTGTGGCATTTGAGGTTGTGGCTGCCAAGTTAATTTCCCACCAATAATACAACCCAAACCAGAATAGATTGGACCCGGTTGTGAATAAGTAAGACCGGTAGGAGCCCGTGACATCCCGTAAAAGGGTAATCCAGCCTGTGGTTGTAGGATTCAAGATCAGGTGGTTTTTGTAAACCAACCGAAGGAGGTGGAGTCTAGAGGCCAATGACTTGAGGGTATTGGGTTGAAGTACATGCCTAAGACGATTGAGGTACAACCAACTAAACCTATAAAGGGGGTAATGAAGTATTAATAGGTGGGGTAGATGTAGGCGTAATAGTGAATTGGTTGGTATGAATGCACAAATTTTTGTGGTTGAACAGGTAGGATAGGCTGCCACTTACAAACAATCATTCCAACATTTGGGTGGCCATAAAAGACAGAGTACTGTCAAAATGGGTGACCATAGGTTTCCCCCTAGCATGAGGAGTATAATAAGATGGACTATATCGATCTCCAAATGGTGGGAGACCAGTCGATATTGAACTAGATGGAAGGTACCTAGATAGACCAGCTTGATTCTAAACCGAAGATGTGTATAAAGGATCAAGTCGTTCAGTACTCATTAGAGATGTACCAGATAAGATACCATAATATGACATGGGTGAAGTCCATGGATTTTAAGAGGCAACATAGTAGGTTCTAGATAATGATTGGTAACCCGGTGGGACGAACAGACCACCATAAATATGTGACTCGAGTGACGTGGTAAACATTGACAGAGTAGCAACAGTAGATGCTGTCACAATTGTAAAAGATGGTATAGTTGGAGAAGTTAACTCATCCATGGTCAAATGACCCAGTGAATACCCTATGGGATCTATGAAAACTTGGATTGAAAAAGGATCAACTGAAGTAGTGTAAGTTAATCGAGGAAAATACTCATAAAGATAAAGCCCCGTCCCAAAATGAGTTGGAGTTGAGGGTATTTATTCTTGTTGAGGTTATTCCTCAATCGAAATCAAACCAGATGGAAGAATTTCACCATATCGCCCGAGATATATTTCAGGTGGTTGAATGTGTGATAAAAGGGAAGACTCAATGGCTACATATGACTAAGGAGCGGCCGATACATGAAAAAATTCTTGTCATTTGACTTCGAGATCTAGATGTTCTAGTAAAAGAATGATGGAATTCAGATAAACTTCCAGTTGAACAACGTCAGGTTCTGGATGTATGGTCTCATTGATTGGAACTTCAGTGTCCACTAATAACGATGCGGACTCCGTTTTGATGACAGTAGATAAACCAGGATGTGTAGAAATGACTTGAGACGACTCTGATAGGTGCGGTGAAGATGATGCACCAGAGGTACTAATGGTATTGGATTCAGTAGAATGGGGTTGCCTTCATCGACAAGAAATGGCTTGTAGTGGTAAAGGTGGTTTAAACACTATTCTAGACGAACGAAGGGAAAGGGTTGTTCTTATTCCATGATGAATGATTGCTTTTATTACAAAAACAAATAAAAAAATAAAAGGGTGATACTAGGAAAAAGGATTACCAAATAATTGTGAACTGCAGAATACCTCCTGGTGAACCAAGAAGTACAGGCAGGAAATCTCCCCAAATGTTGTGTTCGGTGTATTACAAGCTACAAGGTGATCGACTTGGTTACCTATGATGATAAAAAGCCTAATTTTGTCCTCCCAAATATACCTGAAGGTATGTGGAGGCCCAAATCTATGTTAGCACTGTCTAATGTGAAATCACATAGTGAGAGCACCCCCTTATACTTTTCATACTAGAACATCACTCAATATACTCGAAGGTACGTGGATGAGCTCTGATATAATTATGTACATGGAGTGAGGTATCACACTCAAAATATATCACAGAAAAACTAGCGACAGATGCTATGTTTAATGATTCCAGAACATGTCTCTAGCCTAGACCTTCTAAGTGTTATCGTTAATGTTACAATGCTTTCTTAGGTTGATTGAGGTGAATTTTATGTTGATCTTGCAATAGTTTATCTTTCAGGTTCACCACAAGGTGTAATGGGAAATTCCTAAAATTCAAACTAAATGAGAACCAATCATTTTAATTCAATTTTTCAATAAAACTTTAGCTACTAAAGGGATAGAGCAATCAGGCTTTTGAGCATAGATCAAAGAGCACAAACTAAATGCATATTTCACAAATCTATTCCTATGCAACACTTACAATCTCTAAATTCATATGCATTTTTTTCTTTTCAGTTTCCTTTAATGTGAATAATTAACAAGAAACTAAATGCACAAATCAATCAAACAATGTTTTATTTTTTGAGAAATGAGGACTGAAACAACAATTTTCTCTTAGGAAATGAAGACTCGAAGGACAATTTTCCTTTTTGAAAACAGAGAATTGATCTAACACAAAATTTACAACTTTAGTTTTAGTTTAACAATGATAAAGAAAACAACTAATAAAACATTGAACAAACAATTACCCAAAGGAGGAAGAACTGGCAATGTTCACTAGTCTCTAATAGCAACCATACATTTGAGAATACCACAATCAATTAGCTGAAACTGAATGCAAAGACAAACTATGATAGAATTTGGCTAGCTGAGGGGAAAACACACCACTTAAGGGTAGATAGTGCGCTGTAGAGCACCTCTGAATGAGAGACAGTGTTGTGCAAAGCATTGTACCCTGAACAAGAGTGCGTTGGGAACAGTGTAGCTTAAAAATAAAGCAAGATAAACACACTTTCTTATGAAAAAGTTGATTCAAATGACTGAAAATATCGAGAAAAGTCTATTGATGATGTTTAACAAAGAGAGAAACACTAGGAATGATGGATTTCTCCCCAACGGATTCGCCAATTTGTTATGAGGAATTCTAATCTCTGGATAAACTAGTCTTCCATGAGTGTGGTGTTCCTTCACTCATAACACCAGAGGAAAGGTAAATGATTTTATATCTATATTAAACAAATAAACCTAAGATGACGAGACTTGCTTTTGATCCTTCACTCTCTCTCTTCTTCTTTCATCACTTTTGTCCCTCTCGATCTAACTAAACTCACCATATTAATACCTACAATCAAAACCAGAAGACAACAAACGATGATACAAATATACAATATCTACTAAATATAAGAATACATGCACATATTGAGAATACATTCACAAAAGATAATCACATATATGAGAGAAAGAATAAATATCTTTATTGCAGTATTAGGAGGAATGGATTACAACCAGTCGATCAGTTCGTTGTCAGCATGCTCCTACTTCATCCCGTCCTCATAACACCAAGCATCAATGAAACAAAATCACAGTACTTCAACTCTCTGAGAATCGAGAATCCAACAACATAACAATACATAGATGTCTTCCTCCATTGAACTTAGATTAGTGCTCAATTTATAGAGAAATTTTAGGTAGTTTCTCAATAAATGATATTGAATGGCTTTCTAATAATAGATGAGATTTATTTCTAGGTACTATGGTGATGGATGAACACATGTATTCGAAGTATGAAACCTATGAGCTCTTATGGAAGACATTGGACATGTGGAGATTCCCAGAACAATGATGATTCTGCTCCCAGGAGACCAGCACACCCTAAATGTCAGGAAGTGCTTTGTAGAGCACCCTTGCATGGGGTTAAGTTGTTTTCAACACACTTAGGCCCATTCAGAGGATCATTAATGAGTCAATGAGCCATTTTAACTATACTTCAAACATTGAAACTCTCATGAATTAAAGCCATCAGTAGAATGACTTCTCTAGGGCTTGTAGCAATTGAATTAGGGGATGATAGACCTCGCTTGTATTGAATTAAGGGATGATAGACCCTTTTCATACTGGTCTTAGGTATTATGGCCAAATTGAGCTATAAAAAATGGGTTCTCCAAGAACTTAAGAAACCCATAACGAGTCAAAACCCCTATGATTTTTGGATCCTCTTGAATCTCTACACGAAGAGTCTCTAAGTCTCATTCGCACCATGACACCTTCAGCTCTACCATACTTGCAAGACACCATCATGTTTTTGTAGTTAAGATTTAAAGTCATGCATCAAAATTCCTCAAGTTCAAATTTGCACAAACCGCCCACACTGCCTTTCCTCCTTGCCCAAAGCACTAGTTCTCCCTTCAAAATAGCTTTGAAAGAATTTTTTAGCCTATTTTCAATGTTATAAAATGTAGAAAAGGCCCCCAGAAGTGCGTTGCGACTGTGAGGAAGGGAATGGGTCTCCCACGGCTAGTTGAGGCCCTAATATGAAAACCTAAACCACTGAAATTGATAATAAAGGTTAGGCCACCTACATCCAACTCACAGATCCTCATTTTGATGGTCAATGTGTTTGCAACGATATCCACAAGATTTAGGGCCTTCTCCTCCTCTCCAAATTCTCCATAGCTCACTTAAAAAATGAATTGGATTTGTAGGGAAATCACCCTTTTATAGGAAAAACCATAACTATTCAGTCGCCCATTGCGACCAAACCATAGCTCATTTTAAAAACCATCAACATCGTTGGAAAGTTCTCACTGATTTCTATAATAGGTTTGGCTCTGTTTTTGGTAATTTGACACTTCACCTGGAAGTAATTTTTTCCATGAAGTTTCACTTTCCTCCAATTCAAACTAAATCTCTTCATATGAGGCGCCTATACTTTGTTACCACGTTTCCTTGGAAATTTTTGTCTTCTGTGTCGATTTTCATCATGGGTAACCCTTATTTCCTTTTGTTTTTATGGTCCCCTTGGGTCTCTCCTGTGTGGAAACATCATCGAGTCACCCTTGTTCAGAGCATTCGAGATGAGTCATCCTTTCATTTATGGAGTATATATTGAGTCCCATTATGTCCTATTACAGTATTTCATCCAAATTTTCATGGAATTCATCTTGTGTTGCTATTATCAACCTCCAACTATACTATCCATCATGGAAAAGCTTCCATTTAACTATTTTATTGTCCCCTCTCAAATCAAATCAGTTGCAGCCAGGTCAACCATGCATTTTATGCTCTGATAAGGGAAGTCACTAGTCTACCTATTAATTCATATGCTTCCATCAGTATCCCAGGTGTCATTCCATGAGTCACTCTACTATGATCCCTCATGCCCTAGATGAGGATTCATTATCACTCAGTTCGATGAGCTCCTTGTCGATCAAAGATGGTTCATTCCCAGAAGAATGGCTCAGAGGCGTTGTACTTGGTTCTAGCATTCATCAATGTTCAAGATGTTCAAATACCTAGATCAGAATGGAATCATCATTTCCTTTGAATTAAGCAGCCACATACCGACTCCAAATCATTATCACACAATTGGGAATCCTAAACTTGATGGTCCACTGATCCAACACATTGTACCAAAGGATTCTGGGTGTGTGAGATGTTTCATAACTAATGATGGGTGGGCCTTCAAGTAGTCCCCTCACATGCCTGATGACCTCAAGATTATGTTCACTCTCTAGATGTAGTTCCATAGATTTGATAGGTTCACTCCAGCCTAATTCCCAAATGTTTCCACAACATGCATGTCTCTGTGCACTGGAAGATATTGTATTCACCCTTCCTATGTTTTTCCAAGTGTATGGGTGAAAATGTGAAGCTGGGTTACACTTTTTGCCCATTTTTGAGAAAAAAATTTCATTTTTTTCGGTTCTTCAACTTTCTGCAAACTATAACAATTTTTCTGTGTAGAATTTCATTTTGCGATAAAAATAAAAGTTGTGAGAAATTTTGTTAGCTTTCTATTACTTATTTTTTGAAATTTTTTTATGCAGATTTGATATGTCAACTTAGAGTTTCTTTGAGTGTGTGTTTCTTAACAATCAAAGGATTCATAAGAAGTCATGTTATGATGCAATGTTGTATTCATTGAAAATTTGTGTTTTTGAGAAAACAAAATGTGTTACAACAATCTAGATAGAGTCTACTTTGGTTTCGTCATATTTACAAAGCCAATGGATGCATATCATAATTACTAGAATTTTTTGAATTGGTCCAATACGAAAAACTGCGTATTTTGGATATGTTTCGCGTCGCAAGAAATTTCTTAACATATAAGTTATAAACTAAAAATATAAAAGCTACCCATTAGAGACGACGGACCAATGTAATGCCCTATAATTTTTTCAATTTTTTTTACAATGTATTTTGGGAGATACAAAATTTTGATTTCACTGAATCACAATGACCCTCAGAAATTGTTTGCACCCATTTTATTAGAAAAATAATTAAAATTAGTAAACATTTATGAAATTCCATAAAAGTTATATTTCCTAAAAGTAGATTCAATTTTGAAAATGCTTGTCTTGGTTCCGACAGTTAATTAACAACCTTTCATGGAGTTTAATCAGTCCAAAGTTGCAAAAATGTATTCAGAGCCTGGTTTTTGCGTAACTGGTGATGCATTAGTTCGGCCGAACTTTGATTAAAAGTTCGGCCAAACTATGTTTTGCGTCGACGGCTCGTTAAGTCTAATGACTCAATAGTTCGGCCGAACTTTTAATCAAAATTTCGGCCGAATTATTGTATAACTTTCCGTCGGCCGAAAAATTTTGCGGAGCCCCTACTAAAACACATTTCGCGGCAATATAAATTGCCGTGAAATCATTCACAATTTTCGCACATTTCGTAGTATATGGGATTCATTTTATTATGTATTGGACCATTGAAGTCAATTGATCATGTATTATATACTATGTATCTTAGTCTCACATTGCTGGGATCACCATTATTATTTGTACTTAGTTATCTCGGTGGGTATGGGTATGCCTCCCCCTCCTCATTTGATATCATGTACTCACACATAAAAGGATACTTATATCAATTTAGTAGGTATATCCCCCTCCATTTTTTTCCTTCCTCGCATTTATTCTGTCATCTCTCTCTCTCTTTGACTCCCCTTTGGTGTCTTGTGGAAGTGTAACTTACAACATTTTTCGATCATATGATTTTCTCCTAACGTTCATACGTTGGGGAAAATCTGGTATCACCAAAAAATGATCACCTGGTCATTTCTATCTAGGTGGATCAAAATACACCATGTGAGTTAATTTTACCCTAGTAAAATCACTTTCACTATAAGAAATAATTTAGTAAACCATTTTTATTAAATAATTTTCAATTAAAACCCACGAGAATAATTAAATAAACCACTATTTATTTAATTTTCTCTAGGAATAGTTAAATCATTATTTAATAGTTATTTAATTTTCACACCTTTCTTAACATTCGCAAAATAATTAATAAATAATTTGTTTGTTAAATATTTCTAAATAAATGTATTTAACCATTTTAAATATCTTTTCCTTCTCCAAAAATATAATAAAGTATTTCATGTAGTTAGATCTAGGTTTTGGTCAATAATATTTTATTATTCTCCATTTTTGAGGTCAACCCAATACTTTTCTATAAATAATAGGGTTTTTCATTCATTTCTCACAATTATCATTATCATCGTCACCATTATCGTCACATACCATTTGAGCTTCCATTTTTGAGTTCTACATTGTTTGGGTTTACACACATTTGAGAGAGAAGAAGATCTGAATACTGAAACAACGAGGACATCAAAGGACCCATCCCATTGAGGGTGACTTACGGCCCTTTGTAAATCTCCTTTGTCATGTATCATTAATATAATTATCTTTTATTTTTTTATTTTTTCCAAGATTGGGTTTTTACATCAGTTTTATATCTATTGTTTATGCCTTTTGATTTGCATACATCCACTGTTTTTGTAACTTTTCCTCACATATTTTTTGTAGATATGAAGTATTGTTAGCCAGATTTGTTGTTAGGGTCACTAGTCACTTGAGACTTAAGTGATATCTTTCTGGTACAACTTCCAAGAAAATTTCATACTAGCATGATGACCAGGGGACTTTCAGGGATTAGATTCCCTGGGGGCGCAACTCCTCAATCCATAGGTCAAGCCCGGAGGATCATAGATAGATTGAAAAACAAACAAAAAAATAAACTGTTTAAAATATATTTAATATATTATATGTTTGGTTGCTTTAATATCTTTTATATGTAGTTTTCAATATATTTAATAAAAATATTGAGATGGATATAATATTTTTTCTAAGGTTTATTATATATATATATATATATATATATATATTTGAAAAAATATACTCCCAATTTTACTTTTACACACACATGCACACTTTCTCAAACTTCTTCCATAAAAAATTAGAAGTCATAATATCTAACCATAAAAATAAAATATATATAATGTCAACCATTACTTACATATATTTCATATTTAAATTTGATGGTAATATCATTTATGTCTTTCAGAGGTGGCAGATGCGCCGATTTATTTTAAGCTCAAAGGAAAATTAGAAACTAGTTTTAGTTGGATGTTGGGGTGGTTTGTAATAATAAATTTGAAGTGTATGGGATATTTGAAGGGCTTTCTCTACCCCAAGAACAAAACATTGAAAGGAATCTTATAATTGGGGATTCCAAAATAATTTTAGGCCACCATTGAAATGGAATCAATCATAAAGGAATTCTTCTAAATTCAATCTTTAGTCATATAAGGTTTATTCTCTCCCAATTCCTTGAGTGCCAATGCAATCATGTTTTGAGGCATAATAATTTTAGGGGGGATGAAATGGAAAATCAAGAAATAATATCAACAAGGGGATCATTATTAATCAATGATTAAGTTTCTTACTCTCTTATCCCATGCCTTGCCCTTGTCTGAAAATGGTCAAATATGGGGTTGGATTGATCAAACCCTTCCCAAAAAAGGTCAAATTGGGTCCACTAAGTAAGAATCAATTCATGTCAATACATTAGTTTTAAGGGCCATGGGTCCTCTATTCCACATGTTTCCCTGGGTTTAACACTGATGTCTATGTGTAAGAGTTGGTCATGGATCACCATGGCAAGAAAGGTGATTTTTAGTGTTTCATTCAGTAAGTTGAGAAGAGGGATTGAACTATCCTACTGAATGACCAATTTAGAGTCCAGCACAATCCTTTGTCATGAATGAACCATTCCTCAATCAAGCATGTTCATACTTTTAATCCAATAGGTGATGTATGTGCATCAACTTAGAAGATGGGGGATGGAGTTTTTTGTAATCCAAGATATTTATTACTTGTAGAATCCCTTGTGGAAGCTATTATATCATTTTTATAGTAACTCTACGCTCCAAGGTATGATGATGTGATTTATGGAATCTATATGTTCTCATATTTCTGTTATAACAATTTATGTGGGCTATATTTCACAAGGGTGGAAATTATCTCTGCGTAGGAGCTCCATGACGGAATTGTGGTGCCTAGCTTTTCTATAGCCCATGTGTATCCTTGGTCACTTAGGGATGATCCAATTTAGGACTCTTTAGTTATAAATGGGAAGAATAATGTATCCTATAAGACTTGGTAGCATGTCAGGATTGATGTGAATTTACTTTGCAAGTGTCATTTTTCTTTCCTTTAGTGTCAGCCTATGAAGGCTAATTTTTCTATTTCGATGTAAATTTTGTTGATTCTAGATTCATTATTTTCCCTACTTGTTCTACATGTTATGCTTTGGAAATTTGGGTTATCGTATACCTCCTTCTATCACTTCTCTTCTAGTTTTTCTCCTCCTCTAAAGCTATGTGGTAGTGTTTTCTCCAATTACTGCTATCTTTGGGTTGAGCGTTGTTTTGTTTCATTGGGGGGAAAAGAGTTTTCCTCTATTTTATTGTGGTGGAACATTGTGTCATTTTTTCCACAAAGGAGATTGGGTATTTTTTGTGAAGAGATTTTGGTTGGGATCCTACAAGGTGTTTTCTTTTGTAGTCATGGTGATAACAATCCTTTGGGACATCCCCTCCACCAAAGTGGGAAGAGGTCATAACACATTTACAAAAATATTTATTGCATATTTAACTTCAACACAAAAAAACTATGTTAACTCTTGCTATAATTGTGCATTTATTGGTGCAATACAAAGCCAAAATGCATGGTATTGAGAACACGTTTGTAGTTCTTCGTTAATAGTTCTTAGAATTTCAACTTATGACAAGCCAACATCTTTATGGTGGGACCCCTTTGGTGTATTCATATTCTTTGTCCATGGGGTTTCTTCTAGACTTGAATGCTTCTCCTAATGATGAGTATGACTGATGTTTCCCCATTATCTTTCTTAGATGGCATGCAATTTCAATGTATTATTATTTTAGAGGTGTTTTGGAGAGTTTATGTTTTTATGATAATTAGGTTACACCATATGTAATTAGATAAATTTTGTGGTCAGTATTAAAAAGTCCTAGTTATAACAACAAAATCAAAAGTCAGAGATTCTGTTTTTGTAATTTTGATATAAGATCATGTCCTTAAACATGGGTTTTAATACTAATATAAAACTATTTATATATTTGACAAATACCATTTTACACAAATATAATGTATATATAAAACATGACAGTTTTTCCTTTATAAAATTAAACTCTATATGTGATTAAACTATTTTTAATGTAAGTTGGAATGTTATTAAACAATTATAATAATTACAAGCTATATGTGTGTGTGTGTGTGTGTGTGTGTGTAATGCATGAGATTCTTTATTTTAAGAACAAAAAATTTCCTCATGCAATGATTTGACACTTAATGTTCTATAAAAAAAATACATTTATATAATGATATAGATATAAATGGTGTGTCAACCTCCATGTTAATCGTGGAAGGGATTACAGGTCATTTTGCTTTTTATTGTATTAATAAGTATTGAAATTTTTATTCAAGATTCATTTTAACTTTAGATTTATCATACATAAAGGAAATGAGTTCATTGAGGTACAAAATAAATCATTTAAATGTTTTAACCATAATAATTTTTTGTTAATATTTCTATTCACTTTATATATATATATATATATATATATATATATATATATATATATGCCAATTAAGTTTAATAGAATAGAAATGATGAATGGTTTTGAGTTTCTCTTACTTTCATATTAATGCTACAAAATTATAATTAAAATGGATATTAAAAATGTAAAATATTTATTTAGAAAATAAACTAATTTACTTTGTTTTAGGATGGACACTCCACCCATTTTCATAGACATAAAAGCTTTCATACCCTCAAGATAGGTGAAATGTCTAAATAAAAAAATTAGACAAAGTGAATTCTCAAACACATTTATTTTCCAAAATTCTTTTCCAAAAAAATCATTTTACAATATATATATGTGTGTGTGTGTGTGTGCATGTGTGGTGTGTATATAGCATTAATTCCCAATAATAATTAAATTGACTTAATGTAAATGACACAAGATCTTTATACATTGTGCATCATAGTAACTCCTATTAAATTATTGTTATTGATGCCTTGAATCTTCGACTTTTTGAGCTATTATCATGGCGATACAACTTTACAATAGGGGTTATTCTATTTCAGCGCTTTTACAATAGGTGTTATTCTATTTTAGAGATTTTACAACAGGTGTTATTCTTTTTTAGTCTTTTATTTTTGAGAGAGGAAAAAACACCATGTGTTATATTGGTAAACACAGGTACATAAAATTGAATAGCATATATGAGAATAGTGTATTTAGCCACAATATTTAGCCGAAATTAGGCCTCAGATTATGAAGGCGAGAAGGTCTCATATTTTTATAACCTTGGATCTAACATAAGCTTAGGTATTAAACCAATTTCAATTCCTAAATGTTTTTTTAATAGTGACAGTGAACAGTAACTAGTAAAACCACATTTAACTCA
The DNA here is from genome assembly GCA_034641835.2 of Pinus albicaulis. Lineage (NCBI taxonomy): Eukaryota > Viridiplantae > Streptophyta > Pinopsida > Pinales > Pinaceae > Pinus > Pinus albicaulis. The sequence continues at coordinate 1,242,455,212 of CM076574.1, read as the reverse complement.
ATGTGATTGATATACATTGATAAGTTTATATGATATAATCTACAACCATATTTACCCATTTGATTAATATAGACCCATAGTCATACATCCATCACTCACTACATTAATATTAATATGTCTATTAACTAATATATATATATATATACACATATACATATACATATACATATATATATGTAGCTTTTAAACCCAAAAATGAATATTTATAAACTAAATGGAATAATAAACACAACTAATAAACATTATAAACCCAAGAGATTAATATTGCAAACTCTCAACATTAGTATTACCAGCCTAGATCCATTTTAACTCTGAATCTATCAAGCAAATCAAACTAATGGAAGTAGAACATAATTTGACATAGATTTTGGTGTGGATTTAAAAGTCTCAAAACACAGCCTAAGTAAAAAAGAAATTAAATTAATTTAAATATAAGTATATTTCCATTGTTCTTTAATATCATGTGTCTTTTTGTCCAATAAATTAAATATAAATTTTGACATAAAAGTTGAGATTTTGAAATTTTGTGTTTATTATTAAAATTTGAAAGTTAATACCAATTATCCTTCATTCACTCAGTGCCACACAACTTTTCCCAAGAAAAAAGAATTAATTGTGGTTTATAGATATAGATATTAGATGTTATCTTTTACTTATTAGTTGAGATTTTGAGATTTTGTGTTTATTATTAAAATTTTAAACTTGATCCAAATTATCCTTCATTCACGCATTGTCATACAACTTCTCCCAGCCAAAAAATATTAATTATTGTTTTACAAATATAGATATAGGATTACAGATTTTTTTAAATGTGTGCACAAATAGTAGTGTACTCTTCTGAAAGGATGCCCAAAATGATTAATATTATACCTCAAAAATTATGAACGGTGGTGTCCATACAACTTCTCCCACCCAAAAAGAATTAATTGTTGTTTTACAGATATAGATATAGGATTACAGAGTTTAGATTACAAAGTTTTTTTAAATCCTTGCACAAATAGCAAGGATTACGTAGTTTTTAAAAATGCTTTTCTCAAAACTATGCCCAAAAAATTTAAGATTATAAGAAAAAAACATTGTGAATTGTGACGTCCATGTTTTTTCAGATTAAATATTTCCTTTTAACTAAACTAAATCACTCCTAACCAAATCAAACTAATGACAACACAACATAATTTGAAAATAGAAAACTTAGAAAAAACATAAAATGGGAGCCATGAATAAGAGAAATCGAAATAAAAAAACGTAGAAAAAACATAAAATGGGAGCCACCAATAAGAGCAATCGAAATCAAATCTGAATGGATGATAACATAATTTTAAAACAAAAACCTAGAAAAAACATGAAATGCACGCCATGAATAATGAGATCAAACCTAGAAATCAATAGCAATTCATACGACACCAAAATATTTTGTCACAAATATTATTTCCCACTTCTCATAGGTGCAGAAGTATTATTTGACACTTCACACTGTGAGAAATGCTTCCTCACAAATAGAATTTCAAACTTTTCTTTTGGTGTTATTTATATAGATAGAGAGAGAAGTGATTTTTCTTCCTCACGAATAGAATTCCACACTTTGTTTTTGGTGTTATTTATGTAGATAGAGAGAGAAGTGATTTTTCATTAAGGCCTACATTAGTTAAGATTAGATTAATTTTTTAGTAAATGTTAAGTTAAATGTTAAACATTACATGTTTATATATAGGTGTACCTTAAATTTTTATTAAATCTTAAATATTAAACATTACATGTTTATGTTTATGTTTACATTTTTATGTGAGATCTACCCCATAAAAATTGCATGTTTATGTTTAAGTTTACCTGAGATCTACCCGATACATGTTAAATATTTACATTTAGGTTTACGATGTTTACCTGAGATCCACCCCATACAAGTTAAATGTTTCCATTTAGGTTTACAGTTACGTTTACTTGAGATCTACCCCATACATGTTAAATGTTTACGTTTACGTTTACATTTAAGTTTACATCTTTACTTGAGATATACCCCCATATTGAATTGTAGTGCGCTGCATATTGAGTTGTAGAGTGACTATCAGCGCAATAAAATGAAGGTATTAATAAACCCAAGTCATTACTATTATAAACCAAAGGGATTAATAAACCCTAAGTATTATTAATATTAATAAACCCAAGTGATTATTAATATTTATAAATCGAAGGGATTACTATGATATGACCAAGGGATTATTAATATTTTAAACCCAAGTGATTAATAAACGCAAGGGATTATTATTATTATAAATTTAAGGGATTAGATTATAAAACCAATGATTTAATATTATAAACCCAAGGAATTAGTAAACCCCAAGGGGCTTCCTTCAATGAACCTCTAACATATCACTTGTGTTCATGACATATTAAACAATACCCTTAATTTGACTACATTTTGGAAAACTAAAAATCACATTATTTAACCCCCTGCCAATATGAACCCAATACACCTTCTGAATTTAAGAACCCCTACTTTCACTAGATATTGTAGGCATCAATTTTTTCATTAACATTTTTTATACCCCTTTATATCTTTTCATTATCTTTGGGCTCCATTTTTCATACCTACCAATATAAAAACCATCTATCCCCTATATATCACCCAATATATTATATCATTTTTTCCTCAATAAATATCCCGCAATATGAACCCACTTGGTATGGTATTTCTCCCCCGGTGAAGCCCTCGTGGTAAACCCAAGGTATAAATATTATAAACCCAAGTTTATGGTTGATAATGGTTGACCATTATGGTTAACCATTATGGTTGACCATATTGGTTGAACATTATGGTTTCATACGGTTGATAATTGTTGACCATTATGGTTAACCATTATGGTTGACCATATTGGTTGAACATTATGGGTGACCAGAATGGTTGACCATGGATGACCATGGATACCCCATTATGGTTGGCTTTGTCTCACCATGGTTAACCATTCTAACCATGTTGATATTCATTAACCATAATGGCTAGCCATTATTGATCCATTTATGAGAAAAATGGTTCCTAATGGTTAACCATTATACGTCATTATGGTTGTCAAGGGTTCATCATGGTTGACCATTGTTGACCTAGCTTGATCATGGTTGCTTATGGTCAACCGTTATTAACATTTTTTTGGGTCGTAATCCACCATGGTCAAACCAGGTTGAATATACTCAACCATGGTTAAACCCTTATCAAACAACCAACCATTTCCAACCATGGTCAACTATTATCAACCATTGTGGAGTTTAGTAAACCATGGTCAAACATGGTTGAATTACCTCAACCATGGTCATAATTTATAAACTAATATTATTGAACATAATGGTTGAACATGGTTGAGTGTATTCAACCAATTTTGACCATGGTTGACTATATTCCACAATGGTTGATAATGGAATCCAAGGGATTAAATAATTAACCCAAGGGTTTAACCATGATTGAGTATATTCGACCATTTTTACTCAACCATGTTTGACCATGGTTGACTATGGTCCACAAAGGTTGCTAACGATTGACCATGGTTGAGAATGGTTGACTCTGGTCGATAATGATTGATGAACAATGTCATCCAAGATCAACATGATTAGAATGGTTAACCATGATCAACCGAGGTCAACCATGGTCAACCATGATGAACCCTTGGCAGCCATAATGAACCATAATGGTTAACCATGGGGAATCATTTTATTCATAAATGGATTAATGATGTTCAACCATTATGGTCAATCAATATCAACATGGTTAGAATGGTCAACCATGGTCAAACATTATCATCGTCCATAATGGTAAACCAATATGGTTATCCATAATGGTTAACCATAGTGGTCAACCATTATCAACCACAAGCAACCATTGCTAACCAATGGTTTAATATTATAAAACCAAGAAATTAGTAAACCCAAGAGATAAATATTATAAACCAAATGGATCAACAAACCCAAGGGATCAATATTAAAAACAAAAGGGATTAATAAACCCTAGGAATTAAATTATAATATCGTAAACTGGTTTCGAATAAATATATTATCAATGACTTGATGATAAACATGGACGAAGAAGTAGAGATGGAAATGAGCACAATTAAATAAGTAGATATCACATGAGACACAACAAAAGGAGTAGAAAATAAACAAGGAACAAAGAGAGAAAGGTAGTTATTTCCAAGTTTAGCTAAATTTATATAATATTTCTTTTTGTTTTTTTGAATTAATTTGAATTGAATACTCATGAAAAAGAAAAAAAGGATAAATTATATGCCATTATTAATCGAATATACCATAATAAAATAACAAGGAGAATTTTCAATGGCATTGTGCTAGTTACATATCAATGTTTTTTTGACAAAGCAAATAAGACAAGACTAATACTTTGTGTTGATTTGATAGATAAGAAGGAAGAAATGATAGAAAAAATTCTTGTGCCAATGCTATTTACCAAAAAGTGTGAGGAAAAAATTACTAAAAATGATGGTGTCTATTAGAAATTACCAAATACTCCCAAACAATAAATATGATAGTGGTGACTATGAGAAAACTATTTCAATAAATAGCTCTAACATTGTAGAAAAAAATTGTTGTATTTCCGGAGAGTACCAACTTTTCCCAAATATAATGATTGCAACTTTTTCTTGTAGTGAAGATCTGTTTTGAGTTGGCACAATAAATTGCATTGCAATTTCAACAACACATACAAGGATGCAATATGTAATAAATATCAAAGACAATATCGATCAATACATGGAAATAGTAAGCTTATATTCATTTTAATGTTTCAATGATAGCAAGGTATTGACCACCTCTTATATGATTTATATGTATTTTTATACAAATACTACATATGTGACAAGTTCAAGTACACAATGAACTTCTTACAATATATCTTTCAATATAAGGATAATTGCAAGAAAATGTTTCCTATTAATTTTGCTAAAAAATATAGTTAAAAAACAAGAAAGAGTTTTCTCGACTTCACAATCCATGTTCAAATATTCATTGAAAATAAATAAGAAAGTGGATCATCTAATAAAACTAATTATTTAACATAGTGGAGTATGCATGGTAAACCATATATATAGATAGATAGAGAGAGAGAGAGAGAGAGAGAGAGAGAGAGAGAGAGAGAGAGAGAGAGAGAGATTTGATTTCACATTGCTAAGTCTCTATTTTATATATCAATTTTGCATCATTTCCAACGACTACTAACAACAACTAGTGCATACACGAGTCCCTTTGAAAATATATGTGCAAAAGGAAGTAGTCCAATTAGAACTGTGAGAAATATGGATGAAGCTATTGTTTGTTATACCATTTGCAAGGAAAATTGTCACTTTCTTTATTTCCATTAGCTAAATTGTCTGATACATGCAAATCACAAGACCAAAACATATTTTGTTGAAGGAGTTGTGAAAATGGAAAAGGTATTGCATGTTGTACGAAAATTTTCCTATCAACAATACTATGAAGATAAATCAGTTGTTATTGATTTTTTGTCTAGTTTTGATATCCATGACACATTTATAGTAAATCATAAAACTGATATTTTGTGTATACAACGATGATTTTATTTATTTTCATTACTAATAAATTTAATGATAATACAGTTCTCTTTAACTATATTTTCAAGGAATCTAATGACATTATGGTTCTATTTAGTTACATTGTCAAACAATCCGATGATGGTATTCTAGAGCTGGTATAACATAGTCAACTTCATGAATGTTTATTATTGTCAAGTTATCCTAATCGAGAAGTATTTTTACGAAAGGTACATATATCCCTCTTACTAGTAACTAGTAAGACTTGATTATCATTGACTAGTGGCAAGGCAGGGGGTGGGCGGGTGTGGGGGGGGAGGGGGGTTCCGCACTCTCGTACTCCACACTTACAATATTAACTCCACCTTTTAATTTCTTCTTGAAGGATATGACAATTTTTTATTATATTTTTGGTCTATTCAATGGTTGAAATCTGATTTCATCTTGTGGTTACCTAATAGGTAGCTATTAACATTGTATAAAGATGTTTTTTCATGATTTTGTTTGTGTAAGTTCCATGCTATGTATTATTATAATTACTTATATTATATATAAACTAAAATTTCTAGTATATAATGTGTTGCTAGTTGATTATCTTATGTTTTGTGTGTTAGTTTATGTTTGCATAGACTTTTCCATCTCACATGACTTCCTAAACAAAGCATCAAGACAAGTTAATCCTAGCATGTAACTTTTCCTAAAGGAGGGAACACGATTTGTCTATTTTAAATTGCATAATTTAATTAGAAAATGAAATGAAATAATTTGACAAATAAAATCTACATTAGTCTAGTGATCCAATTTGATATAAATTAAAAAAAAATGTCTCATGAACATGATAAAACAATTTCAAAATTGGTTGAGAAAGTAGAAAAATTTGGTAACACATTCTTTATTAATCAATCATAGTTCCTAGATGTTGGTGTTGCTCTTGATTGAGCTATTATTATGGAGGTTTGTTTCTCCATTCAATTTTTGTAAGAGCTCTTCTAATTGTGTTCTTATGGTGTCCAATTCAAACTCCAATCAGCCAAGTCTAAGTTATTCATTTGCATTAAAATATCTTGGTTGATTGCATATAACTCTTCTTGCGTGATTTAGCCATTTCTCCCTTTTGAAATTTCTCTCACTATTATTATTTCAGTAGTAATAGCTAAAGGGTGGTTTTAAGTGAGAAATTTCATTACCCCCGCTCCCCCCCACCCCAAGTTCGGCTTACTAGTTCTATGGAACTATAACGATAGAGTCTAGTGAAACACCAAACTAATCACACCAAGAATATCGAAATCATGTTTCAAAATTCAAAGAGAGTTCCATTTAAATTTATTTTAGCATTTGAATAAGAAATATTTTTGAAAATTATGATACGAACAACGCTTAGAAAATTTAAAAAATAACATAGATAACATAAAGTAAATCTTGATAACAAATTTAGGAAAAATGGAGCAAATCACTTGCCTGTAACTTTTAGAAATGGGTTTAGTGCTTATGGGCCTACAACAAGATTCAAAAAATTAAAAAAATAATATACATATGATGAATCAAACCTTGATAATGCTCATTAGTTTTAAAATTAATGAAGCAAACTTATTTCCAAGAGATTTTAGTAATGAGATCAGAGCCAATAAACCTACATCTAATGGTTGGAGGATTTGAGTCATCTAAGTCATTAATTGACATCAATGTTTTGAATGGAAATTTTAATGGTATTCATTTATCACTGACCATCGTCAATCTCGCTAGTAATGATTTTCTTAGTCTACAATCAGAAAACACTACTGTGATATCGATTATTATATACCATATGCACTTTTCTTAAATTCCCACTCAAGATAGTCCAAATCATAGGGCTTCATTTAATGATTATAATGTTTGGCGGACTTTAGAAATCAATATCAACATTCCACTTTATTGATATCCTCATTCAAATTCTATTTAGATTTATGTAATGATACATTGATGTTTAAGCATTAATTTTATTACTTTGGGTTACTTCTTGTTTAACGCAGTGTAATTTTCCATGTTAGTTCGACTTGATGTTCAACCTGGGATATAGATCTTAAGCAATTTATACAAAAACACGAAACAATGTTTTGTTACAGAATAAAAATAAAAAAACAAAAGGGTTAATGCTATAATTAACTAAATATCATTTTCCAACAAATGTAAGTATTTTCATCATTTATTCGAAGAATCAATGCATAATGAGGACATTGTTCGAGTGCTTAGTAACATTTACTCGATGATCTTGTTTTGTTACTAGATAATATTTTACTATCAAAATATTGGTACTCGTGTTTTGTTGAATACTATGTGCATTAGAGATTTCACATTTGTAAATTTAACACATATTATCCAATATTAAATGGAGTGTGTTTTTAATCCATGTGAGGAAGAAGTGTTGTGCAGGAGAACAATTGTGCGAAGCAAGGAACACAAAATTTCTTTCCCATGTTCTGTACTTCCACAAAAATTCTTCTTCGGAACAATTTTTCACATACTTGTCTTATGCACAATACTACAAATTAATCAATTAATTAGCAATTTTGGCTTGTTAGAGCTTGGGGCATCAAAAAATTGGTTTACGTGTATATTAGATGCTAAATGAGTGTACATGACTAAATGTCCCCATGACCCAATTCTATAACTTGAATCGATATGGTAGACAGTTTTAAAATTTTTAATATGTGGAATAATGGAGCACATTTCTCATCTTCGCTTGCATTTCCATTTAACACATGTGTTCGACACATTGACATTTTTACCAGGAGGAAGATGGGTAATTTGATTTTCTACCGGTTATTTCGTATTTTTGTATTTAATATAGCTTTTAAATTTTTAGTGTACGGAGTAAAGGATGTGTAGATAATTCGTATGTGAACGAGAAAATTTGTTCCCACATTTCTGTACCTTCCCATACATTCCCGTATTGCACAATGAAAAAGCTTAATTTTCACATTTTTTGACGTGGATATTTCGACATTGTGCAAAAACGTTTTGGTGAAATGTCACATTAGCTTAATGAACATGTCATAGTGCATATCATTGAATATTTAAAAAATAATTAAGGCTTAATCCTTGCATAAACATGGAATTTTTCAAATGCTTAATATCATTTATCAGAAGCATTGTGTAATGTTCAGTAGCTTTAAACAATTCAAGAAGGTGCAAAGGGCTCTGTAGCTAATATCTATTCTATAAGATTGAAATGATGTGTGACAAAGGGATATGTGTGGAAGAACCTTTATTCGTCTACATCTACACCTCAAAAAAGTCTCTCCATTCATGCACTTCTTCTACACGCTGTAAAACTTTAAATTTCACAGTATTCATAACTTGAATCTATAGAATGAAGAAATTTAAAATTTTTTGTGTGTAGATGAAAATATTTCTAGAAGAGGCACATGTGGAGGAGAACCTTTATCCCTATACTTCAAAAACTCTCCACACATTATCCCTTTCCACACTTCTTCCACAAATTTCAAAAAGTTAAATTTCAGCATTATTTGACACACATATTTCAACGTTCGATAGTAACATTTTGGATAAATGTAAATCTATACCAAATGTTGTATGTTAGCAATAGTAAAATGGAATGAGGTTTTGTTTTGATTATTGTGTGAGTTTTCTCTGCACCTCCACACTCTACACAATGAGAAAACTTCTGGACAATGAAATATTAAAAAAAAAGGGCTTAATATTATGATTAAAAAAAACTATGCTATCGCTAAATATAAGTCATTTCAACATTTTTTCATTCAAGAAATGTGTAATTAGGACATTATTCAAGTTATTAACAACATTTACTCTTAGAAGATTGAATATGGTGTACGTAAGAGCATTTTTTATCCCTCCATAGCTTCACCTCCACACACATTTTCTCTCCATACACTTATTTTGCACAATACAAATCATCAAATTTTCATGGAAACATTTTGAAAAAATGTCACTAAAACTCAATCAACTTATCACATTGAGAACTTCAGAATATTAAAAAATTAAATAAGTCTTAATATACAGTTGGTATTAAAAAAAATTTAGCAATCATTTTATCTCCACACATAGTGGCATACCTTTATTCCTCCACCACACAAGTAATAAGTCCCTTTAATTACATAATGATGGTGATACTACTCTATGTTTGTGTTGAATGTATGTAACTGATATTACGCATTAAATTTTTCCAACAAATAGAATGTTATGAGTTTATGTGAATCTCATGTTTTCATTTATGAAAAAATATTACAACTTTGAGAAGAATTTGAAAAATTTTTGCTAGCCACACTCTTACCAAATTTAATGGCCAATAGGTAATTAGAAAAAAAAACGCTACAAATGCAAAAAAATAAAAATGCCTCAGTACCAAAAAAATAAAAGGAACATAGAACTAAAAAACTTTCAAGATTACTACAAAACCAAGATCCATTAACTTTGAGGTGTACTTACCAAATAGGATTCTATACTATTGAACCAAGTAACAACGAAGGCTAAAACACAAAGTGTACATTTTTCTCCATGTGAGACAATATGCCTTCAAAGAGGTGTATATTTTTTTTCAGATGTTGCTCAACCCTTTATAGACTCGTCAATATATCCTAAATATTCCATTGGTTACATTGGAAATCATTCATGAATAAGATTATGGTATTCTAGTCATCATGTTTGTCTCTTACGAGTTGTTCTATAAGAATCTTGAGATATCCAAATTGATTGTCAAAGTTTTGTTGATCACATGCAGGGTCATCAAAATCAGTTCTATTGACAAGGTTGGGATCTACGGCCTCACTAGAACCAATGCTCTCTAGGAGAATTTTGCTTGACACCCCTTTTTCACCAACTCCATGCCTTGCTCTGCCTTGCCGGTGTGGCATCTTGCATTACCCTAGAAAACTAAAAAGACCCGAATATAAGAATTTAATGGAAGAGCTAAACTAAACAAAATTAAATATGTTAAACAAAACACCAAACTAGTCGATAAAAATAACAACCCACCAAGTGTTACAACGCATTCAACTAGGACGGAGTCCCAAAAGAAACTATTTAAATGAATGTTCACAGTTTGAAAAAGAGAGGATACAAAACCTCCAAGAAGCGACATAAAATGGAGATACAAGACCATAAAGCTAGTCTCCTGCAACTGCCTAATCGATCCAGACGTTAAAAATAGAAAAAAGAACATAAATATGAAATTTGTTCCACCTTACCTCATTATTGAACTGGGAATCTAGAAGTGGGATACTACACAGTTCTCGACATACCTTTTGATTAATAACATAATTCAATTTTATCAGACTTATCGAATAAACAATGATTAATCCTCATGTGTAACATATATATATATATATATATATATATATATATATATATATATATATATATATATATACCCTTTTTTTAATTCATTGATTATACATTACATCAATTTAGGTCATCATTGATCTATTAGTTTGCATACTTTGGCCAAAAATACTTACTTTTTCATCTTTCCATAAACCAAAAAAAATAATCCATAATTTATTTTCCATATTTCCCAAAGCTTGCAAATCAATTATAAAACATAAAAAAAAGGAATTACATAATTAGTAACTGTGGAGACTATCACAATGAAAATTATTCTCACCACCATTTATTTGCAAATATCCTCAATCTAATAGTGAAAGCTTGATTTGCAAAGATATTCAGTTCTTATACATTGCGCGCGTGTGGGGTAGGGCGGGGCCGGAGGGGGGGGGGAGTGGGCAATTGGAATTAGGATATCTTATCAAAACTTTGCTCTATGATGAAAATTATACCATTAATAGTATGAAGTTTTATGAGGACCTATACTATTTCTTTTCGAAGTAAATGGACAAGTCCTGATATTAGCAAATTGAATTCTAATAAGAATTGAGAATGTGTGTTGAAAAAAGAATGTGCATAATAGGATCTATATGCATGATAATGGATGCACATAGATAAATAAAGACTTTAAAATACAAAGGTACATGAATAATTGGGAAATAAACAATATCTTTAAAAATTTAATTTATTTTTTCATTTTGAAATTTTACATAATTAGTTATGTGGAATAAAAGACGTACAAAACAATGGGTATGTGAAAAGAATGTGCATAATAGGATCTATATGCATGATAATGGATGTACATAGAGAAATAAATACTTTGTATAAAATACAAAGGTACATGAATAATTGGGAAATAAACAATATCTTTAAAATTTTAACTTATTTCTTCGTTTTGAAATTTTACATATTTAGTTATGTGGACGAAAAGATGTACAAAACAATGGGTGTGTGTGGGACAACTATTGTGTGAGAAAATAGTGTATTTGGACATAGCTTGAATATTTAAGAATGGACTCTCGATATATCTACTATTTACCAATCTTGCATAAATAGTAAACATGTATATGACACTTTATGGACTTTGTAACATTAGGCCAATTAAACGACAATTTAAATTGAAAGTGTAAAATTTTTATGTCCACACATATTATCCAAGCGCACACTTAATGTTTATCTCCATGTTATTTATATTTCCTTATTGTGTAATAACATCTTAGAAAAAAAAATGCATAACATTAATATATAGTTCAATCTAATTGAGTCAATATCCTCTTTTTTCTCCAATGAAACAGAGTCAACTCTTAAAAAAATATTTGTATTGATAGAACTGAACTTGGTTTTGTCAATTTTATACTTCTAAGATTGAATATGCATGATAAATCTACATGTTTCGCTAGTTGGAATTCTTTAAATAGTTATCAAAACAATTGGAATGAAAAAAGCACAACTAATTCATAATCATTATATCTCTATAATCCTTGCAAATTTCAATATTTACATAAATACACATATCGAAATTAGTAAAAAATAACTAGATTACATCAAATCAGAATGAATGCCATAATTCTTGAAATTTGGACAAATTACAGTTGATGGTTTATTAAATTCAATGTGATTCTTTCTAAGTAGTCGGTGTAGTAGATAGAAATACACCCATAAGGCTTCTAAGGAAAATTTCCTAAACTAATCATTGTAATTACATTACTTTGGAAACATATGTTCATATTTACATAACCCAAGTAAACACAAATCTCATATTGGGTCCTTTACAAATGCTTATGTATTTTTCCTAATAAATCCTGCTGCTTTTGTAACTCCATTTTCCAATTTCTTACCTTCAATTGATACTAGCTTTAAGGATTTAATAAATTATAATCACAATCAATTACCTCCTTTTGTATCTCATTATTGAGTCCTATCATATTTTTCATCATCCTTGTTCAAAACAAGACAATAATTGAGTTGATGAGACAAAAAGTACTATAAATGCTCTTGCCATAGATTGTACATCTATAAGGTATGAGTTTCTTAGAGATGTCAATTGAACTTGTCGCTTCATTCATACGATGTACTGAAATTTGAACGTTCATATTGTATAGGTAATGGGTTTACTTAGTGATGTATACTATGTGATGTTGCTTTTTTCAATGTTGAAACAAGAATACTTAATCTTTGTCTTCTATTTCACTTCTCGACTCTAAAAAAGGGTCCATGTGTCATTCGCATGTGTTCTCTTATTCATTGTGACCTGGATAACCTTTAGATAATATCAACCTATAGCAATTTATTCTTAGTGGAAAAATTCAATAATATTTTATTCACATAAGCTCTAAATATATGAAGATTTTACCATTACTCTGGTACAAATTCTTATGATATTGATAACAATTTCCATCAAGATATTGAAAGATATATTTTAATCAAAAATTTCTTTCGTAATTAAGCATTTAATATCCATTGATATATATTTTGGGAATTTTTATATGTGTGGAGGGGTAACATATGCGAAGGTGTACAAATGAGTGAACAAATGTTCTCTCACACATATCCTTCTTATGCACATGCTTACAATCTGGTAGTATGGATACTGGTTGCAGAGTCATGTAGACCTTCCCGATTTGTTTAGGACTTATCAACACTGTTAAGAAATTGAGTGATATGCTGATTATAGGTTTATTTTCCAAATAAATTCTCAAAATACTATTTTATATATTAATGGATATGATATTCTTGATCTTTTATCAAGAAAGAATCATTAGACAATGTGTTAGAGTAAATATTGTGTCCTAATTTCATTCCAGTTTATCGAATAAATGCTTACGATTATCGAGAATGAATATTTTGTTAATTATACTAGTTAAGTGTTAATTTGAACAATGTCCTGGTAACGTATCAATTCATTGAATAAATGTTTAACAAACTTACATTTACTGGTAACAAAGTTTCTATTAGTTGAAAAAATAATTCTTATTTAATTGTTTTTATATCTGCTAATCTGTTTTGTGGGAGGTTGATTGAATCTATGTAACACTTTCTCCATAACGTTGACACTAAGAGAGGAAATGTGCGCAAGAAGTGTGCAGTTTTAGTCTGCACATCATCTCAATATTGTACAATGGATATCAGTTATACAGACCTATGCCTCCTTGTGGCATCTTCTTGACTTGTTGAGAAGTAGTGAATTATATCAAGCAGATGAATGATGTGTTGATAATGCATCGATTCGTCGAATAAATGCAAGAAAAACTATTTTATAATATTGATGGATACAATCTTCTTGATATTCTTACAACTCGTAATCATTACACAATGTGTCAGAGTAAATTATATTGATATTACAACTATGTCTTAATTAAGTTTTTAATACTATGTGTAAAGTCATCTATACCGTAGTCAGTGTATATCACTAGAGTTTCTCACACCTCTGTAAACATTTTTGTTTTGACATTTTTCTCCCACATATGGTTGCCATGCATAGTTTTCCTTTCTCACATGTTTTGGTACTAAATGCTTTCAACAATTTCTATGCCACTTGTTGTTATTACAAATATTTCGATTAATTCTATTATTAGGAAGACTATGATTTCATTAATATAAGATGAGTTATTTTAGCTATTGACGTGTACAAATGATAAGGGTAAGACGCTTCATTTAGTCACTGTAAGAGTGACATATTCTAATTGGATAAACATATGCGCTAATTCTTCATTTAAATGAGATGAATTCCATTGTCGTATGGATTCTGTTATGCCACACTCTTTTTCAACTCTAAATAATACACTATTAATTCATGGAAAAAATGAATAAATAAGTCCCACATCACTAGTGTGCTGCACTTACATGTGTCACTTATTTTGGAAACATAAGCATCTTGTTGTATTTGTTTGTTTTGGGCAATAAGTCATTACTCTGCACCCAATATACACGTAACCCTAACTTTTCATGCCCCAAATTTTAATAAGACACAAAACATAATGAATTTATAGATATATAGTGTGTGATGTATATGGATGTTTGAAACATTGTCGAGCAATTTTTTTGTTCCTTTCTCTAGACACCCATTTTCCCGCACAACACTTCTTCCTCACATGTAATGACGATTTTGATTATCTGGTTGGATACTAATTCTTTCTTAAGCTACTTCTCTGCACAATGGTATATGAACATAATGATCACAATATATCAGTATTGAAATTAGCATAAAGACAAGCTCACTTGCAATCACCTTTCGGGCAGGATATGTGGAAGAGCGTTATTCCCACACATCCACACCTCCATAAATACATCATTTCAATTTTCTATGACAAATACTGGATACAGATCTCTATGCATATTCTTGATTTGTCTACAAGTAGTAAATGCTATTAATCACTTGTACAATGTGTTATTTACAGGTCGATTCACACAATAATTGTTGAACTTGATATGTTAACAACCATTAAACATATGTGTTATTTAGTTTTACTATTAACATATAATAATTAAAACTAAGCCATAATTAATTTTTTAATACTAGGTGTCCAGCCCTTTTCACCATAGTCAGTATCAATTGTTATTGGTTCCAACATTAGTCAATAAAAAATAGAATAAAAACAAAAAATGCACGACAACTTTTATTATTTTTATTATTGCTTCTTTTCAGTTATATGTTATAATTTTTAAATTTTTAGATAATTTATATATTTAAATATTTTGTTTTTAATTGAGTTAATTTTATTGTGCAGAGTATAATGTTGCAGAGGAAGATTTCATTGTGTAGGGTGTGGGGGTGTGGATGAAGAGTTTTTTGCGTGAAGTATGGAGGTTCAGATGAAGCTTTTGTTGTGTGGAGTGCAAAGAATCACAACGAAATTAATATATTAATTTTATGTGACTTAAATTTTCAGCTATGCAATTTATTTATATAAAATATTGCTAAGTGTTTTCCTCACCCCCAGTTTATCCAACTATTTAATCCTTAATATCTTTAGTGGTTAGGGGAAACTGTTACAACAATTGAAAATTGTGCATATCTCGGTGTTTATTTTTCATTGTGTTGAGGTACGATGGTACAAAAGAGGCTTTCATTATGTGCAGTACGGAAATGAGGCTTTCATAAACAATTCTGTCACATCGTGCTCTCCGCTAGCTTTAAGAAATACACTATGAATTTCTGCCAAAAATGAAAAACTAAGCCTCACATCACTATTGTCTTTTGCTTCCATCTGTCACTTATTTTGGCAACATAAGCATATTGTCACGTTTCCTTGTTTCTGGAGTTAATTTCATTTTGTGGAATGCATATATATAATTGAAAAGTGTGCATATATGAGGGATTAATTTTCATTATGCAGAGGTGCAAAAGTATAGAAGAGTCTTTCATTGTGATCAATGTGGAATTGTTGTTTTTGAAAATGATTATGTTATACCACAATCTCTTCCAACTCTAAATGATACACTATGAATTCATGCCAAAAATGAATAAATAGGTTGTGTTTGCTTGTTTTGGGTGTTAATTTCATTATGTAGAGTATGTAGGTACGACTTCATAGTGTGCATATATCAGGGTTTAGCTTTTATTGTGGGGAGGTGAAGAAGTATAGAAGAAGAATCCATTGTGATAAATGTGGTACTGAGATTTGTGTAATAGATTCTATTAGGACGTGATCTTCGCTAACTCTAAATGATAAACTATGAATTATGTCGAAAATGAATAACCAAGTCTCACATTCATAGTGTGCTATAATATTATGTATTATTTATTTTGGCAACACAATCATCTTTTAATTCTTGATTGTTTTGGTCATTAATTTCATTGTACATAGTGCAGAGGTGTAGGGAAAGCTTTCATTGTGCAGATTCCATAGGTGTTTCAAGGAATACTTTATTTTTTGGAGTGCAGAGAAATCACAACGAAATTGATATATTAATTTTGTATAACTTAGATTTGCAACTATGCACTTGCTTCATACATAATATTGTTTAGTGTCTTCCTAGACTCCATTTAATCTGGCTACTTAATTCTCTATATATTTAGTGGTTTAGGGAAACTTCTATAATTATTGCAAAGTGTACATATCTGGGATTTAAATTTCATTGTGCTAAATACATATGCATAGAAGATACTTTGATTATGAGCATTGCAGAATTGTGATTTGTAGAAAGGATTGTGCAGACCCCGCACAAAGAGGCAGGGACTATGTGGTGATGTGGCTACTACCCTTGTTTCTCATGTTCATATATCATGATTTTAGCAATGATTCCTTCCATATATGTGTTCTTAAGATGTGCATCCTCTTCTACTTTCCCAAGCTTGTTATTTTTATTTATATGCTTAATTTAAGTGCCTCCGCATTGAAATTAAGAAGAAATTCCAATTGTTCATTCATTTGAGGAATATGGGATATTTGTTTAACAATAGTTGAATTTAGGTTTGTACTATTTCATTTAAGAATACTTAAAAAAAATATTTACATGTTCCTTCTATTCTTGTCTTAGGAATATTACCATTTCTATGGTGCCTTTTGTCCTCTTATCTTCTTCTATATATTTCTTTTTAAATTCCCTCTTCCCGTGAATTGGTGTAACTAGAATCCAATTATGTGCACTCATTAGTTTTCCAAGAGCCCATGGAAACATTTGTTATTGTTATGTTTATGTTTGAATACATTGCCAACTTTATCTTTATAGTAGCATTACCTCTTGAAACTTTTTCATTTATCATCTTGATATTTTCCTTAGCTTTTGATCCACTTATTAAGATTATTCTTATTGACACTTATGACATAGATAGTGGAAATATTTCTTATTATCAAAATCCTTGCTTTAGATTAGCTACAATAATAAACCACAACTATTGTGTAGCTTCCTATTGAGTTTCTCCTGAATGTTACATAATTAACATGTGAACAATGAGAATGTATGAAATGTTACATGCTTAACATGTAAACAATGAAAAGGTATAAAATAAAACCTCAAGTGAAGTTACCTACTTTGTGTACCAATAAAATAAGTGTGAATTTGAATAGAATGAATGTGATTAGATTTGTACACATTTCAATATACCTATTTCCTAAGTAACCTAGTCCTATAATCAATAATCTATCTTCACTCTACCCCTAGCACATGTTTAATAAATGAAAAAAATTAACCATTTGGGCATAGGATTGAAGTGTGTGTGATAAAGGTGATCTATTTTTATATAACCCCAAGATTATACTACTGAATAGATTTGAATCTTTGTTTGTTTTCACAAGAAGTCACATTTACCAACTGAAGAATTTGAAGTTTTCCAAAACTAGTTCTTATCAACAATTTTTCATTTCATCAAAAGACTATACAAATAATAAACTAAAAGTAATCCCTACAAAAAGGATGGTATTATAATTTTGTTGATATATGTAATATTCCTAATTAGCGACAGCTAATTGGAATATTCGATTTTGTATAGTTTTGCCATCTATGGGTTGTAAATAAATAAAAAGTGAGAAAAGAGGGTCTAACTCACTTAGATGGAATAAAACACCTGAAGCACAATGTTGTGACTTAAGGGGGAGCCAGGGGGGGGCCAAACACCACATAGAGAGGAGGGCCTACGTACACTCTAGAAGTTTCTTCAAGCTTCTACGTAGATAAGGATGAGTATGTGGAGGAGAGAGAGGCTACGTTGGGTTTTGGAGGGAAACCAACGTTATAAAAGATGGAGGAGCCTCCTCATTTCATTCATTCTTAAGTTGATGTTTTTGGAGTGAGACTTTTGTCTTCTTGAGTACGCTAGTTGTTTAGCCTATCTGCAACACTGTTTAGTGCACCAAGTGTCTCCGTGTGGAGATCTCACCCTTAGCCTCGGGGGACTTCGAGTGCCTACTCGGGAAAGGTTTGTTTTTCAGTATTTTGTGAGTCGTTCCGTTGTTTAGGTTTGTTGCAGAGCTGGAGCTTAGAGAGACTTCGCAGTCCCTGGGAGAGAGGACGCAGTCCATTGTGGAGGAGCTTTGGATTAGGGTTTCTGTAGGTGATTTCACCGAGATTTTGAGCAGAGGGTCAGCCTTTGCCCGTCGAAGGTTTTTGGCAGAGTTTCTGGTAGTATTCTAGCTGTTTCTATCCAGCCACTACACTGTACCTTGGAGGCCAACGTAATTCACTGGGGAGGCAGTTTCTGGTGGTTTCTGGGGTTTTCCATTCTTGGGATGGTTTTTGGATCTTGTCTGGGTTGTTGAGGAGAGGATATTTGCCAATTCTCATCTCATTTTGGCAAGGGGATCAACCCCTAATATTTATTCGATTCCAATAGTAGCAGCTACACGACATTTGTCCAGCAGCTAGGACGCAGTTCATAGAGGAGCCATTTCATGTCTTTTCTGAGAGTGTTCTCTCACTTGCCTTGCGCAAGATTAGCTTATTGTACTTCATTACATTTATCAGATTAATAAAATGGCTCAGCATTTCCTCTCTATGTTTTCTGGTTGAGTTGCCGTAGTTGTCGTTGTTGCCGTAGTTGCTGCATTCTCTTTCTATTGTATGTCTATTATTATTTTTGAGCATTCTAGTTCTATACCAGTTGGTGTGTTTATATTTAACTCTTAGACAGAGTCTGGAAAGGGCCAGGTAGCCTCCGGTTCTCGTCCTCTTTTCAGAGGCGAAATATTCGGTAAATGTCCTCCCAGTTTATCTCTGGTTGGAGTTTTGTCGTGTTTTAGAGATATCCTCGAAACGAGATATTACAATGGTATCAAAGCATAGTTCTGGCTCAGCCTGTGTTCTATGACATCAGGAAAGAGACCATACAGAGGTTTGCTAGGATTTTGGAGAGCAATGATTAACAGTAGTAGTTGCAATAACAAAAAACGAAATTGGAAGAGGGCCAAACTACAAAGGGCCAGATTTTGAAGGTTGGAATTAGAAGAAACCATTTCTGGGTTTTTCTAGGCTTTGGGCAAGGATCACCTTCCCAAATTCCTAGAAATTTTTGAGTAGTTTTCAATGGGTAAATCAGAGGCTGAAGTTAGGCAGTAGTGTAGTCTTGGAGCAGCAATGCAGTTTCAGGAGGAGCCTGTGATAGTCATAGAGCAGGAAGAGCCGATGGCAAGTGATGATGATGTGAAGAAATTTGGGGAGATGCTCCTCAAATCAGTACAGGATCTGTTGAGGCAGATTGAGGTGATGGGGCATAGATTCACCACTGTGGAGGCTAGACAGTGTGAAACCCCAAGGGGTTTCCATATTGGCGAAGGATCAAGCACATCCCACCATTTGCCGGAGCATGATGCCACTCAGCATATGTCATCACATACACCCACACGTTCCACTATGCCCACTTTTCTTGGTGCCGACACAGGAGCAGGAGCACAGCAGGAGCCAGAGCTTGGCCACATGGGTGATTATTTTGCTAAGTATTCGGCATATGGGCAGGAGTTCAGGGATGCCCTTCCATTCAGAGATTTTGTTCAGCTCCAGCCGGATAACAGACCTTGCAACTTTCACAACGGGAATAGGCACTCACATGATGCAGGCTTACAATGCACAGTGGGCAGACTCCATCTACTGACACTTGATGGGCCATCCAAGCGTTCAGAAAAAGCTTGGGTGGAGAATTTGGATACCTCTTTCCAGCTTGACCAAGTATCGGAGAGGGAAACCATCAAAATGGTTACCTCGCACTTGGAGGATGAGGGCACACAGGATTGCAGGGAGTTCGAGGATACACCTAGTGTGACACAGGACTCACCCTCATTTGAGACCTCCTTGACCATGTCGATTGATATCGTAGTGGAGAAGGTAGAGCCTACCCCGGTAGAGCCATCCATTGAGGTGATGACCGGAGTTGTGTCTGAGTCTTCGGGTGGTAACAACACACGACAGATGGGTGAGGTGTCAGGAGATGTATCCACATTCAATGAGACACTAGGAGATACAGAGGTATTGGATGATGGTCGCGGACAGCAGTATCATCGGCTTCGGGCAGACCTTCTAGTTTTGAAAGGGAAGGCCACGTCAGTATGGGAGGCCATTTTGTTGCAGGACAAGGAGCTGGAGCGCATGAGAGTGGCTTGTGCCGAGTCAGTGGCCAAGTTGGCCCGCATTGGGGAACGACTGGATTCCCTAATGGTACAACTATAGGGCACGTTGGAGCATCAGATCATTCCCCTTCAGGCATGCATGGATGGGACTAGCAACATTGTTGGGACACCTCTTCCCATTGGAGAGAGAGAGAGATGAAGCCAAACAGTTAGATCTCATACGTTGACTTGGATAGCGGTATGAGACGATCAGAGTTGCATAGGGTACAACATCAACATGTTGAGGTTGGATGGCAAGAGATTTTGAGTTGGTACCCGGTGGAGTGGGTTATGGAGATGGTGGTGGACCTGAGTATAGTTCAACAAGAGTTTCCAGGTGCTAGGAATATAAGAACCCCATACTGGCATTTGGATCTAGGCGGGATCACCTATCATTTCCCAGGCAGGTTAGTTGACTATGTCTTGGAGGGTACAGTTGGCTTAGTAGTAGAGCATGCACATCCACTAGGGGAGTTTCGGTTAGCTCCAGTGGCCAACAAGTTTATGGGAAGACTCCCTAGGTTGTCCTGGTATGACACTCATACACGGGATCATGGGGTGGTCAACATACCTTGGCAGGAGCTTGTCGGAGGAGGTGGCATTGGCAGGCCATCAGATGGTGCCTTGTATGGGGCCAAGGATTCTTCACCTTTGTGTGGGGCACAGAGGACGCAGCGGAGCCGAGTAGTGAAGGTAACACTACTGACACGTAGGGAGATTCACTTCTCAGACCCCTCGAGGAGGATTTGGAGTGATGATCCATTTTTCGATGGGTATAGTGATGCGACGGTGGAGACGATGATATTGATTGGGGGTAGTCCAACATGTAGAGGTACAACTCTAGGTCATCACATCTAGGGATGTGTGGGAGCCTCTAGCATTGAGAAGTGGACTACTGGTGGACATGGAGTTGCATGGTGGTGTACTGTAGATTGTGGGACTGCATTGTGGAGTAGGAGTGTCCTACATCACATTGAGAGCACGCGGGGAGTGACCGATGCCTGGACACAGTCAGGGCATGAGACAGTACAGGTTGGTACAACAGTAGCTCGGGGTATCCAGCAGTATATAGGGGTATGCCTCAGTGTGCAGTGGTATGCGAGGGTGTATGGTGCTACACAACAGGGTCTTAGAGCATTCTCTCTAGGGAGACTCACGGACAGGGACACCGGGCTTACCTTTGGAGGTATTTCACCCAGGATCTATGGGGAGAGAGATGAGCGGTATTTGACGGTATCTGTGGGGACTCGCACACCTGACCCTCTTCTACATCACTCATGGGCACAGTCAAGTTTGTTGTTGTCCTTTGGCACTTCGAGCATGAGAAGCGGGGTACGCAAGGCTCACCCAAGATATTTGGATGGCACTCAACACATTAGGGGAGAGACTTCTCAGCAGTGGCATGGGGTTGGTGTGCTAGTTGACAGCCACAGGTCAGGGGATGAGATGATCCTCTGTAGGGGTGGCATATCAGTCATCAGTGAGCCTACGCTTGGGGAGCGGGTCATGAGGGAGACATGTGTCATTTTTCCCTCAGGGCATGTCGAGATCATGCACGAGCAGAGGATACTGGGTACAGTAGAGGTAGCATCCCAGTATGTTTCTGGGCTCCAAAAACTATATCGACACTTTATCAAGAGGGTGGATGGCATATTCAATGCAGATGAGATGGCAGAGGTAGAACAGGAGGGAATTCCTTCTGTATACCAGGGTGAGGAATATTTTCCATATGAGTCCATAAGATCAGTTGAGGACACTTATGGGGAGCGAGAGCAGTCATGCAGAGATGGTGACAGTAGACTGGAGCTGCATTACAGTGTCCAGGGTGAGCAGTCATGGGATTCCATGGGAGATACTTTAGGTGAAGAATCACTTGTGACGATTCAACTAGAGTAGCAGGTGATGGAGCCTGATTCAAAAGAGGGGGACACTATTCACATCAGGCACGATATTCCTTTGGGGGAGACCCAGATGGGCACCCACATTGAGTCGATGAGGGATATGCGGCTAACATTGGGTTCAGCCATTGAGATGGGGCAGTCAGATACACTGACATCGAGTATGGTGACAGCAGTTGCAGATCCATATCCTCTCGAGGAGTTGGAGGTTGATGGGATTGTTCTGTAGGGGGCCAGTAGACAGCGGGAGCATGAAATTCTTGATCAGGAGTGGGAGGAGCTGTTGGATATGGTGGAGCATCCATCTGTGGGTCGACACAGGGATGAGGCGCAGATAGATGTACACACAGTCAACAGAGCTGCAGTGTTTTTAGTGGGTAGCACTCTCCAGGAGTACATCGATGGAGCTTGCAACATATCTTGCCCACTTTGGCCCATTGTATAGAGATGGGCTTCCTTCTATAGGCAGCTTCATTGGCAGACAGGGCAAAACAGTGGGAGTTGATTACGGGCTGGCGGAAGCACTTCAGGTGTGTTCCATATGCAGTTGTTGTTGCTACATCAGATTCTTCTTCCAGGATGGACTGGCGGGAGATCATCAGTTGGTACCCTCTTGATGGTATGGTATTCTTTGTAGGGAGAACAGTGGATCAGGGGCCCTTGGAAATAGCAGATGTTACATATTCCAGCTGGCAGGGGGGCACAGGTCGTCATTTCTTCAACACTCCATCCTGATTTCAACAGAGCAGGATCAGCGTGGGATTGAGTTAGGACTTGGATTGGATAGAGGTGATGAGTTGGTACACAGCTGATGGGACAGCTTACACAACCACAGATACATCGTAGCATGGGTCATTATCTTCGCCTCTTAGAGCATCAGTCATAGTCAGAGGCAGTGCGCAGTCCGAGCCATGGGACTTGGGCGATTATTGGCCATGGTGGCGATGGGATCCGAGAGGATTGTTGGTTGGATGGTACCGTGAGAGATCATTTTGGGATCCTAGCATTGAGAGATCCCTTTATATCAGGGTGATGCAGAGGACAGGGAAGGTTCAGTGGCACATCTGGGACCCAGGCATATTTTACAGTGTCGGTGGGAAGCATCAGCTAGAGAGGAGGCTTGTTCAGGCATTGCTTGAGGACAAGCAATTTTTGTAGAATGAGGATGCCACTTGGGAGAGCAAGAAGATTCTGCAGCATCCATCACTTTAGTTGTTTGAGGGCAAGCAACATTTTGCCGAGGGGGACTGTAATATTCCTAATTAGTGACAGCTAATTGGAATATTCGATTTTGTATAGTTTTTCCATTTATGGGTTGTAAATAAATAAAAAGTGAGAAAAGAGGGTCTAACTCACTTAGATGGAATAAAACACCTTCCTAGTAGCACAACTTTATGACTTAAGGGGAAGCCAAGGGGGGGGGGCCAAACACCACGTAGAGAGGAGGGCCTATGTACACTCTAGAAGTTTCTACAAGCTTCTGCGTAGATAAGGATTAGTATGTGGAGGAGAGAGAGGCTACGTTGGGTTTTGGAGGGAAACCAACGTTATAAAAGATGGAGGAGCCTCCTCATTTCATTCATTCTTGATTTGATGATTTTGGAGTGAGCCTTTGTCTTCTTGAGCACGCTGGCTGTTTAGCCTGTCTGCAGCACTGTTTAGTGCACCGAGTGTCTCTGTGCGGAGGTCTCACCCTTAGCCCCAGGGGACTTCGAGTGCCTGCTCGGGCAAGGTTTGTTTTTCAGTATTTTGTGAGTTGTTTCGTTCTTTGGGTTTGTTGTGAAGCTGGAGCTTAGAGAGACTGCACAGTCCCTAGGAGAGAGGACGCAGTCCATTGTGGAGGAGCTTTGGATTGGGGTTTCTGCAGGTGATTTTGCCGGGATTTTGAGCAGAGGGTCAGCCTTTGCCCATCAAAAGTTTTTGGCGGAGTTTTTGGCAGTATTCCAGCTATTTCTATCCAACCACTGCACTGTACCTTGGAGGCCAGCGTAATTCACTGGGGAGGCAGTTTCTGGTGGTTTCTGGGGTTGGCCATTCTTGGGATGGTTTGTGGATCTTGTCTGGGTTGTTGAGGAGAGGAGATTTGCCAATTCTCATCTCATTCTGGCAAGGGGATCAACCCCTAATCTTTATTCGATTCCAACAGTAGTAGCTACACGGCATTTTTCCAGTAGCTGGGACGAAGTTCATAGAGGAGCCATTTCCTGTCTTTTCTGAGAGTGTTCTCTCACTTGCCTTGCACAAGATTAGCTTCTTGTACTTCATTACATTTCTTAGATTAATAAAATGGCTCAGCATTTCCTCTCTATGTTTTCTGGTTGAGTTTCCGTAGTTGTCTTTGTTGTCGTAGTTGCTGTATTCTCTTTCTATTGTATGTCTATTATTATTTTTGAGCATTCTAGTTCTATACCACTTGGTGTGTTTATCTTTCACTCTTAGACAAAGTCTGGAAAGGGCCAAGTAGCCTCCGGTTCTCGTCCTCTTTTCAGAGGTGAAATATCCGGTAAATGCCCTCCCAGTCTATCTTTGGCTGGAGTTTTGTCGTGTTTTAGAGATATCCCCGAAACGGGATATTACAATATATCTCATTCACCAAAGGTTTCAAGTAAAATCTATTTCCAACTAATCGGGATTGTGAGAAGAGTAGAGAAAGGTAAAATGATTAAAAAATAATAGGTATTAAGAATAATTTAGAATAATCGGAAGGTAAATAAAAACCTAAATAAGCCAAAGAGAGTGGCTCAAAAATTAGAAGAGGAAGAAGATAACAAAGTTGATGAACAAGATATTATACAATAATTTACAATCTTGTTGAACAAAGACTAATAGAAATTAAATTTTATTCTTATATAGGAAGTTAAAATACATGTTGAGGAAACTACTACTAACTTAATGGTATGAAAAATATATTGAATTTGTGAAAATAGAAGATTTTAGAAAAAATCATGCTAGTGATCACCAAATTGAAGGGTGAAGTTCATTTCATGAGAGAGAGAAAAAAACACTATAGATATTTATTCAAATAATTATAATATTTGTGGCTAAATATCATATAATACATAGATACACACTCCATACATGAAGGCATATATTCTACAAGTTTTTAGGTATGTTAATATTTGAAAATCACTATTCAAGATGAAAATAGTTTGAAAATCATTTAGTGTTAAATGCATGTCACTAAAATTACCATAAAACACTAGTAATAAGAACTTTATTAAAAGAAAAACTTTTCATAACTATAGATAATTCCACAATTCCAAAAAAAAAGTGGAAGAATTGTGGGATAAGAAGTATGAGAAGACCAATGAAAAGAAAAAAGAAAAAAATATGAAAAAAAACTATTACAATACAAACAATAGATCGTGGAAAAAAAATGATCATAAGCATAGGAAGTAGGGTACAAGGAAGGGAAATAACATTAAAAAGAACTATTACAATACAAAAAATATATCATGGAAAAAAAATGATCATAAGCATAGGAAGTAGGGTAAGAAGAAGGGTAAGAAGATTAAAAAGAAAACTATTACAATACAAACAATAGATCGTGGAAAAAAAAGATCATAAACATAGGAATGATTGTGTGAGAAATGGATAAACGAATGCTAGAAATAAATAGGTGATTCATTTAAAGTATATTAACTAGCAATCACACCAAATGTTGCGAAGGAAATTCCGTAAGGTAGTAACATATAGCACTAATTAATGTTTCTTTGACAATTGTTGAAAGACATAACAATATCAACAAAATGTAAGGACCATACTATAATGAAATCTTAATGCAAACTTGCTTCATTGAGACTTACAAATCATGAGGCCTTTGTTGAAGTTAAATACCTTGTATGATTATGCCAACATGAATGCCTCATAAATAAATAAATGTATCATGATTTGCTACCTTCAAAATCAGAGGTCGTTTTGGTACAACTCCTCCATATTTATTCTTGATCACTTCCTCTTGCTAAAGACAACCTTAATTAGTACAAAGAATTTTTTTTATAGTTTAAAAAATGTTTCTACAAAGGACTTTAACAATTTTGTAAATAAATTTGAATTTCTATGTGAACTAATAGCTACCCTTGAATAAAAATGCACATATCTCCAATCTTCAAATTGCACCCAAGAAGAACACCCACTACACCTCTTCTTGAGACAATTTCCTATGTTTCTCTTTTGAATGTTGACTCACCTATGTATTATTTCCTTCATGATCCTTGAAACTATTCAAAATATCACATTTCTCTTTACCACTAATCTCCTCGGTGTCTTTCATGTTCTTGTTTTAATCCAAAATATTCCTCTTAAGTAAATCTAACCCATGTCATGTAGTTGAAAATAATGTAGAGATCATTCAACAACATTTAAACCATTTTATATTGAAAATCAATCAAGTGTGGTCCATAATATCTAATGAGATGTTTTATTTGTCACAATGAATCAAATATCAATTATAATATCTCAATATTGAATTTCTCATTGTTTGTTCTGTTTATGAACCCTTTAAAGAAACATATGAACATTTGGTTTAACACTGTGATCTCACCTACAAATGAATAAGTGGTAGGAAATCATAAGTAAATTGCTAAGCTTCATGTAGGTATGGACACATGTGATATCTAGTACAAATATGGTTAGGACACAAACAATTTATTAGAGAAATGAGCACTTGCATGCAAGAAGAGGAGAAAATTTTTAGAATTTCATTCATGAATTGGGAAATAGAGCCAAAATATTGTTCTCATTAATATTAGAAAATTTTATATGTCATCAACAATACTGGTCATTATCAATATCAATGTATGAAGATCAAACTTAGGAAGAACAAATTCCACGATATTATAGATTATACTAGTTCAATCAAGATGGCTAAGAGTAGAATACAAACCATTGAAAAAAGTATTTGTCTGATGCAACACTAATTGAAACGAAGAATATCAAACTTAGATAGTTACTGTGTGGTGAATGACATGTTGACCATAAGACAACAAGAAGCAATGCACGTGTCATCTGAATGTCAAAACCATAAAAGTAAAACAAATTTAACTAAAGGAACTTTATTGCTTAAAGCTTAAAAGGGTTTGACAAATGTATGAATACCCCAAGAAGGATTAGGATCTAACCTTTTCTATTATGAATTCATGTTTAACTTGAAACCATGCTTTCTCTTCTAGGTATTAATAGCTTGAATATATTTCATGTTACAATCATGCATATTGTTAAATATTTTTTATTTTTTTTAATCCAAAAAATTGATTTGTTTCCTCCACTCCCTCCCTCTCGCTTTAGCATAAAATATGAGGTGCTTGATACTCCACATAAATTATTCCAAGTAAATACTAGTAAGAATACCTTTAATAATATTTTATGCACTAATCTACATGTGTGCATCAAATATATTCATCATAATTCAAGGTAGTGAACACTGAAAACAATGTTCTCAAATTTACCCAAATTATATCATAAGTACATGAATCACGAGATATTAAAAGCTAGCTTCAGTGAATCTAAAGTCAAACCCATATTATTGTACATCATAAAATAGAATAGATATTGGCTCAAAGCACGTATAATATTCAAACACTTTTAAAAAAAAATCGAAGCTAAAAAAGAATCACAATTTGACAGTTTACAGTCAATGAATCAACTGTCCCACGTGAATCCATAAAAATGTACATTTATAGTCACATCATGAATATGAAGCATTCTCTGAGCCCTTGGTGATACGTAACTGGGTTTACCATTAGGATTTGTTTGAAGATAATGTCTCCTTATTATAGGAGTTCCCTTTCCCTAAACATATGGACTACCTTGGAGAATGACCAAAAAAAACAAGTCCAATCTTTGATAATGTTTTCTTAAAAATGAAAATTGGTCCTCAAGTTCTTTACCCTCATATATTAAATGTTCTTAATCCTTTTTGGGAGATCCAAATTCTAAATCCCGCCACATAGTAAACATAATTTATGTGTGGGTGAGGTTTTCTCAATGAGTGACTTAATCATCACTTAATCCTGATTATAAAAACATTTCTTTAAAAATTTGCCAAGAAAAAACTTGGCTTGTACCCTTTGTTATTATGATCACCAAATCATAATTTATGCATGGGTGAGGTTTTCTCAATGAGTGACTTAATCGTGACTAGAAAAGCATTTCTTCAAACAATTGGCAAGAAAACACTAGGCATATACCCTTTGTTATTATGATCACCAATAATTGGCAAGAAAACACTAGGCTTGTACCCTCTGTTATTCTGATCACCAAATTTGAGTATCGACATAGCCATTGGAGATAATCCTAAATTTACATTATTAATATGTTTATGGACTTATAAAATAAATTTAAATTGTTTATATGGTGGTTGACGTTGACTTACTCACTAAGGGATCTGAATGAAATAATTTAATCGAGGGATAGTTTACTTATGTAGCAATGAACTTATAATCTTGGTTTTTATTGAGACTTATCATGTTGTTGGTATGAACTCGTGGTATCGAGCTATAAGCTCATCTCTTTATATTCTTCCATTAAGCATGTGGGTATTACTTGGAAAGTATATCTGTTTGGGAGTGGTCTAGCCTAGCGACAATTTCACCTGGGAATTATCATCAGTGACCACCTCAACGTTTGTGCTTGGTTCTTGTGAATTATTCCATCTCTGTCTCCTGACCTTGATGTTTTTCACTCTTCAGGCATTTGACCATGGTCATACATGTCCCTTATTATTCTGCAATAGTCACCAACCACCCTCGTCTCCCATTGTTTGTTAACATCTGTTATCAAAATCTCCTTGTCACACTTCAATCTACCATCTCTGATCCATGTATCTATGATATCATGGATCGTTTTGAAATTTGAAATGGTGGCATGCTGGAAATTTGAAGTAAATCCAAATTTCATCCTTATCTAGCTAGATTTGAAATTTGAATTTCAATTATTTACCTATTTTGACAGTTAATAATAGGAGTACTTATGAAAGAAGGTGGTCAATTTTTTCCTAGTGAAGCTCTTAGGTTGGGACTATAGTATGGTTCTGACGACTATGAGAGGAACCAGAGGATAATTTGCCTAGAGTGGCTTTCGGGCATGCCCACTATTGCCAAAGTTGATGTCAACTGCTTCAACATGACATGATATTGTTTGATATTGTTCCCATGTTGGTTACAATCCTTGCTAAAAATGGAAATGCAATATATCTGGTTAAAAAATTGATGAAAAATGCAGAAACAAAGCAAGTGAAGAGGGTTGCCTTCATGGGAGGATGGTGCATACAAGATGATGAAAAAGTGAGCTCATCGATTAGTCACCATATATTTTATTGATGAACATTAATGGACACCATATATCTTCTATTTGTGTTGTGCTTCATCCATTTATGTTTTGTATACGATTTCTCTTTTAATGATTTTGCAATTTGTTAGAGAAAGGAGCACTTGAAGTTATTTTTTTCTTTGTGTTTTGAGATTATGAAGCATGAAATCAATTGTTTTTATTGGATCTATAAGAATTGGATGTGAAAGGAGTTGTCTTCGCTGGCCCTTTATTCCAATGCTTCCAATGAACAATTTATTATTTAAGAAACACCTGCATTTTATTATGCAGAGGAAAATGCATTTAACTTAAATGCATCTTTTCAAAATCTTACATCTTTATAGGGAATGAAAAAAAGTATTATTTGAAACACATCTTTTCAAACTTCTACATCTTTATATTTAGAAGGGAAAATTTGCATTTTTAGCTCGTCTTACCCCCCAAATCCCAAAATGTTGTTGTTTGAAAAGTGCATGCCCCAAAACCAAGCTAGAAGATCTCAAATGATGAGAGGATCAATGTGCATACCAATATTTAAAGTTAACCACATCATCATGTATGTTTTTTTCCTTTACAAGATAAATAATAATTGATTATTTTCAAGATTTAAAGCATTATATTATTTATATTATGAGGTTTCTTTTAATTGAAAATATTTTAATCATATACATTTATTTATATTACATGATTGTTTTTAATAAAAAATATTTTATGTTTTATTGTTTAAAGGATGTTTTTACTATTTCATTAATTCCTGATTTTTTTATAGCATTTAAAAAATATTACAATATAAATTATAGATGAAATATGTTAATGAGGATCTTCACTGATATAAATTTATATTATTATTAAATAAAAATGAAAAGAATTATAAGTAAAATTTTCTAATTGTAATTTTATTTTATACTATGAAGAAGATATGTCATTTCTTCAAAGAATTTTAAAAGTATTAATAATAAAAAAGGTTTTACTATTCACAACATAAAATGCATTTTTAATAATTGATAATTAAAGAGTTAGCATGAGTTTAATAACATAATTCAGATTTACAGGTTCGTAACTTTTAATTGATATTTAGAGATCTAATGTAAGTTAAATAATTTAGTGATTAAATAAGATAAGTAAACATCACATATGATCTATCAATAAATATCATGGCCAAAGAAAGAAACATAATCATTATAACTATATCATTGTGGGTGCAGAGGTAACCTACACATAACCTGCAAAACATAACGATTAACACCATTATTCTGAAATTAGTTAATGGATTCTACGTGCCATTTTATTGGAAATTTTTTATGAGTTTAGGAAGATTATAACATACCAGTGCAGATACCCACCTCTAGGAGCGTTAGGATCTGTTAAAACCTGATTATGGTTTTATGAAATAGTTAATTGTATGAATTTCAATTTGAGGAAATATAGGTATTTAAATAACTATTATATAGTGTATTGATTAAATTAGGAATTAAAATTATGAGTGCTACTAACTTCGGTTCCCTGAAGATTCTTTATATCTCTAGATCATTAGGATTATAATATTTTTCAAAACTTGTAGGACATTTTTGGAATCTAAGCTTCTGTGATCCATATAAATTAGTAGAAATTCTTTCGGTAATAATCACATGCAAAGATAAGTTAGATCAATTTTTCCTTCATCTTAATAGCCAATCTAGTTCCATAAAATTCACCATGGAATATGAGGTGGAGGGTAGTCTTCCCTTCCTTGATGTCCTTATCTCTAGAAATGATGATGGTTCTTTCTCCCATCAGGTTTTTCGAAAGAAAACCCATACTGAGCAGTATCTTCATGCTAGCTCCCACCATTTCCCTGCTCAGAAATTAGGCGTCCTTAGCACCTTGGCCACGAGGGCGCTGAGAATCTCTGATGAGTCTCACCTTGATAAGGAAAAGACCCATCTGTTGAATGTCTTTTGTAATAATGGTTATAGTTTGTCGCAGGGCCTCAAAGCTTTCCTCAAAGCGGAGAAAGGTCCTCTTGTTAAAAATAAAAAAGAACCTAGTGAATGGTATGGCAGTGTCAGCCTTCCATTCATTCAGGGTACCACTGATAAAATCCTTAAAAAGCATAAGGTATCCTCTTACTTCAAGCCCCTTAATACTATTCGTAGTTCTCTAAAATCGGTTAAAGATCCGATTGACCCCAGGGATGGAAAAGGTGTCTACATCATTCCCTGTTCCTGTGGTACTCCTTACATTGGTGAGACGGGTCGGTCAATTAATCAAAGGATATGTGAGCATGCTGCTGATATCAAGCATAGAAGATCTCACTCGTCTGCCTTAGCTGAGCATGCAGAAAAGACTAACCATCATATTTGCATAGAAGATGCTAAGGTCATTGCTAGAATCGACCATTTCCACCATCGTAAGTTGCGAGAGGCTATTGAAATTGAAAAAAGGCCCGTTAATCTCAAGAGAGATGACGGTTGGAATATCAGCAGGTGCTGGATTCCTGCCTTATATTCTTAACAAATTTTTATTTTATTTTATTTATTTATTTTATTTTATTTTATTTTTTATTTATTTATTTTTATTTATTTATTTTTATTTATTTTATATTTTTATTTGTTAAATAATAATAATAATAGTAATAATAATAATTAATTAATTAATTAAAATAAAATAAAATATATTTTTATTTATTATTAATTTATATTTATATTGTATTTATATTTATTTATTTATTTATATTTTTTAATTAATTAATTAATTTTATTTTATTTTTATTTTTTATATTAATAAATAAATAAATAAAATTATTTTTATTTTTATATTTTATTTTTATTTTATTTATTTATTTATATTTTTAAAATAATTTTTTAATTTGTTTTATTGATTTATTAATTTTTGACTATGTTTGACTATTGATAGATGGTTTATTTTCAATTAGATTTCATGAATAAAGAATTAATTGTATAAATATTTATTATATAATTTAATCAAAATTTGCATATATACACCTAGATTTGTTAAATTACTTACCATTGTATTATTTAATTGGTCAATTAATTGTATAATAAATTAAAATAAAAATAATAAATTAATTAAGAATATAAATTAATTAATTAATTAATTAAATAAATATATATATAAAGGAATTTTTACTTTTTCTAAGTCAAACTAGCCGTTATCCTAACGGCTAGTTGAACCATCTCTACATCTATTTATACTTATTGCCTGATCTGATCTCTCACATAGTCCTGATGATGAACCACACTGGTTGGTTCGAAACGCGTCTTTCATGACCTCGTTCTTTTGCATGTGATTATTACCGAAAGAATTTCTACTAATTTGTAGGACATTATTGCACCCGAGGTGTCATTAATTCATAACCTATGTTGATTCTTGTATCACAACAGAGTATAATTATCTCCAGACGAGGATTAAAATCGTGGAGAAGTGCAGGTGCTATAACTCCCCACCCTATCATCCTCCGTCTTATCTGCTCCATTATTTTACACCAAGAGGGTATCAGTAGGATTGGAAAGTGGAAGGATCCAAGAGAAAATTTAGATAACCGGTCTAAAATATGTGGATCCAAAGACATAAAATGAAGAATAATTAGTGAAAGAATGGACGGGAGTTCCACATCGGATTTATTTTCAAAGGCGGGGAATGTTGGACCCACGAAAAAATACTTAAATACTGTGAAGAAGTGAGTCAAGGTTTGAGATGGAGGTGCTTCTCATACAAAAGGTGAAGTAGATTTGTTTCCCCGAGTATAATAATGAATGATAGAAATCACCAAATACTAATTGTCATAGGAAAAACAAATAAATTACCAAATGCTAATCGACAGATGAAAGGAAAATTACCTGTCATGAGCTTCCATTCTTAGTAATGTTGAAATATTAAAGTCACCTGCCGTGCCTTTTGTACAGAAAGAAGAAAGTACAGCAGTAGCAGCAAAGATTTGAGTGCACAACACTTTGTGCTTAAGAAGAATGAAAAGAATCCGTAAGGAGAATTTAAATTTTGATGGGCCGCAGCCACTGATTGCAGAGGAATTAATGTTGAAGTATGGGTGGAGTATTTTTGCAGAAGAATGAAGATTTATCCGTAGATCTAATTTACGGAGGAACAGAGTTATTAAAACAGTCATTCCAGGCTTTAAAGCCCTCAACAACCAGAAATTGATGAAAATTGATTAAACAGGCGGAGGACTTAAAAGTTATGAAGAGGGCGGACAAGTGGTCCCCACCACTTGAGCGCAAATCACATATCACAATTTTGAAGTTTCAAGTGTCTTGTTGATGTGGATTATTTGCGGTGTGCGAGCATCGCGCCATCGCATGATCGCAACATCGCAATTTCACGATATCACCCTCCGCCACCACAAGTTCTGTTTTCGCAATGTGTGATCATCGTGCCATCGCACGATCGCACCATCGCATGATACAACTGTTTTCTGCCATATGTGTTATCGCAAATGTTGAATGTTGCGATGTGCAATCGTCGCACTATCTCAATATCACTCCGTCGCAAGTTTTGTTATTCTGCCATCGCATAGTGTGTCATCGCACTTTGATTGATCGCGCCATCGCAAATCGCAAAATGGTCGACTGCGATGTGGTCCCCACTCGTACGTCGTGCCTATGTTATATTTTGTGTTCCGTAAAGGTTTTCCTTTGTATTCGGTTTATTTCTTTGTTTTATGTTTAATATAGGTTTTATGTACTTTACTTCCCGCTGCACAATATATATAGTGTAAAAGGCCCAAGAGCCATGTATGCATTGTTATTGTTCTGTTTTGCATAGCAGTGTGGAAGAAAAGTGAAGAACACAGCAGTGTGGTTTATCAGAGATATAGTGTTGTTTTGGGAAGACAGAGAGTTGTTTTAGAGCACTGCGTCTGTAGCAGTCTTATTCTGTGAATCCCTCCATTGAGGAGGACTTTTGTAATAGTTTTTTTGTTATGTTTAATGAAATAGAAAGCATTTTCATGCTATCTCTGTCTGCAAGCAAATTTTTGTTTTTAACTTCTCTGTGTTGTAGAGGGGATTTTATTCTCTCCATTTCTGTTGTTTGGAATTATCAATATTCCAACATGGTATTAGAGCTAGTTCAGGCTCTTTGAAGGTTTCAAAGAAGCTGAAGAAGAAGAAGACTTGCTGCAGCATTTTCTCCAGCAGCGTGAAAGCTCAACAGAAGTCAAAGTTCAGGTATTTCTCAAAGATAACAGAGCTATAGTTTTTGTTTAAAAGAGTTTATTCCTTCAGGAAAAGGAAAGACAGTTTGTTTAAGTTTAGAAGTTTAGTCCAAGAGCAATGGCTGGACCAAGCACAGGAATGAACATTGGAAATGTTCAGCTTCCACAATTTAATGGAAAGAACCATGATTATTGGGCCATTACCATGAGAGCCCTATTTGTTTCACAAGACTTATGGGAATTTGTAGAATATGGTTTTGCTGAACCAGCTGATGAGCAGGCTTTTAATGCCTTAACTCAATCAGAGAAGGACTTATTGAAGAGAAATAGGAAGAAAGATGCTAAGGCTCTCTTCTTATTGTATCAAGCAGTAAATGAGAGTGTGTTTCCAAGGATAGCAGCAGCCCAAAGATCCAAGGAGGCATGGGAAACTCTGAAGGTAGCCTATCAAGGTGTGGAGAAAGTTAAAACAGCAAAGCTTCAGTTGCTGAGAAGAGATTTTGAAACTCTTTGTATGAAAGAGTCAGACAGTGTAGACACATTTTTTACACATGTGATTGGGATTGTAAATCAGATAAGATCCCATGGAGAAACTCTTGAAGAAAGAAGGATTGTGGAGAAACTTTTGAATGCTTACCCTCAAAGTTTGATGTTATTGTTACCACCATGAAGACACGAAGATCTCTCCAGAATTTACGAGTAGATGAACTTCATGCCTCATGATAACTCATGAACGAGAGATTGAGCGAGAGATGAAAACTCATCTCTTGAGCACCCTTCAAGGCCCCGGATGCCTTCGGGGAAGAGGAAGAGGTCGAGAAAAGGAAGAGGAAGAAGAGCGAAACGAGAATAGAGGTGGAATTCAGTCCTTCACATTCCATGGAAGGAGCAACAATCAAAATCGAGCCACGTGATACAGCTGATTCGACAAGGTGGACATCAACACCAACATGCTCATGGACAAAGGTATGACAAATCCAATGTCCAATGTCATTATTTCAAGAAATATGGGCACTATGCAAATGAATGTAGAAAGAAGCAAAATGACATGAAAAATAAGCAGAATGCTAATGTAGCAAAAGAAGAAAAGAACCCAAGTAATGTGTTGTTAACATGTGATGTAGCACAAGATAGAGAAGATGATGTTTGGTTCTTAGATTCAGGATGTAGTAATCACATGACTGGAAACAAATCAATGTTTGCCAATCTAGATGAAGAAGTAAAATCTGAAGTGACTATAGGGACTGATACTAAGATCTCTGTCAAAGGAAAAGGCAGAGTTAGTATTCGAGCAAGAAATGGTGAGCAGAAATTTGTTCCTGATGTTTATTATGTTCCAGGTCTGAAGTGTAATCTTTTGAATGTTGGGCAGCTCATAAACAAAGGTTACAATCTAATATTAAAAGATGATGTGTGCACAATAAGATATACCTCCAAGTAAGAAAATCATTGCTAAAATACAAATGACCAGCAATAGAATGTTTCCACTCAAGCTCAACACTGACTTGAAGGGAAAAGGAAAGAATGTAGCAGCTGTAACACAAGAAGCTTTTCAGAAGGAAGAGAAAGATGAAAATTGGTTATGGCACCTAAGATTCGGACATTTAAATTTCGGAGAATTAAATTTTCTACATAGAAAAGGAATGGTAAGAGGTTTTCCATTGATAGAGAAGCCTAACAGCCTATGTGAAGGCTGCATCTTGGGAAATCAACACAGAGAAAAATTTCCATCAGGGAAAAGCATAAGGGCGAAAGCACCCTTAGAAATTATTCACTCAGACTTATGTGGGCCGATGCAAACAGCATCAGTTTCAGGCAGCAATTACATGCTGACCTTCATAGATGATTTCACAAGGAAAGTGTGGGTTTATTTTCTAAAATATAAGAGTGAAGTCTTTCAGAAATTTTTCCATTTTAAAGCTCTTGTAGAGAAACAGAGTGGGCAGTATATTAAAGTTCTCAGAACTGATAGAGGAGGAGAATATATATCAAAGGAATTTCTGCGTTTCTGCAGAGAGAATGGCATTCACAAGTAGTTTACCACAAGGTACACACCGCAACATAATGGAGTTGCTGAAAGGAAGAATTGAACCATAATGGAGATAGTGAGAAGCATGCTAAAGGCAAAACACTTGCCGAATGAGTATTGGGCAGAAGCAGCAAACTGTGCTGTGTATATTTTAAATAGATGCCCTACAAAAGCAGTGATGAACAAAGTTCCAGAAGAAGCGTGGAGTGGCAGAAAACATGGAGTCACCCACATGAGATTTTTTGGATGTGTGGCATATGCACACATTCCAGACAAGTTGAGAAATAAGTTGGACAGTACGGGGGAGAAGTGCATTTTCCTTGATATTGTGAAGATTCCAAAGGATACAGATTGTATAACCCATCCACAAAGAATTTTGTAATAAGCAGAGATGTGAAATTCATTGAAGAGGAAGCATGGGATGGAAGCATTGAGAAAACAGTCAATGTTAAAATCCGTTTATCTCATGATGAAGATGAGGGAGATGTGGTTGAAATTAACAACCCATTTGTAGCACAACCTCCACCAATACAGGGACATCAAGGGACACCTCAAGCGGCAGTGAGAACACTCGTGAGAAGAAGCGAGAGTGCATCACCGAGCACACCACGTGGAGCAGAATTAAGTGCTTCATCAAGCACGAGTACACCAAGTGAAAGTGGAACAAAATTCAGAAGTATTAGAGAAATTTATGAGCAAGGAGCAGCAAACGAAGGTATGAATTCCCTATTTTCTTTGTATTTTCAAGTTGATGATCCTATTCATTTTGAAGATGCTATTAAAGATAGAAAATGGATAGAAGCTATGGATGATGAAATTAATGCCATAGAGAAGAACAAAACATGGGAGTTGGTTGCTCCCTAGAGGTAAAGAAGTTATTGGAGTTAAATGGGTCTATAAGACCAAAAGCAATGCTGAAGGAAAGATAGAAAGACACAAGGCCAGACTTGTTGTCAAGGGATATAAGCAGAAGCATGGGATTGATTATGAAGAAACTTTTGCACCAGTTGCAAGAATGGAGACAGTAAGAGCAGTGTTGTCCATAGCAGCTCAAAACAAATGGAAAGTATACCAAATGGATGTAAAATCTGCATTTTTAAATGGAGCTTTAATGGAAGAGGTATATGTGGAACAACCTCTTGGATATGAGAAGAAAGGCCAAGAGCACAAGGTCTACAGATTGAAGAAAACTCTTTATGGGCTGAAGAAAGCACCAAGAGCGTGGTACAGTAGAATAGACTCCTATCTATTGGAAAATGGATTTGAAAAGTGTGAGGGAGAACCCACCCTCTACATCAAATAAAAGGATGGTAAGATGCTCATTGTTGTTTTATATGTTGATGATTTAATATTCATAGGTAATGATGATTATCTCATTGAGAATTTTAAAACAGTCATGAAAGATGAATTTGAAATGACTGACATGGGTTTGTTGAGATACTTCTGAGGAATAGAAGTAGAAAAAAATGAGAAAGGGGTTTTTATATCTCAAACAAAGTATGTGAATCAAGTTTTAGAAAGATTTAATATGCAGGAGTGCAAAGCTGCAATTACTCCCACAGTAATGGGATTGAAGTTGAGTAAAGATGACAGCAACAAGGATTTTGATCCAAGTTGTATAAAAGCATAGTTGGTAGCCTCATGTATTTGACTGCAACTAGGCCGGATATTATGCATGCTGTTAGTTTAATTTCCAAATTTATGGAGAAGCCAAAAGAAGCACATTGGCAAGCAGCAAAGAGAATTCTAAGGTACGTGAAAGGAACAAAAAGATTTGGTATTTTATATACAGCTTCAGAAAGTTCAGAATTAGTTGGATACACTGACAGTGATTGGGTTGGAAGTGTAGATGATCGGAAGATCACTTCCGGTTATGTTTTTTATATGGGTTCAGGAGCCATTTCATGGGCTTCTAAGAAACAGCCTATTGTAGCATTATCTACAGCAGAGGCAGAATATGTGGCAGCTATAGCAGGAGCGTGTCAAGCAAATTGGATGAGAAGAATGTTCATAAGTTTGTGCCAAGAACAGGTAAAGGGCACTGTGATTTATTGTGACAATAGCTCAGCTATTGCATTATCAAAGAATACTATGTTTCACAAGAGAACGAAACACATAGATACAAAGTTTCACTATATCAGAGAATTAGTGAACAATGGAGAAATTGTTTTACACCATTGTAAAACAGAGGAGCAATATGCAGATATTTTGACAAAGCCATTGGGGCAGAAGACATTTGAATTTTTAAGAAAATGTTTGGGTATCATTGATAGCCCAACAACTGACTTTAAGGGGGAGTGTTGAATATTAAAGTCACCTGCTGTGCCTTTTGTACAGAAAGAAGAAAGTACAGCAGTAGCAGCAAAGATTTGAGTGCACAACACTCTGTGTTTAAGAATAATGAAAAGAATCCGTAAGGAGAATTTAAATTTTGATGGGTCGCAGCCACTGATTTCAGAGGAATTAATGTTGAAGTATGGGCGGAGTATTTTTTTAGAAGAATGAAGATTTATCCGTAGATCTAATTTACGGAGGAACAGAGTTATTAAAATAGTCATTCCGGGCTTTAAAGCCCTCAACAACCAGAAATTGATGAAAATTGATTAAACAGGCAGAGGACTTAAAAGTTATGAAGAGGCCGGACAAATGGTCCCCACCACTTGAGCGCAAATCGTGGATCGCAATTTTGAAGTTTCAAGTGTCTTGTTGATGTGGATTATTTGCGATGTGCGATCATCGCGCCATCGCACGATCGCAACATCGCAATTTCACGATATCACCCTCCGCCACCACAAGTTTTGTTTTCGTAATGTGCGATCGTCGTGCCATCGCATGATCGCACCATCGCATAATACAACTGTTTTCCGCCATATGTGTTATCACAAATGTTGAATGTTGCGATGTGCGATCGTCGCACTATCGCAATATCACTTCGTCGCAAGTTTTGTTATTGAGCCATCACATGGCATGTCATCGCACTTTGAATGATCGCGCCATCGCAAATCGCAAAATGGTCGACTGCGATGTGGTCCCCACTCATATGTCACGCCTATGTTATATTTTGTGTTCCGCAAAGGTTTTCTTTTGTATTTGGTTTATTTCTTTGTTTTATGTTTTATATAGGTTTTATGTACTTTACTTCCTGCCGCGCCATATATATAGTGTAAAAGGCCCAAGAGCCATGTATGCATTGTTATTTTTCTGTTTCGCACAACAGCATGGAAGAAAAGTGAAGAACACAGCAGTGTGGTTTATCAGAGACAGAGTATTGTTTTGGGAAGACAGAGAGTTGTTTTAAAGCACTGCGTCTGTAGCAGTCTTATTCTATGAATCCCTCCATTGAGGAAGACTTTTGTAATAGTTTTTTTGTTCTGTTTAATGAAATAGAAAGCATTTTCATGCCATCTCTATCTGCAAGCAAATTTTTGTTTTTAACTTCTCTGTGTTACAGAGGGGAGTTTATTCTCTCCATTTCTGTTGTCTGGAATTATCAATATTCCAACAAGTAAATCAAAGTCCCCTATAAAGAATTTAACGATAAGGAAGAGAGCATGGATGCACATTTATGAATATCCACTCGTGCACAAATATCTTGTACTGTTGAAAAAATTGAAAACCCGGAGTTGTTGATTCAGTCTTTAAGAAGTAGAGGACATCTTATAATGTTTAGGAGCTTCTTTTTGTATAATTACTCAGATAATTTAAGCTTAGAGATATTATCATATATTTATTTTTTTATTTAATACCAGCCACTTTCATGAAAAACACAAAGTTAGGTTGCATATTCAGCTACTCTGCTTGGCTAGCCTACTATAATCAAATGCAATACGATGTGGTACTTGGGATGGGCTACTTGGATCAGATACCAATTACTGAAAACAACCCTAGTCGTTGTTCTTAGCTAATGAAATCGCTACTTTGGGGTGGGAGCCAATTCAACAGAGCATTTCAATCGATTATCTCTTTACTAATATATACCTTTTCAATTTGTTTCCCTACGATAATTCGGATGTACTGAGTTAGTTGATAATAACTGAACACATGATGTTGATTCACTATAAATGTTTTTAATTTGATGACAGACCATTGTTCAAACATCTAACAATTTATTTGACGATTAACAATAATATATAGTGGGAGTTGGGGGAGTTGTTTTGCAAGAAAAGCAAAACGCATTACAACATAAATATCTTGAGATAAAAATATGAAATTTTATATGTTTCCATTTCCATTGATATATTATTACATAAATGATATTGATAATATCATGATGATCATTTATATAATATAATCATTCTTAATATTATTATGATCATTTATGTAATATAATAATTCTTAGTATTATTATTATTGATTATGAAAAAAAATATTTAAAATATTGTTATCATAGAATAATTTAAATTTTAAAGTATAAATTTGTTAATTTTAATTATATTTAAAATTATAATTGAGAAAAACACATTCTTAACTATTATACTCATTAATACTTACCCATATTTAAAAATAAATAATATATAATAAAAGTATCACTAAATATAAAAAATTATCTTAAAAAATTATCTCTCACATAGTTCATTATGCTATTTGAGTTAACATAAAATTGTGTCATAATATAAATATATGCACACCATTCAATGAAGTGTATATCTCTAACTTTTTCGTATATGTCAAAATTCTGCTCGTAAAGTAAGGGAAAGTTAAATCGCAGTTACAGCTTTCCTTGGCCTTTAATGCAAGCTCTTTTGAATTTCTAATCTTTATTTCTCAAATTGTAGTATTTTGTTTCTTGCAATGGATATTAGCATTTTATAAAGTTTTTTTGTTTTAATATTTGTATTTTCAAGAAATATTATAAATAAATGCATTTTAAGTAAATAATTTAATGTGAATAGATTTTTTTATAAGACATTATAATGAATTAATAAAGTTTTTATTTTAAATAAATAATGAAATATAAAAAATATGATTATTTAGGAACTTTTCACATTAATTAATTATGTTTGACATAATTTTAAAATAAGGGAAAGTTAAGTAATGCTAGTGGAAGGGAAGAAGATCATGGGAAACATTCTTGTTGGTTGATTTGTAACTCTCAGAAGCTCAGGAAGAATTATAGTGAGAAAGTGATAGGAAGCCAAGGTATGGTGTCCAATAGCATTACTGTGAGAACTTGTGGTTTTCATGAGTGAATGTTCTGCAATATGCCGGGATATACAGTTGCAACTGCACCTGCATCTGCAATAGTCGATAGTGTCATGCCATACGTCTTAAGTGTTGAGTCCAATGCCATTCTTCTTCAGTGTTGAATCCAGTAAGTATGATGACATTGTTTGGTATTAAAGGCTTATTCTTGAGTAGCTTTTGTAACACAAACAACTGGAGTTCTATATAGGATGATTCAGCCTGGGTTGTATAGATTGAGACCTGTTGAAGTTAAGCAACAGAAAAAAAAATTAAACACACACACAGCATATTAATGAAGACAAGAAGATTTAACGTGGTTCACCCAACCAATCTGGGCTACGTCCACCAAACAGAGGTATCAACAATCTCATTTATCAACAGGAGAATACACCAGTGGAATTACTCATCTGCACTTCCTCTTCACACACCTCACATCTCATTTTTGTTTTGCCTCTACAGGCTTACAATATATAGAAGGGAGAAGAAATTGAATAATTAATTCTATCGCATCAAACTAGGATAGAATATCTCCTCATGCTGATTTGATGCCATCAGTTTTGCAACAAAAAACTATTGTTGGCATATCCAAGAGATTTTCTCCAAATTAATATACAAAAAATCTCAACAATCTCCACCTTGACAACAATTAGCCTAATACCTTGTTCTTTATTATTTTACTTTCTTTGCAAGCCAAGAGAAGCCAGACACCATTGTAGCTTCTCAAGTAAAACTGGCTTCGTGAACATGTCTACACAGTTTTCCTTTGTATGCATTTTTTCAAGAGAGACACCCCGTTTAGTAATAACTTGTCTTACAAAATGGTACTTTAAAGGTATATGCTTTGATTTACTATGATAGGATGGATTTTTAGCCAAGTGAATTGCACTTTGACTATCACAAAATAACTTAATGTTGTCTTGCAACCTACCAAACTCACCAAACAAACCTTTCAACCAAATCGCTTCTTTGCAAGCATGTGAAGCAGCTATGTATTCTGCTTTTGTAGTGGATAAAGGAACAATGTTTTGTAGCTTTGACATCCAGCTAATAGCTCCACCTGCAAGAGTAAAGACATATCTTGATGTTGACCTTCTCTTATCCAAATCACCTGAAAAATTGGAATCAACATATCCGCAAACAAATTCACTACTTCTGTCATAAGTGATACAATAATCACTTGTGCCTCTCAGATACCAAAGCACTCATTTCACTGTTGCCCAGTGTTCTTTCCTTGGATTTGCCATATACCTACTAACAACCCCAATTGCATGTGAAATATCTAGTCGAGTACAAACCATCGCATACATCAAAGTTCCTACTGCATTAGCATAAGGTATTCGAGACATATATTCCTTTTCTTCATTTGTATTAGGACATAAAATTGAAGAAAGCTTAAAATGGGAAGCTAAAGGGACTGAAACTAGTTTCACATTATTCATACCAAACCTTAAGAGTATTTTCTCAATATACTTCTCTTGTGATAACCACAGCTTACCATTGTTCCTGTCTCTGAAAATCTCCATGTCCAAAATCTGTCTTACTGCTCCTAGATCTTTCATATCAAACGTCCTAGCCATCTGAGCCTTTAACCTGTTGATCTCAATTATGCTTTTGCTTGCTAAAATCATATCGTCAACATACAACACTAAGATAATGAATATGCCATTACTTAATTTATTGAAGTAAACATAATGATCATATTCACTTCTTATATAATTTTGGCTCATCATGAAAGAATCAAATTTCTTGTACCATTGTCGAGGCGACTGCT
Organism: Pinus albicaulis; assembly: GCA_034641835.2. Taxonomy (NCBI): domain Eukaryota; kingdom Viridiplantae; phylum Streptophyta; class Pinopsida; order Pinales; family Pinaceae; genus Pinus; species Pinus albicaulis. Next base: position 1,242,410,926 of record CM076574.1, on the reverse strand, counting down.
TCAGACCATACAATGATTTGTTGAGCCTCTAGACAAATTTATTGTTGCGATTTTGAACAAACCCTTCAGGTTGTTCCATATAAATCGCTTCATCTACATCTCCATGTAAAAATGCAGTCTTAACATCTGATTGTTGTAATTATAAATCAAGTAAAGCAACTAATGCTAAGACAATCCGAATTTAAAAAATTTTAACAACTGGTGAAAATATCTCATGAAAGTCAATTCCTGCTTTTCGAGAAAAACCTTTTGCGACTAGCCTCAGTTTGTACCTGTCTTCTTTATCATCAACACCCCTTTTCAATTTGTAAACCCATTTACATCCCACAGTTTTTCTGTCTTTAGGAAGTTCTACCAGATCCCATGTAGCATTCTTGTCTAATGCCTTCATCTCATCCTTCATAGCCTCTTTGCACTTATCACTGTTAGAACCTTCTACAGCTTCCCGATAGCATAAAGGTTCATTATCATTAGCGGTTAAAGAAACTGAAGTAACATAATCATCATACCTTTTAGGAGGACGTCTCATTCTCGTGGAACTTCTTAAAGATGTTTCTAGTTCTTCCATAATCTGCTGATTATTATCTGTAGGAACTTCTCCATGATCTTCATTTGAAACTTGATCATGATCTGCATCTGAAACTTGTTCATTTTCATTTGAAACTTGTTCATCTGGACTATCATCAGTATTTGAACTGGTTTCAAACTGAATATGTTGAAACTTAGGTACTTTTTCCTGTTTCAATTTATCATCTACATCTTCATTGAACTTAACATCTCTATTAATGATGATCTTGTGAGTAGTAGGATCCCACAACATGTATCCCTTAATACCATCACCATATCCAACAAAGATATATCTTTTAGATTTAGGATCTAATTTAGAATGCTAATGTTTCAAAATTATAGCATATGCATCACAACTAAAAAAATTCAGTTTAGAATAATCACAAGGATGACCTTTCCATACCTCTTGAGAAATTTTGCATCCTATTTCAGTTGATGGTGATCGATTTATCAAATAGCAAGCCGTAGATACTACTTCTGTCCATAATTCCTTCTGCAAATTGGCGTTACTAAGCATACTTCTTTCTCTTTCTAAAAGAGTCCTGTTCATGCGTTCAACAACTCCATTTTGTTGAGGAGTATAAGCAGTAGTTCTATGTCTTTCGATCCCAACATCCTTGCAATAATTATCAAATTCCTTTGAAGTAAACTCACCACCATTGTCAGTTCTTAAACATTTAATGGTTCTTCCTATGATGTTTTCTACTAATGCTCTAAACTGCTTGAAAACTGTGAATACATCAAACTTTATTTTTAACATGTAGACCCATACACTCCTAGAGTAATAATCTATAAAAGATACAAAATATTTTGATCCTCCATATAAGGTGATAGGAGATGGACCCCAAACATCAGAATGGATATAATCAAGGATTCCCTTACTAGTATGTTTTCCAGTTTTAAATTTCTGCTTGCTTTGTTTCCCATATATACAATGTCTGCAGAAATCTAACTTAGAAGATTTTAAACGAGGAAGTAACATACGATTAGATAAAAATTTTAATCTTCTTTCACTCATATCGCCCAATCATTGATGCCATAGTCGAATAGAATCACTGTCGTTTTCAGATATAGTAGAAGCATGATCTGACTCTGTTCTTCCTTCTAACTGAAAAAGATTTCCAACCTTCTTTGCTTTCATTACTAAAAGGATTCCTTTATAAATTTTCATTACTCCACCTTGAATAAAAGTTTTATATCCATTTGTCTCTAACACTCCTAGAGAAATAAGATTTTTCCTGAGTTCAGGAACATGTATTACATTAGTTAAGATTTTATTTGTCCCATCAAACATTTTAATCTGGATGCTTCCAATTCCCACAACATTACATGAGAAATCATTACCCATGTAAACATCTCCATCATTGATTGATTTATAAGATTTAAACCACTTTTTATGAATGCACATGTGATTGGACGCACCAGAATCTAATAGCCAATGTTGATCATGATTTAACAAATTAACTGATAGAACTTCATCACTTATACCTGAACCGGATGCCGAACCTGAACCTGTATCTGTCGTGTTTGCCTGTTTATATTCTGTTGAAGAGTCTCCTTTGGATGTTTTTTGTCTCTTCCAACAGTCCTTCTTCAAATGTCCCAATTTGCCGCAAAACCAGCATTTTAGCTTACTCTTCTTCCCTTTCGATTTTTACCGAGAGTTGCTCTTCTGATTGAAGTGTTTTTCTTTAGAACGACCTCTAACCATCATTGCTTCTGATGTAGAGGTTTCTAAATTTGACCTCTTCCTAGTTTCTTCAGACAGCATAGCTCCAACAACATCATCAAATTTAATGGTTTCTGATGAACTAAGACTTATAGAAGTAACAAAATGATCCCATGACTCGGGCAAAGAGCATAATAAATTTACTGCTTTATCTTCTGTTTCAAATTTTACTTCTATACTTTCTAACTACACCAAGAGAGTATTAAAGGTATTCAGATGATCAGTTATTGTCGTACCTTCCTTCATGCACAAGCTGTACAAATTTCTCTTCAGAAGAATCCTACTGGTTAAGGATTTTGTCATGTACAGTTTCTCTACCTTTGTCCATAAACTAGCAGTTGTTTTCTCTGACACGATGTTAAATAACACATCATCCGCCAAACACAACCATATGCCGCTCAGTGCTTTGTTATCGATGTCACTCCATTCATCATCTGTCATGGTGTAAGGTTGTTTAGACTTTCCCAAAAGTGCCTTCGCCACACCTTGTTGTACGAGTAGATCGTGCATCTTCACTTTCCAGATCTCGAAGTTCTTTCTCCCATTAAACTTCTTGATCTCAAATCGAGCACTTTGGGTTTTTTCCATATTGAATAGCCTGTGTCAAAAAATCTCCAATTTCAAATCTTAATAAATGAAGATTTTTTATTTTAATCAAAAATATTAATTTTTATTAAAATGCCCTTTTTAAAAGAATACTAGGTCGTAGGCCCTACCTAATATGATGGCATATTGGCATTATTACACAAAGCTTCCTTTACCATTTGAATACAAATCAATTTAAAATATTGCATTTCACTATAAATCGATATCAATGGCATTCAAATCTTTAATGGCATTCGATATAAATCGATATATTGCAATCAACTCACTTCAATTAATATTCTTCCTTCACCTTTCACAAGCACTCGGTCAAACGGTCCATGGCTTCTCTATTCAAACGATCCATAGCTTCACTGCTCAACATTAAAACAGCTCGATCCACACTCGTTTTAATGCGAGAAAGCATCAACCGTCACGGCTCTACTCTCAACGTTAACACAGCTTCACGGTGTTGGTACAGACTTTGATCCCCTCAATAATTTCTGATTTCCATAGCAATTACACATTACTCAATACATTTGTGCAGAAAAAAAACATAAGTTTTACCTTGCCATTCTCAATCGCTGCTCGAGAATCAATAGACCCCATCCCATTGCTCTGCTCTCATCCATAGCTTCGCTCAGCTCTTGGCTAGAATTCGATACTCGTGCAAGTCTCCATAACTCAACACACAACAAATCGATCTTGTCTCTTAAAACTTCTTTGAATGAACACGCAGCTCAATCCTGTATGGATCCATGCAATTTTTCCATGCCACTAGACAGTCTTGCATGCAGATCAAGTAGCGTCCACGTAGATCAGGTTTCTGACACAACGCCCTTTGGAAAACTCATTAACACAGACCCTCCATTTGCAATCACACAATGCTCACTTTCACACTTCTTTGATACCAATTGTCGAAGTTAAGTAGCGGAAAAATAATTAAACACACACACAGCATATTAATGAAGACAAGAATATTTAACGTGGTTCACCCAACCAATCTGGGCTACGTCCACCAAATAGAGGTATCGACAATCTCATTTATCAACAGAAGAATACACCAACAAAATTACTCATTTGCACTTCCTCTTCACACACCTCACATCTCATTTTTGTTTTTCTTCTACAAGCTTACAATATATAGAAGGGAGAAGAAACTGAATAATTAATTCTATCACACCAAACTAGGATAGAATATCTCCTCATGCTGATTTGATGCCATCAGTTTTGCAAAAAAAAACTATTGTTGGCATATCCAAGAGATTTTCTCCAAATTAATATTCAAAAAATATCAACAAGACCTCAGAGCCATATAGGGAACGGTATGTCATTGTGTATTTGTGGGTTTGGCCTTGATTTTTTTTATGAATGACACTGCTACAACGCTGAATAGGAATGATCTTATTTGTGTGGGGGTTTAATCACTTTATAATCTGTCTTGGGATATTATAGACCTTTCTCCTAGTCTTTAACAGGTTTCACAATATCTGATGATGGGTTGGTTTTCATTAATATCTTAGTCGACTCATTATGGTTATGGTGCATTGTTGGGTGGTATATACGGGGTTTATGCAATATGCTTCTGGAGCTGTATGAAGTTGTTCTGATTGCATGTCTTCTTCTTTTCGCCATCATCATTTTACATGCAATGTTTAAAGCACAGCTGAAACATATCCCCAACAGACCAAATGTTAAACCGCGGAAGTAGGTATTCTCCTTAGGAACTTCCAAAATACTAGGAGGCTCTATCCTCATTGCACTAGTCTAAATTTTATAATCTATGGTGGAAGTGGATTGATTATTTCATTATATCTAGGCTGTTTAAATATTTTGGTGTGATACTATGCTCTAGGTGGTGGCACTGCATAGGGTGTTGCTATTATTGTTATTGCCATGTATGAGAGTTAGTTTGGTGAGGATTCATTGGTTTTTCCAGCGGATTGGTAGTTCACCACCTTTGTTTTTAGGGCTTCTTTCCAGTTTCCGGTTACCAGAACTTTCAACGTATATCTCCTGCTCTTCTATCCAGATAGTTGTATCCTGACATATCTCTCATACCTTATCCTTTTCAGGTCTTCTTTACTTCTCTGAAGTCATTGGACAATGTGACTTTTATGATCTGGTCTGACATCATGACATCCCGAGCACTCACTTGGGTGAGGCATGTATCATCCACATTGTATTGTCTGTGGGTGATGACTCCTATTTATAGGTCATCTGATACTCTGACATTATTCTCCTATGATCCACATTTGACACTATAATCACATTTAATCAGAGTTGGTGGATTTGTGTAGTTTTCCTATGTCAGTTGCATTGGGTGGGTACCCTAGGAAAATTCTCAAATTATTCTTGTGTCGTCCTGACCTTCCTTTTATATATGGTGGCCTTCCATAAATGATGTCTTCCTACCTCTAGTGATTTGGCTTACTTTAATACGTGTCATTTGGCATCCTCGTAAATCTTTCCCTGTTATTTTCTATATTGATCTAGGATGCCTGAGATAAATGATATCTTTTCATCTGACACATTTGCACATGAGGTTCTGATAGCCGCTATGGTGGCTATGGAGAAACGATGCTTAGAGGATCAAGACCTCGACGAGCGTTTGATATCTCATTCTATTGCCAGACCTCTAGGTTTCGATGTTGGTTCGAACGGTAGGCACTCAGGTGGTTATTATTCGCAGGGTTCTAAGGGTGCCTTTCATCGTCGGGGACGATTCTTGAATGCATGTTATAAGCTTGCCATGAAATTTAATGAAGTTATGCTAGAATATGAAGACTTATGGGGGTGGGTGGTCAGTCTTCAAAAGCGAGCACTCATTGTTCACTTAATGTTTTTAGACTTGGGGAAGTGGACATGATTGAGTAGGCAAATACGTTTTGGTGTCCCATTCTGGGATACATTCCAAATGTCAGTTTTCTATTAAATAACTGGTTCAATATCCACTTTACGCATGAATGGGACTTTGATAAAATTCTCCAGAAAACATGGGTGCGAGGTAGGAGTTTTATGCAACTATTACCTTGGTATCTAGGATTTAACCCTGTCATGGAGGCACAAAAAGGAAAGGTGGTTTGGGTTAAATTTACTGGCCTTCCCCTTGAGTTCTGGACACTAAAGGCCTTGAAGGAAATTAGGGATTCTATCGAGTGTACAAAATAAATTTACCATCGTATTCTCAGCAATAATGACAAGCAAATTGCTTGGCTCCTGGTGGAAGTTAGTTTTTTGAGCAGAATCCTAGGGATGTTGATCTGGTCAGGGATCAACGGTGACACAGACATCAAGTTGATTATTGGGGTGTACCCTTCAGATGCTTGATCAGTCATCATATTGGGCATCTGAAAGGTAACTGTCCAATGAGATTCAAGAATGCCTCCCATGGTAAAAATAGTTTGGATGGCTTGTGGAAAGCCAAGTCTACAGAAGGCTCACCAGAAGGTCATCTATCGAGTAATTATTTTATGCCATCCTCTGATAGTGATGTATATGCTTCGACTGATGCTCTTAGTGACAAGGTTACCCATCCTAATCCCATTGTTTTCCCTTCCCATGTCTTTAAGTCTAATGATGAACATGATAAGGTTGTTGCAACTAAGAGTCCTACACATTTGCATCTGGATGAGTCTATTGGTCATAAGGTTATGAACTCGTGTGCATATGATTCCTCTGATGGCCCCCCTGTCTCTATCACCCCATTGGCTCTGTCGTCTATATCGCCCTCCATGCCTCCTTTAGAGTGGGCTTCCCTGCAATCATATCATGATCATGTGCCCCCAGACCTCCAAGAATCCCCAAAGAATATGGTGGGTAGTGATTTAGACTCCCTTCTTGGTAACCCAAACCTTGATTTGGCGGCTTTAACAATATTTGATAAGGCCCCTCCAGAGCCCTCCATTTCCATTTCCCCTATCTCTAGGAACAACATCATGATTCAGAAAAGTTTAAAATCTAGGAGCAGAAATTTCCGAGGTCAGCTCAAGACAAATTCTTTATTTAAAGATGATTTTCTTGATCTAATGGATGTTCCCATCTCCTTGATTGATGATTTACAGGAACTTAGAGCATGCAACCCTGATAGTGTGTCCAAATGACCTCTATCCTTTCACTTAATATTAGGGGTATGGGCAACTCCTCTAAACACTAGTGCCTAAGAGATTTTAGCAATTAAATTAATCTTGTTATTTCTCTCTTCCAAGAAACCTTTTGCTCTAGAACTAAGGCCATCAACACCTTGTTATCTATGCGACTGGGTTGGCATGCGACTGGTATGACTCTATTGGAAGGTCGGGAGGTATTATGGCCATTTGGGATCCATCTAATGCAAAATTTCAAGCTTTTATTTTTTTTTGGAGGCATTATGGTGTCGGGTTCTATTCGTGGTTATTTAGGGACCTTTCATATAATCAATTTCTATGTGGCTTGTCCAAATAGATCATCCTTCTAAGCTCAAATGTACTCATCTGGGATTCTAAATATTGGTAACCTTATGGTTATTGGTGATTTTAATTCCACTCTGAATGCTAATGAATCATGGGGTTGTAGAGCTCGAAATGACCCACTGACTTATCATATTGGGCAGATTTTCAGAGATTTTCATCTAATGGACATCCAACCTTCTCCTCTTGTTCCAACTTGGAAAAAGCGAAGAGTTAATGGGGATTTCATTGGAAAGAGGCTTGACAAGGCGATGGTCTGTGAATTTTTACTTAGCATTCTGGGGAACTTGAGATCGCAGGTGGTGGTATCAAACCTGTCAAATCACAAGACTATTACACTATCTTGGCATACTGAAGGGAAAAGGACTAGCATTCCTTTCAAATTAAACATAATTTGGCTTGAACACCCTAAATATAACCAAATGGTATTGGATTTCTGGAAAAATAGTGACCCTTATGAGGGACTATATGCATGTAAAAATCTCTCAGAAAAACTTTGAAGGATTAAGCACTCACTAAGGCATGGGAAATAAAGAAAAAGGAGGCCCTCGGATTAGATTTGGTTAATATCACTATCAAGGTGACTAAGATACTTGAAGAAATGCATATGTGACCTCCAGACCACGTTGTATTCATCACTCTTGATCTATTTTAGAAGCGTAAGTTAGAAATTTTAAATATTGAGGAGGCGACGTGGAAGTTAAAGAGCATAACACAATGGCTAAAGGAGGGGGATTTGAACACTAAAGTTTTTCATCAATCTACCAATGGTCGGAAAAACAAAAATTCCATTTGGAAAATAGAGAGAGCAGATGGAAGTAAGGCCATATCAATGGCAAAAATATAGGAGGCGGCTTCTTCTCATTTCTCGACTTTCTATAAAGCATACTAAGACATAGATAATAACAGCCAGATATGGGTTCTTGAGAATCTGCCGAGTATGTTTTATGAAGCGAAAAACGTAGCCATGGATAAAGAAATAAAGAAGGATGAAATTGAAGTGGTTCTAAAATATTTCGCCCATGACAAAATCTCGGGGTCGGATGGTTAGTCGGCTGAATTCTTTATCCATTTTTTTGATGTGATGGGGAAGGAGCTTAAAGTTGTGGTGGTACAGGCCCGGATACTTGGTCATATTCCTTCTGATATGAAATCCACCTTCCTGGCACTTATCGCTAAATCTTCTGCGCCCAAAACCTTCTCGGATTTCAGACCAATAGCATTATGCAACATTATATATAAGATTTCTTCAAAAATCATTGAAAAGAGGATTAGAGGGATCCTAGGCTAGGCATATATCAGAAGAACAATATGGGTTTTTGCAAGGCCAATCAATCCATGAAGTTGTCACTGCCACACAAGAGGCAATGTATTCTATTCATGTCGGGAAAGAGGAGGCCATTATCATGAAAATCGATCTATCTTAGGCTTATGATAGTGTGGATTGGTTGTTTATTAGACTCGTACTATTGAAGATTGGCATGAAAATGGGCAACATTAGATGAATCATGGCTTGTATATCATCGGTCAGATATGATGTGATTATTAATGGCATGCCTTCGAATTTATTTAGAGCTTGGAGAGGCCTAAGACAGGTGTGTGCCCTGTATCCTCTCATCTTTATACTTATTATGGATGGTTTTAGAAACCTTATGAAGATGGGAAAACATGATGGGTATATTGCAGGTTTCTCTTTCTCCCCCACTTTAAGTATAACTCACTCTCTATTTGTTGATGATATTCTTGTATTTGGAAGGCTCCTCAGAAACCACTAGTTTTATCTGAACTATATTCTTATACGTTTTGGTGTGGCCTCCAAGCTTTGCATTAACAAAGAGAAGTATTTTCTAGTATTTGAAAATGGGGATGTGAATGAGATAAATTTTAATGTGGGCTTCTTGGGAGTCCATACAAAGCACACGATGGAAGTGTTCACCTATTTAGGCTTCAGATTAAAACCATGTGGATATAGGTTGGTGGACTAGACATTGTTGGTGGACAATTTCAAACTTAGAATAACAAAATGGATGCACAAGTGGCTGTCGCTTGGAGGCAGATTCATTATTATCCAAGCGGTTTTATCCCAATTTGTGGTATAATGGGGGCATCTTTATTTCATACCTGAACACATAGTACATATCATTAATTCAATTATCTCTCAGTTCTTATGTTCGGGTGCTCTCATGGTTAAGAAATACCACTTATGCAAATTAGATTGCCTTATGATTCCCAAGCAATAGGGTGGCTGGGGTATATTGAACACCCAAATTTTTAATTTTGCACTTCTTATCAAATCTCTTTGGAGGGATATCGTCAGACAAGGATTATGGTCCAACATCATCATAAGCAAGTATTTGATAGGGAATAAACTTCATAAAATCTACAATGCTCAAATTTCGTTTCCTAGAGTTTTTTTTGTCATTTGGGAGGGTTTCAAAAAAATTATGCCACTTTTAGCAGCTCGATTATCCTGGGTGTTTGGGAATGGCCAAAGAATTTTGTTATGATGTGACAGGATTCATGGAATTGCTTGGGTTTCACACTTGGAGGAACAATTATTGCACATCTGTCTCATTTGGGTATTATATTTCTCTCACAAGTTATATATTACTGGGCTCATGGTGCGCCGATATGGAAGTCTGGAGCACAACATGGTCTTCAGGGCAGGGATGCTGAGGAATGGAACACATATGTAACTAAGCTACAAGCTGGTGGATTGTTTCTTAATGAAGCGGGTGACTCAATATTGTGGGACAAGGCTATGGTGAGGGAGTCTCTGATAGCCAAAGATATTTATCTCAATATTACTTCCCAGAGTTTCGCGGACAATTCCACCTCCAGTTTTTGGAATTTTTGGCACAGGAAGATTCCCACTAAAATTATCCTCTTTGGCTGATTAGTATGGAAGAAGAAAATCTTAACTTTGGACTCTCTCAAAAAATGTGGGATCTTTAGTCCTGGTCGTTGTCCTCTTTGCACGGACCAAGAGGAAACGACTGGGCACCTTTTTTTTCTCTTTTTCTTTTGTTCTGAGAATCTAGTCCCTATTTTCAAGATTCCTGATGGATCCCTCATGGAGGCCAGTTGATTATCTTGATGCGATCCATGCTTGGGATAAGCTCACTGGTAAATTCCAATCTCTGCCTTTTTTCCTTATGTGGGAGGTGTGGATTGCTAGGAACTGTTCTGTATTTGAAGGAAAGAAAGCCTTCATCCCCCACATATTTGCAACAATAATGATTTGGCTTGATAGTTAGGTTTCTTCTCCTTCCTTAGTGTTGGATTTATCTCGCCGTATTCGACCACACCCCATCTCTCTTCCGGTGATCTTCTTCGATGGGGCATGTCAAGATGGGATGATGGGATGCGAGGCATGGATCAAACTTTCACATTTGGAGAGATTTCATATATGTTGGAATGGAGGGAAAGGGTCCAATAACAATGTAGAGCTGTTGGCTTTATGGAGTGGGCTTATGGGTGCTTACAACTTTAGACTGCCTACGGTACATATCTATGGTGAATCTAAAATCATTATCGATGACATTACTAGTTGATCCTCCCTTACCTCTTCTGGGTATCAGGGGTGGTATGAGCGGACTAAACACTTGTGGTTCAAACTGAACAAGCCTCCCATTACTCACATTTTCAGAGAAAACAACACTCGAGCAGATGGTCTATCCAAAAAAAGGATTAAGGTTACCATTTGGCAAACTACAAGTATCTCACTATAAGGATTTTCATCCTACTAGATTTTTCGACATCCCTATTCCTTGAGGATTACAACATTGAAGATCTTTAACAGCTACAGGGGACCCGATAAACAAGTGAGCCTGTTTTTTATATATGATGGTACTTATCTATGTATGTATGTCAGTCAATTTTCCTAGCATCCTCCCACATTGCAAGCGAGCCTATTTCACAGGCGAGCTTGAATACAATCCATTTGATGATTCCATACCAGTCTTTTATGTGCCGTTGTAGTTATTGCTGCCTATCAATTATCAGTGATACAATCTCCTATGAGACAGGCTCTTTTTCCTATTTTTTTTTATGTTTTTATGATACAGTCTCCTACCTCCGGCATATCTATGTTTCTGGACTGTGATGTTTTTATGCTTAATTTCCGATTATGTAATGGGCAACGTCATCGTTGGAACTCTGTCTTTTGTTTTTATTAATGATACTTGGAGTAGTATGTGGGAAGAGTCATTTCTTCTCTTTAATTGAGAAGACTCATTATAACTGATGTTGTGTATTTACCCTCTCCTGAAGATGTATTTCTTAAAAAGGATATGATGGATATGTTATATATATATATAACATAAAAAAATATGCATAAATACCAGTGTCTATATATATAATATATGTCAAATAAAGATATAGAGATATATAATATTATAATGTGATTCAAATATTTTCAAATAGAGATATAGAAATATTCTCTTTAATGCAATAAAATTCAAAGTAATAAATATTTGAAATAATCTAGAAATTCTTTTTCACTTTATTCTGCTATAAACTTTTTTGGTTAAGTTAATGTGATTCAGATTATTTCTTATTCTCTTTAATACAATTCAATTCAAAGGAATAGATATTTCAAATCATCTTACTTTTCCAAAAGAAATATTATATTTCGCTTTTCATTTTTTATTACATAATTGAAAATTCTATTTAACTTTTTTTTCATGTTTTATTATATAATTGAGAGCAATGGATATTTGGTCACCCTCCAAATACCTCAAATTAAAATAAATCCAATTTTTTTAACTTACAAATTAACATATCAAATAACACCAAATTCTGTCATTATAAATCCAATTTTTTTTAACTTATAAATTTACATATCATATAACACCAAATTCTCTCATTATAAAGTACAATAAAATTTATATAATATATTACTTCACAATTATAAGCAGCTGTACGCTATAAAGAGCCCCACCGAACCACTGCTCTCCACGCTTCATATAATTGAGACAACAAACAATTCTTCATATAGAGTTCAATAAAATTTATATAATCTATTGCTTAAAACTTATAACGTTGGTATACCCCATAAGGCCGCTACAGAACCACCACTGTCCATGTTTCATTTAATTGACACGACAAGCACGTTCTTCGTATCCTACTGCCCACAAACTATACACCTTTTAGTTTCTTAAACGCTTGCTTTCTGTGCTTTTATAAGACCCGACACTTGTTGAAAACCCAGATTTCTATATTTAAATTCAAACATGGAGCCCACAGATATTTCAAAGCAAACTAAATTTCTCCACGTCTCATTACTAGTTTCTCATCCATTTTTGGTTTTTATCGTAACTGATTTGGACACCACTATCACAGAGGCGTAGGGCTATATCCTACTCAAACCTAAAGCCATCTTTCGTGTATAAATTGGTGGCTACAACTCTCATCGTATGCTCTGAGTTTGCTCTACTTAACTATTATAGTTTTAGTAAAGGCTGCAAATTGCAAAATCTGAGTCTTCAGCATTGCAGAAAGAAATATATTTTGTGGTTTGACATCAGAGGTTTGTGAACGATGGGCGGTCCCCTGGAGTATCTATCGGATCTGCTGGGAGGAAGAGGAAGTAAGAAGCACAAAAAGATGAAGCAGTTGCAGGTATAAGACCCTATACCCATTAATATTTGATCTCAATGTTATTGTGTTGCCATACCCATCATCCCAGGAAGATAAAATAACGTAGGGTAAATTGCTAATGTAGGGCTTCGCTCCATACACTGAATGACAAAACCTAAACATTGTTAACCTCACTTTTGAATTGTAGACTGTAGAGCTGAAGGTTTTGATGGACTGTGATGGTTGTGAGTTGAAAGTGAAAAACTCTGTAGCTTCCATGAAAGGTAAGTATGGAAGTCTAAACTCTCTTGGAATATCAGTGTAAATATATTTTTAACTTTAGATTTATAAAACATGCAAATGAGGACTAGAATGGACAAACACACATCTTCACAATGCAAATGAGGACTAGAATGCAGCACCAATAAAACCTCTCTGATTTCTGTTAAAAAAAATTGAATGCAGTTTTCTGTAAAGCTATTATAATGTTGGGGTTGGTGTTACTTGCAGGTGTGAAGTCAGTGGATGTAAACAGAAAGGACCAGAAGCTGACAGTGACAGGTTATGTGGAGGCAAACAAGGTGCTCAAGAAGGTGAAGGCTACTGGAAAGCGTGCAGAGCTGTGGCCATATGTGCCATACAGCTTGATTGCTCAGCCTTACGCTTCCCAGGCATATGATAAGAAAGCCCCCGCTGGGTATGTCCGGAAGGTGGAGTCCAACACTTTCTCAAACCCTAATGTGACAGAAGAGCAGTACACCACGCTCTTTAGCGATGACAACACGAACGCTTGCAGGATTATGTAAAGTTGCATGGTAGAGATTCATCTGAAATCGAGATCTATGGAGGTTGTTGTGAGAACAAATTTTATGCATAAACCTAGAGAAATATCTTAATGAACTCTGGTCATACTCTTCATGTTGTAATTGTAAAGATCATGGAGGCTGCTTCTTACAATTGTTATGCAGAAGTATTATTAAAACTTTGGGCAGTTTTGATAAACGATTCTGCAATTCTTGGTGACCCTGGAAAGCATTAGACAGAAAAATCGAAATAAATTCACGCTAATGGAAGGGACTCTGAATTGTCAATTGAAAAACCATTCACCGTCCATTAAATTAAAAATCACTGCAGAGAAATATGTACCATCAAATCACAACTCCGAATTGTCAATTGAAAAACCATTCACCGTCCGTTAAATAAAGAATGACTGCAGAGAAATATGTACCATCAAATCATACCATTCGCACTCAAGCCATTAAATTAAAAAAAAAAATTAAAAATCACATGTACCATCAAATCACACTTATACAATGTAGCTGTGCGCGTGACTGGTCCCACTAGAACGTAAAAAACAGCGAAGTCCACTAGGATGATTTCTAACGATTATGATACGCAAAGAGTGATTCATGTGTTCTCCGTTAATTGATATTAAATCGTAACTTATCCCAAAAGTAGCCAATCTCCAATGTCAGCACATTACATTACATAAAATCTTACTAAAATCTCTAGATTCTTCAGTGGGTTTTTTAAACTGCGGCTTACATATTGTTCTTTGTGAGTGTCTTTCCAGCAATGCATCCCACTCAACTGGCCGCACTTTTAACATTATGCAGTCTCTGACGTCGAGTTTATTAACTACACCATGATAAGAATGGAAACCCTTAGCAAGACAGATTACAAAGCCAAAGCACCAATTAATTGCAATGGAGAAACAACACTAGTTGGTATTCCATCTGATGTGGTATCAGTGGCAACTGGCTCTAATCAAGTCCTCTTAATAGGAAATGTCTTCCCGGGAGTTATAATGCATGTCTAGCACATGGGCTTTCGGCACTGGTTGTCTTCCCATTGGACATGACGTCTCATCAAATATTTCAAATTAGATCTCGTTTTTGAATTAAAGCACTATTTACCTGCCGTGTCAAAAAATTGCATTGGTATCTCGAAACAATGCATTTGAATATATATTTCAGAGCACGTTAAATTCTATGACAAGTATATGCCAGTATGTAATGCAATCAATGCAGGGTTACGGGTACTTATTAATGGAGTTGTCTACCTAGGTAACGAAATAGCCCGGACTGCTGTTTTTTGTCGGAATCTAGGTAACTAAAATTCAAGAAATCAGGTAGTTGGAGTGTTTGGAATCCATTTTTAATAGCAGAAATAGATTCAGCACTACCAAAAACTCTTAAGGCACTCAAAATACTAAAGTTTAACAACTGAAAACATAATTTTGATAAAATCTTTGCCGAAATCCAGGCCAAAACGTTGCCTGGGAAGACTACGGCCTTATTAATTATCGGGTTGACTGTGTAAAAGCAGTAAATATAAAAGTACAAAAGAGGTAAAGTATAATAAAAAGAAAATACATTAAATAATTAAAAAATATAAAATGTGGATATGAGAGTCTAAAACTAATGTAAATGAAGACTGTGAATGACAAATCAGAGTGAAGACCATATAGGGATGAGGTACAGTTTTATTAAGAACATGATAAAAAGCATGACAAAAAACGTGTTAAAGTAAAGTTGAAAGGTCATGAGATAAAGGTAAGTGAGAATACACAAGGCTGACAACAAAAGGGAGTTGAAATATCAGTTGACATATCCTAAAAACTGACATTTGAAAATTTAGGTTTTATTTCCTACATTAATTTTGCAACTCTTTTTACCATGTTAAAATAATTGTAAGTGAGAATACACAAGCTTGACAACAAATGTGTTAAAAGGAAGTTGAAATGTCCTAACATAAAGGTAAGGGAGTATACACAAAATTTAGACATCCTAAAAACTTGTAAAATAATATTATATCCAAATAGATATTTAAAATATTTAGGATTTATTTCTCTAAATTAATTTTTCAATGTTAAAATAATTAAAGAATTATTGTAATATACTTATTTTGAAAAAAAAAATAACATTTTATTGAACTTTTTACATTAAAAAGTCATTAAAGTGTAGTGAGGGGGTATCTATCTATATATATATATATATATACTCATTTTGCAATTTTTTTTCAACATTTATAATTTTAGTGTTATTATATTTTTATTTTTTGTTGTTGGCACACAAAGGTGACCGAGATGTAAGTCAACAAAACATTCTTAGATATTGGCATTTCATTACTTGTGAGCATGTAAGGTATCACTGGAGATATACTCACGGGTTTGAAAGAACATTTAAAGGTTATTGGGGAAATATATTGCTATAATTTTCAACATGAAATGTAGGGTCAAGGCATCTATCCTAAACTAGGGTAAGAAATCAACTTGTTATTTAAGTACAGAAACAAATCATTTCAAAATCTATTTCTCTTAATAGTAAAATCACTTTGACTTAATGGTAATTGTTGTTTATGTAAATAAACAAATCATTTCAAACACTATTTCTCTTAATAGTAAAATCACTTTGACTTATAAAATGGTAAGAAATCAACTTGTTGTTTAAGTACATAAACAAATAATTTCAAACACTATTTCTCTTAATAGTAAAATCACTTTGACTTATAAAATGCTAGTTAATGAATTCAAATTATGTTTAATGGAAAAGGAATTCAAATTGTGTCTAATGGAAAAAAAGTCATTTATCTATTCTAACATTGATCATGAGCCTAAATTAAACTCAAATTTCGAAACTTCACCAAGACCGAAATCAAACTCCGGAGTTCTCTAATTCAATTCAAGCAAAGAAAGACAATCAATCAAATTGTTTAAACATATAAACTTCTAAAAATAATTCATAAGCAATCTAAGATAATGATGCCCAAAGAATCTGAGATCTATTGGTAAATTAATAATCCTATTAAACACCGGAAAGTATCCTAGATGAACCAAAACCTCTTTCACTAATTGAGATTACAAGCATACTTCTTATCCATAATCAAAATCAGAGAGAAAACAATAACTACTACTCGAAACATAAATTATATTTCTATATATGATAATAATATTAAGAAAATATAATTAAAACAAAGTAAAAATAAGTGGACACACTATGAAATCAAAGGCCTAAATCATAACAAAACTTCTATGAGATCTTGCAATTTGGATTTAAGTACATAATAGAATCTACCTTGCATTTAGATGTAAGTGCATAACGGCTTTAAGTACAGGATTATGACATTCCATTTAAATTGAACGCTATAAAGTAAATTAATTATGAATATAAACTAATGATGACCTTGGTTCTAGAAGTGGGGGGCCCTTGCCACGCCTGGAGCAAGGTGAATTAACTTAGTGAAATGAAATCTAAAACATAATCATAAATAACTCACAACACAATAATACAGGAACTCGTATTAAATCACAATGTTGGCATACAAAATCTGGAATATTACATTAGTTCTTGTTATGCTTGTGGGCATCCTGCTCCTCTCCTCTACGTACTTCTCCCTTCCATCTCTACGTATGATCCTTACTGCACTCCTTCAGCTCTTTACATCTTATTAAATAAACACAACCATTTTTATTTTATCATAACAACAAACTAAAACATGCCTAAATCAATCCTTCTAGAGAGCTTTGGTTAGGCTTATTCTAATCCACGCATAAATGGAGGAACCACATGCTCTATTTATCACAAGGTCGTTTAGTAGAAGGCATGCACATCCAAACCCAAATTGACCCATTTAGGCCGAAATCAAATGGACCCGACACGTTCAAATGGTCTTGTACTTATGAAGTGTTGGAATATTCCCTCGACCATAACCTCCTCATAATGTCTAATTTTTCCAAACCATTTCTGGGTTACCTAAATGAGGGTGCTCTGAACAAAAATCATGTGTCAAAATTTCAAAATTATTCACCATTTTATCACAAAATTTATATTTTCACTTACAATAAGTTTCGTTCCGTACTCAACCTGCATTAACTGTGTTGTGGAGAATTTTGGCAATAGAACCCTGCGACAAATGAACCTAGTGAAACCATCATTAGAAAATAATGATTAAATCATCTCTAATCATAGAAAATATTAATAAAACCAATGATAATCAACCACGAGGCGTAGGATGTGATTTGGCGATAAGTGATGTAATTATGATGTGAAATGAGTGTAAAGGTGTTAGAATTTAGGTTATGAATGGCCGTAATATATAGTGGAAGATTGGGCATATTTGAGGCCTGACATACTTTCGTGCCTAAGGATTTACATGCCCTCATGCAAAAAAATCTCTTGCTCATTGACAAATTCGTAACATCATTTTGTAGATGTTGGTTCTTGTGGGATAACATTGTTTGGATATTTGAAGGTGTTGGTTCTTATGGAGCAACATTTCTTGAATACTTGGAGGTGCTAGTTCTTGTGGAGCAACACTCTTCACATTTAGTATGTCACGCTAATTTACTAAGAAATACAAATTGAGGACAAGAAATGAATGGATGAGGGAGAGATGATGGATGAAATGAGGTGGTGATGGAGATGGTAAATGGGCGGTTTCATACTTTGTCTTCGTAAGGCCAATGTTTATAGGTTTTTTTCCTTTATTATTTAATGACAGTAATGACATCATCCTAATGCTTGTTATCATGGAAGGAGAAGACACCATAGAGACTGATTCGATTAATGCACCATAAGGCTTCTCTTTTACATGGTCTTGTTATCAGATTTTATGCATAATAAATGGAAGGAAATAGAAGGATAATGGTTCATGAAGGATGATATACATGGAATGAGAAGTGGTGAATAATTAAGCTTCTTTAACCATCTAATGAATTAGAGAATAATAAGTCAAATTTACCTCAAGTTTTACCTTTTTCGTTGATGTGCTTGGTGCTGCAAAATTAAGTGGAGGATGGAATGGCTGGAGCTGACATGATTTCTAATTTGATATGTTGAAGAAGTATGAAGGATGAACTGAAGGTCCCCTTATCCCCCATGCCCAAGGAGTTGTATGTCCCCAAAAACTGAGGAAAGGTGCTGCAAATGATAATGGAAATGATGATACAAAATTCAAACTGTCACAAATTTGTGTTGACATCACCAAAACCATATAATCGTCAACTACTGCACACCCATGTAAAATATTTCTTATGTGAATAAATTGTGTCGATGTCAAACATAAGGAAGAATCATTGTATTACCCACCATTGATGATGTCGTTAACGAATGTAAGATATCCAACCTTTGATTTCAATGGGAATCAAGGCACTAAGTACATTCTACTAGCCATCAATACATTTGTTAGAGTCGAATGGACTGGAAAATTCATCCACTAAGAAACATCGATGTCTTTCCTTAGTAGATGAAAAGGATACTTGCCATTAAGGAATGCAAGCTCCCAGGTACCTTATCTAACCCTAAAATTGCTCCCAGATAATGTGCTAATGTCGATTGGGCAAGGCTTATTGGCAGGTGGGCCTTAAGGAATTCCACATCAACCAACTCGAGTACAAAACATAAATACATGATTTGAAGAACTCATACAAGTTTACAAACTCTATTAGGAACCTTGCTTGCTAGTTACCTAGTTATCAAGCAAAGTACTTGTCCAGTTGCGCCAAACATGCTGGTTTTCACAAAATGACTTATTTTTCTCTTTACTATTTCATTTATTTATTTACAATACTAACTTTCCTACTATAGTGGAGAAAATATGTCCTCCTTCAACTGAAATAGAACTTCCAAGGAAACCATGTGTAGATCAGGTACAAATATATAATGATGCCCAAATTTAGCATATATAATTTAGAAGGTATATGAGCATGAACAATAAACAACTTTGAAAGATGTGATACAAAGAGTATTTGAAGATGAGAGTGGTACTTTGACTGGATTGTGAAATGGAACCAATTCTCGATGTAATCCTGGTGGTATTGGATCATTTATTCATTTGGACTGCTTTGGAAGTCCTCCTTGTTCATGTCATGCAAACTTGGATAATTGGTCTCTGAAATGCATACAAGGCTTGCTGCTGGGCATGGTGAAATTTCTTCTATCTCAGGTTCAACTGGATGATCCCCATCAGATTTGGTACAAAATTCATCGATATCCTTGGTAGCTACAAAAAAGAAATAAAGGAGACTTCTAAACCTTTTTTTGGTTGTGGACAGATAGGTAATTTCATGAATGTGGTCTTGATGAACTCTTCTTGAGAGGTAGATATCCCAACTACTGCTACGATTTGAGAAAGTACTTGAGGGACATCCTTAAAGCTCTTAATAATTCTTTAATTTCTCATGTTGTTTGATGATCCCTGTCTCGCAACATGGATTAGTCTGGGGATTCTTACAACACCCCAAAAATGTTTTGTCTTTAAAGGGCTTGGAATTTTAATCTAAATAAATTAAAACTAATTGCAATAAAACTCACCAAAGTTTCTTATTCAAAAAACCAAACTTTGGAGAAACCCCACCATAGTGGATGTGTGGCTCTTCATTCACGTCTTACCGTTCACTCTCCACCCTTTGACTGTCCTACAACTAAGATCACACAAAAAGAACTTGTGAAAGAAACTAGGCTCTAATCCCTTTAGAACATCCCCGACAATGACACCAAAAATATTTAGGATATATATTGCTATAATTTTAAACATTAAATTATCAATTTGGGGCTTTTCTGCTTCGAGGCGCAAGTGCAAGTAACTCAAGATCAGAGCATCTATCCTAAACTAGGGTAAGAAATCAACTTGTTATTCAAGTATAGAAACAAATCATTTCACTATTTCTCTTAATAGTAAAATCACTTCGACTTATAAAATTCTAATTATGGAACCCAAATTATGTTTAATGGAAAAAACTCATTTACCTATTCTAATGCCTATCGTGAACCTAAATTAAACTCAGTAAATTTTGAAACCTCAACAAGAGTGGAATCAAAATCCAGAGTTCTGTAATTCAATTCAATCAAAGAAAGACATTCAATCAATTTTCTTAAACATATAAAATTATAAAAATAATTCTTAATCAATTTAAATTAATGATTCCCAAATAATCTAATATCTATTGGTAATTTAATTATCCTATTCAACACTGGAAATAATCCTAGATGAACCAAAACCTCTATCACAAATTGAGATTACAAGCATATTTCTTATCCATAATTAATATCAGAGAGAAAACACTAACTACTACTCGAAAGGGAAATTAGATTTCTATCTATGATAATAATCTTAACAAAATCTAATTAAAACAGAGTAAAAATAAGTGCACACACTATGAAGTCAAAGGCATTAATCATAACAAAACATCTATGAGATCTTACAAATCGGATTTAAGTACAGAATAGAATCTACCTTGCATTCATCTTTAAGTATAGAACAATTTTAAGTACATGATTATGATACTCCATTTAAATTGAACACCACGTTATGAGGAATTAATAAAGTAAATTAATTATGAATCTAAACTAATGATGACCATGGTTACAGAAGTGGTGGGCCCTTGCCATGCCTGGAGCAAGGTGAATTAACTCAGTGAAATGAAATCTAAAACAAAATCATAAATAACTCACAAAAGAATAATACTGGAACTCTTATTAAATCATAGCATTGGCATACACAATCTGGAATATTACATCAATTCCTACTATGCTTGTGCGCATCATGCTCCTCTCCTCTATGTACTACTCCCTTCCTTCTCTACTTACCCACCTTACTACCATCCTTCAACTCTGTACATCTTCTTAAATAAAGACAATCATTGCTATTTTATCATAACAACAAACTAAACACATGCCTAAATCTATCCTTCTAGAGAGCTATCGTTGGGATTATTCTAATCCACGCATAAATCGATGAACCACTTAATCTATTTATCACAAGGTTGTTCAGAAGAAGGCATGCACAACCAAACCCGAATTGAACCATTGAGACCAAACATGAATTGACCCGACACGTTCAGAGGGTCTTGTACTTAATAAGTGTTGGAATATTCGCCTGACCATAACTTCCTCATAATTTCTAATTCTTCCAAATCGTTTTTGAGATTACTTGAATGAGGGTGCTTTGAACAAAACCCGCATGTCAGAATTTCAAAATTCTTCACCGATTGATCACAAAACTAATATTTTTTTTACCTACGTCAAGTTTTGGTCCATAGTCAACTTGTAGTAACTGACTTGTGGAGAATTTTGACAATAGAACTCGACAAATGAACCTAGTGAAACCATCATTAGTAAATCGTGAATAAATCACCTCTAATCATGTAAAAGGTTAATAAAACTAATGATAATCAAGCTCGAGGCATAGAATGTTATTTGGCGATAAGTGATGGAATTATGATGTGAAATGAGTGTAAATGTGTTAGAATTTAGGTTATGAATGGTGGTAATATATAGTGGAAAATTGGGCATATTTGAGGCCCGACAAAGGTTATGCAAGAGAAAATAGGAAAAAGAGATGAATTTGGTTTAGAACAACCTACCCCATATTATTGCACCCGCCATATGTTACAAATAAATTCATTAAACAAAATAAATTCAAAAGCTTCACAGCATAGGTCGAAACATTCATAATAAACTACGACATGCATCGGTCGAGTAAATACATTGGTTAACCGGAAAAGAGAGCTCTCGAAATGAATCCATTATTTGAGCGTAAAAATAATTCTGATACATAAAAGAGAAAATAGAGTTCATTCATACACAAACATTGTCATTAACAATATATTCCTATCAATATATCAATTGAGGACATTTCCCCAAAACTCGTTGTTAAAACTCCATGATTCATTCATCCATCAATACCAAAGTGCAATATAATAGAGCCATGAGAAACTAACAAAAAACCTCCAAAGGTTTTATATTACCAACAAATGTCATGAACACAAATACAGAGGAGTCTCATATCCCAAAAATAGGGAGAACTCATGTCATCATTGTCCATGTTATATTATTCATCCAATGTCATTACAATTAACTAAACACTTATCGAGGAAAGACCCAAAGAGGTTAAGCATTAACAAACACAACATTAAGGCAGACACATTATACAAGGTTCCTTTATTGAGCCAACAACAATAGCAAGAGAGTGAAAAAATGGAACAATAGTAGATGAGTTAAGAGTAGAGTGCTCAAAACAAACCATCTATATTCAACAACAACTCTTCATATAATATCCAATATTCAGCATGAGGCTATGAAGAATCTTAGGGTAGCTCACCTACTCAACTCACTGTAATGAGTTGTACTTGTATGTGTCAGGCAACAACTGATTACTTGACCATAGAGGGAAGAATCACCACTTTTGCACATAACTAGCCAACCAAAACAACTGGAGAGTGTTTTGTCAATTGGGGAACCTTTCTATTATGTTATAGCCTTCGCAAATTTTGTTGCATATCAGCATGGTCTATCAAACACCTACGCGACATTTTGTGTGCAATGTCCACCATCCTCTATGTAGCTTCTCCATACTTAGAAAAAAATCCAAAAAATTGTGATTTTCCTCCTTGGCCCCAACAAGCCCCCAAAAATATTCATGGCTTTCCCTCGAGCCACTTTCACTTGGTTGTGTACAAAAGGAAGAAAGGACCTCTGCAATTTTTTCAAAAAAAATAAAAAATTTGTTTGGTTGTGTGAAATATTGTCTTTGTTTCCTATACCAACTAATAATAGTTGCTAGAATAGATCAATAGGAATAGAAACAACTTGGAATAAGGTTTCAACTAGGAATAACTAAGTCTCATGTTGTTAGTGTGCTATATTGTTATCTATTAGTGTTTTTGGCAACATAAGCATCTTGTCATGATTGCTTGTTTTGGTCGTTAATTTCATTGTACATATTGCATAGGTACAAAGAAATATTTCATTGTGCAGAGTACAGAGGTGTTGATGAAGATTTTATTTGTGGAGTGTAGAGAAAGCACAACGAATTTGATAAATTAATTTTGTACAACTTATATTTCTAGCTATGCACTTGCTTCATACATAATATTGTTGGGTATCTTTGTGGCCTCCATTTAATCTAGCCACTTAATTCTCTATATATTTAGTAGTTCAGGGAAATTTCTATAATGATTGAAAAGTGTACATATTTCGGGATTTAACTTCCATTGTGCAAAATACACATGCATGGAAGAAACTTTCATTATGAGCAATGCAGAATTGTGACTTGTAGATATGATTGTGAAAATGAAGAATTCCCAAATAACGAAAAAATTCAAACCCCGCATAAAGAGGTAGGGACTATGCAGTTACGTGGCTACTACCCTTGTTTCTCTTGTTCTTATATCATGATTTTATAAATGATTCCTTCCATATACGTGTTCTTCATATGTACATCCTCCTCTACTTTCCCAAGCTTGTTATTTTTATTTATATGCTTAATTTTAGTGCCTCCTCAATGCATTTGAGAAGAAATTAAAATTGTTCATTCATTTGAGGAATATGGGATATTTGGTTAACAATAGTTGAATTTAGGTTTGCACTATTTCATTTGAGAGTACTTTTAAAGAATTTTTTTACATGTTCCTTCAATTCTTCTCATTGGGATATTACCATTTCTATGGTGTCTTTTGTCCTCTTATGTTATTCTATATATTTATTTTTAAATTCCCTCCTCCCATGAATTTGTGTAACTACAATACAATTAGATTCATTCATTAGTTGTCCAAGATCCCATGGAAACAATTTTTATTGTTATGTTTATGTTAGAATACATTAAAAATTTTATCTTTATCGTAGAGTTACCTCTTGAAAATTTTCATTTATCATCTTGATATTTCCCTTAGCTTTTGATCCACTTATTAAAATTATTCTTGTTTCCACTTATGGCATAGATATTGGAAATATTTCCTATTATCAAAATCCTTGCTTTAGATTAGCTACAATAATAAACCACAACTATTGTGTAGCTTCTAGTGGTGTTTCTCCTAAATATTACATAATTAACATGTGAACAATGAAAATGTATGAAATGTTACACGCTTAACATGTAAACAGTGAAAAGGTATAAAATCTCCTTAATGTTATATAATTAACATGTGAACAATGAAAATGTATGAAATGTTAAAGGTATAAAATAAAACCGCAAGTGAAGTTACCTACTTTTTGTACTAATAAAATAAGTGTGAAATTACATTACTTCACAAATCAAAGGTTGAGATTTATTTCCAAAATATTATGCTATTTTTTTTTCCTTTTTAATTAAATTGATTAATTAAAAGTTTTCATATGAAGTGTGATAAGAAATGAGTAATGTTTTTTTGGTCTATTCATTATTTTTTTTGTAAAATTGTCTATTGATTGTAGTTAGTCATTTTCCTCATGTCAGGTTTTTTTCTTTGTAGTCGAGGGAAATCCCATCTATTAACATTGTTTGAAATGTGTTCATTTCAGACATAGATAACATATGAAGTGGTGTTCATAGCCCCTGAATTTGCTTGTGCAGACATACATTTTATGTGTTTCAATCGTTTTTCCTCTATGAACATGTGTTTATGAAATATCTATCATAATGATTTTTTTTCATTATCCCTTTTCATTTATGTTCTCCAATTTATTTTCCCATGCCCAAATCACCCATGTTGTTTAATGTTATACTTACTAAGTACTTGATTCTAGAAGAACATACTCATGAATTCCTCATTACACAAAATCACGTACTTGATTCCAGAAGAACATACTCACGAATTCCTCATTACATAGAAACACAAAAAGAAAACATTCAATCACAATACTTATATGATTTACCAAATTGGGTCTACCACGGAAATCAACAATGTGAAAAGGGTGCTCCTCCCAACTAACACGAATTGGTTTCCAAAATCCAAATCTCCCCCAGCCAATTTCACATCCAAGACAATTTAGTGACACTGACCACACTTGATCTAACACAAGATTCCTCATGGAAACATCATGCCTTCCTATGATAATGTCTTATTTTGAGGAAATTTAACTCGTCAAGTTTTCTTGTTGGGCCTCCTTCAATGATGCTCCAAAATCAACGAGGTTGTTTCAGGGTTTTCACCTCTCAACCAACCATTTTTCGCTAACTAAGATAATCTATCTCTAGAGAGAGGAAATTTGGGCAAGCAACTCCTCTGGCCATAGCCCTTTTAGGCCTTTTCTCACTGTCATGTACCTGTCTCGGTGTGAAATTCACTTTAAAGACATTTTTCCCCACCTTAATCTCACATGACTAACCATATACAATTTAGTATTTAATATTAAAACATAAAAAAACCTATGGAAAAAAATAAAATATACATAAATCCCATAGTCTATATATGAGAAAAAATAAACATATTTAATGTGATTCAAATCTTTTCAAATAAAGAGAGAAATATAATTAATAAAAATATTCTCTTTAATGCAATTCAAAGTAATAAATATTTCAAATCATCTAAAATTTCTATTTTACTTTATTCTATTATATAAAAAATATTGTTTAAATTAATGTGATTCAAATCTATTTTTTATTCTTTTTAATACAATTCAATTCAAAGTAATAGATATTTCAGATCATCTGACTTTTCAAAAATAAATATTATATTTCACTTTTTCATTTTTTATCATATAATTGAAAATTCTATTTCACTTTTTCATGTTTTATTATATAATTGAGACCCATAGATATTTGGCCACCCTCCCAATACACACTTATAAATCAAATCCAACTTTTTTCACTTATAAATTAACATATAAAATTACACCAAATTCTCTCATTATAAAGTACAATAAAATTTATATAATATATTACTTAACAATTATAAGCACGTGTACGCTATAAAGCCCCCACCGAACCACCACTCTCCACGCTTAATATAATTGACACACTAACCCAATTCTTCCTATAAAGTTCAATAAAATTTATATAATGTATGGCTCAAAAATTATAACGTTGGTATACTCCCATAAGGCCGCTACAGAACCACCACTGTCCATGTTTCATATAATCGACACGACAACCACGTTTTTCCTACCTTACTGCCGACAAACTATACACCTTTTAGTCTCTTAAACGCTTGTTTTCTGTGCTTTTAGACCCAATACTGTGGTTGAAAACCTAGATTTCTATATTTAAATTCAAGCATGGAGCCCACAGATATTTCAAAGCAAACTAAATTTCTGCACGTCTGCCTACTAGTTGCTCCATTTTTTGTTGCTGTCGTAACTGATTTGGACACCTCTATCATTTTTTGTTACTGTAGTAACTGATTTGGACACCTCTGTAGTCATATTTCGTGTATAAATTGGTCGCTACAACTCTCATCGTACAGTCTGAGTTTGCTCTTCTTAGCTATTATAGTTTTAGTAAAGGCTGCAAATTGCAAAATCTGAGTTTTCTGCATTGTAGAAAGAAATACAGTTCTCGTCTGAGATCAGAGATTTGTGAACGATGGCCGGTCCACTGGAGTATCTCTCAGATCTGCTGGGAGGAAGAGGAAGAGGAAGTAGGAAGCACAAAAAGATGAAGCAATTGCAGGTATACGCATTAATATTCGATCTCAATGTTATTAGTGTTGTCATACCCATCAGCGCAGGAAGGTAAAATGACGTAGGGTAAATTGCTAATGTAGGGCTTCCCTTCATACATTGAATGACAAAACCTAAACATTGTTAATTTCACTTTTGAATTGTAGACTGTAGAGCTGAAGGTTTTGATGGACTGTGATGGCTGTGAGTTGAAAGTGAAAAACTCTGTATCTTCCATGAAAGGTAAGTATGGAAGTCTAAACTCTCTTAGAATATCAGTGTAAATCAATTTTAACTTCAGATTTATAAAACATGCAAATGAGGACAAGAATGGACTAGAATACAGCACCAATAAAACAGAATTGAATGTAGTTTTCTCTACAGCTATTATAATCGTGGGGTTGGTGTTACTTGCAGGTGTGAGGTCAGTTGATGTAAACAGAAAGGAGCAGAGGGTGACAGTGACAGGTTATGTGGAGGCAAACAAGGTGCTCAAGAAGGTGAAGGCTACTGGAAAGCGTGCAGAGGTGTGGCCATATGTGCCATACAGCTTGGTTGCTCAGCCTTACGCTGCCCAGGCATATGATAAGAAAGCCCCCGCTGGGTATGTCCGGAAGGTGGAGTCCAACACTTTCTCAAACCCTAATGTGACAGACGAGCAGTACACCACGCTCTTTAGCGATGACAACACGAACGCTTGCAGGATTATGTAAAGTTGCGCGGTAGTTCATCTGAAATCGAGATCTATGAAATTTTATGCATCAACCTAGAGAAATATTTTAATGAACTCTGGTCATATTCTTCATGTTGTAATTGTAAAGATCATGGATGCTGCTTCTTAGAACTGTTATGAAGAAGTATTATTAAAACTTTGGGCACTTTTGATAAACGATTCTGCAAGTCTTGGTGACCCTGGAAAGCATTAGACAGAAAAATCGAAATAAAATCACGTTATGTTGTTAAGCCTTTTTTCAAAGAAATCACATGTGGTTTTCTGTAATTGCATTGTGAAATGTCAGAAGCTAGGTAACTTGGGGCCTTCAGGCCAAATGTTTCTGCAAAGCATCGTTAAAAGAATCCAAGGGGTCCCATTTAATTGAAGGGACACCGAACTGTTAATTGAAAAACCATTCACTGTCCATTCATTAAATTAAAAATGACTGCAGAGAAATATGTCCTTCTAATGTGGTATGATTGGCAACGGGCTCAAATCAAGTCTTCTTAATAGGAAATGTCTTCCCATTAATTCTTAATTGCCCAGGAGTTATAATGCATCTGTAGCACATGGGCTTTGGGCATTGGTTGCAAGGAGATGACGTCTCATCCAATATTTCAAGTCAGACCTCATTGCTAAATTTATAAGCATTATTTACCTGCCGTGTCAAAATAGCGATTTGGTATGTGGAAACAGTGCATTGCAATATATATTTCAAAGCACGTTAAATTCTATGGTAAATATGCCAGGATATAATGCAATCAATGGAGGATTAGGGGTACTTATTAATTATCTTGTTGACTATGTGAGATTGTAAATGTAAATATACAAGTACAAAATATGTAAAGGTATAATAAAAAGGTATATAATAAAGGTAAATATAAGTAGAAAATAAAAAGTGTGGGTATGAAAGTATGAAAATGTATTGTAAATGAGGATTGTGGATGACAAATCAGAATGAAGACTATACATGGAAGACTATAATTTTGTTAATAACATAATAAAAAGCATGAAATAAAGATAAGTGGGCATATACAAAGTTGAGGCGTCAGAGAAAAATTAGAACAATATATACATTGATGAAGTACAATGTTATTAAAAACATGATAAAAAGCATGACAATAAAGTGAAGGTGAAAGGCTATAAAATAAAGCTAAGTTGAAAGGCTATAAAATAAAGCTAAGTGGGCATACACAAAGTTGAGGCATCCGAAAAATTAGAAAAATGTACATGGATGAAGTTAAATTTTATTAAGAACATGATAAAAAGCACGACAATAAATTAAAGTTGAAAGCTCATAAATAAAGGTAAGTGGGCATACACATAGTTGAGTTATTGGAGAAAAATTAGAACAATATTATATCTATGTATATATTTGAAAATATTTATGTTCTATTTGCATATATTTATTTTGCAATCCTTTTTACTAGGTGAAAATAATTAAAGTATTATTGTAAGAAATTCTTTTTTGCAATTTTTTTACTATTTTTTTAAAACATTTTATTGAAATTTTTATATAAAAAATACACTAAAGTCTAGTTTTTTTATATACATGATTTTATTTTATTATCATTTTATTTATTGTTTTTAGCACACAAGGTTGACTAAGATGTAAGCCAACAAATATCTCTTAGATATTGACATTTTCAACACCTGCGAGTATGTGAGGCCTCACCCAAGGTATACTAATGGGTTTGAAAGAACCTTTGAAGGTTATGCAAGACAAAAGAGGAAATAGAGATGACTTTAGTTTAGAACAACCCACCCTAAACTATTGCACACACCATATGTTGCACATATATTCATTAAACAAGAATGCATTCAAACACCTTTATGTCGATACATTCATAGTAAACTATGTCATGCATCAGTCGAGTAAAATACATTGGTTAACCAGAAAAACGAGCTTTCAAAATGAATCCATTGTGAGTGCAAAACTAACTCCAACACAAAATAGAGTAAACAAAGTTCATTCATACACAAACATTGTAAGTAACACTATATTCCAGCTAGTATACCAATTCACGACATTTCCCTAGAACTTACTTTGAAAACTCCACCATTCATTCACTCAGCAATACCAAAGTGCAATATAATAGAGCCATGAAAAGCTAACACAAAATATATAGAGGTTTTGTATTAACAACAATTATCATGAACACAAATACAAAGGAGTCTCATACCCAAGAAAAGGGAGAATTCCGACCATTATTGTTCA
Source organism: Pinus albicaulis (assembly GCA_034641835.2). Classification (NCBI taxonomy): domain Eukaryota; kingdom Viridiplantae; phylum Streptophyta; class Pinopsida; order Pinales; family Pinaceae; genus Pinus; species Pinus albicaulis. The sequence goes on along the minus strand of CM076574.1, from coordinate 1,242,380,730 downwards.
TACTATATTATTCGTCCAACACCATTACAATTAATAGAACACGTATAGAAGAAAGGCCCAAATATTTTAGGCATTAATAGACGCAACATTAATACGAACACGTTAAGCAAGGTTCCTTCAATGAGCCAACAACAACAAGAAGATAGAGACAAAATGGAATAATAGTTGAGCAATTAACAACACAATATTCAAACCAAACCATCTAAAGTGGGCAAAAAATATTCATACAATCTCCAATATTTAGCATGAGGCTCCCGAGAATATTAGACTACCTCACCCAACAAACTCATCTTGATAAGTTTTCTTCATACGTGATGAGCTACAACCAATTACTTTACCATATAGAGAAAAATCGTCATTGTCGCCCATAACTAGCCAACTCATACAACTAGAGAGTGAACTATAGGCCAAAGAATCTTTTCGTTATGTTATATTCTTCGTGTCGCTCATCACACATCTACATGGTTTGTCGAACATATATGTGACATGTTATGCATACTGTCCACCATCCTCTGCATAGTTTCTCGATACTTAGAAAAAATACCAAATTTTTTCTCCTTTTCTTCCTTTTTCCTCCTGGGCCCCAAGAGGCCCACAATGAAATTTGTGGCTTTCCCCTGAGCCACTTTTACTTGGTTATGTACCAAACAAAGGAAGGAACTTTGCGATTTTTTCCAAAAAAATTTCAAGCATTTATTTGGTTGTGTGCATGGTTGTCTTTGTGGCCTATACCAATCTAATAATGGTTGTTAAAATATTAATATGCATAGAAAAAACTTGGAAAAAGGGTTAATTATTGGCAATGACATGGTGCATTATGCCCTGTGCTCCAACAAGGTCAATTGTGAGTTGCATGGTTTCATCTTATAGCTAGATAACTTTATGAGTAATTTGATGTTATTTTGTTATCCATTGATTATTTTTTCTACCCAACGCCACCCTTTCTACCATTATATCTATGCATTCTGACATTGGTAGAGATATAAATATGTTATGTATAGACTCAATCTATTTGGTACTGATATCTCTAATATCAAGACTACTCTATAACTGATTCCATGTGTCTATGTTGACTTCGTATACTTTGGTGCACTCATGCTCGAGCTTACGTGCACTTTCAAAAAACCTAGAAGCTACATGGACCATTTCTCTTCTTTCTACTTTCTCAAACATAGTATTGTTGTTTATCTCCAACTACATATCTTTTACTTGCGCTTTGAAGCCTCAAATGAATTCTTCAATTTTTGACAATTTCTCCTCTATGGGAGTGTCAATTATCATTGGGACACCCATTATTTTACCACAAACTTATTCTATGGCCCATCAGAGTGTCTATTCTCTCTCTCCTCAGACTTATTACATGCTTCTACCAATTATGTGTGTGCCTCTTACAGACCTTCATGCTCACTAGTGAGCTAGACATGATTTGTTGAGGTTTCACGTGCCCTAAAATGTGCTTCATGGGAAATCGATTATTTTTATAAATGTAAAGCATGCATTGGTAACTGCAAAATAACCAAATCTACTTAAGGTAGCATATGGGCCAACTCTTGGAAATTGGTGTCCGCAAAGTACAGAGTGATTGGGGGACTAACCTGGGTGTGAAAATATATCGAGGTAGTGGATGGCTATGACGACTCGAGTTGGATATCTAGTGTAAAAGGTGCACAAATTACTTCGTCGCAGTATCTAGCTCAATTTAACTTGGTGCAAGAGTCACTATCCTTGATGAATCAATTAATAAACACATTTTATCCAATTATTTTTGCATCTAATACCATAGTTCTCGTTTTTCTTAGGCCACCTTTTGAATGGTTGTGACAAGAGGTGTAGTTCCCTACTCTACACCTCTTTGATCTACTAGTCCAATTTATCTAAGTCCTCCTCTGACAAAGAAGGAGCATCTAGCTCTATTGTCTTCTTCGCCTTCCTCTTCTTGTGACTATTTTCCAACGATTGGGTTTCTCTATTGTGTGCTGGGATGATCTTCTTTATGCTCTTATTGTGGGGGATCTACGTGGCCCTCTTGTTTTCGGGTACTCTTAACTTCGTGTTGGAAATTTAGGCCTTCTCCCTTTGTGCGAATGTCAATTGTCTCTTCCTCTAGCTGCATGACAGTAGATAGTATGCACCATTCTATTTCCGAGTCATTTCTTATTTGTGACATTATCAGCTCATCGATATTGTACCAACATTGTAGCCACTAATTTTTGAGGTCGATGTGGGCCTGAATATACATAGAATGGGGTGTGGTGCGAAATTGTTCCACAAATTTATATGGATCAACAATTTAGAAAATTTTATGAGGCATCCATCTAATCACATGGATGATAGCCTCCTTCTAGACATAGAATATGACATTATTTTCTTGTTATCATTTTTTTTCCGCTGCATACCAAAGAGATTCATACCTTAGTGTGATGAAATCTAGCTTCATTAACAGTGGAAATTACATATCCTTGTAAATATGCCATGCCATGAGGGTCATTAAGATTATAAGCCATGAGTAATGAAAGTCGGTGTTCTTGTATTGGGCCTTTAGACAGTTTTGCAATGAAACCATTTTTAGTGCATAACGGTGAACCAAGATTCATATGTAATCCATGGAAGTCCCCTCATATACTAACATTTTAAATGCCTATGAGTAGTTGAGGTTTCACCTGAGGTTTGCAAAAGCCTTTGAAGTTTATGTAAGGAAAAGGGGGAAATGGAGATGGATGAATGAAGTCTAGAATAACCCACCCAAAACTATTGCAACAACCATATGTTATAGATATATTCATTAAATAGAAGCAAATTCAAACACCTTTATAGCATAAGTTTAAATATTCCTATTCAATTATAACATTCATTGGTCAAGTAAAATATATTGGTTAACCATAAAAGTGATTGTTTGAGAGGAATCCATTGTATGAGTGCAAAAATAATTCCAACACAAAATGAGGAAACATACAACAACGCATCCCACTCAAATGGTGACACTTTTAGTAGTATGTAGTGTTTGAGGTCGAGTTTATTAACAACACCATGAGAGGAATGGAGGCTCCTTGCTAGAATATTAGAAGACCAAAGTACCACAAATGTTTTAATTAATTGTAATAGAGAAACAACACTTGGTATTCCTTCTAGCATGGTATTGTTGGCAACGGGATTAAATCAATTCATCTTAAAAGGAAATGTCTTCCCATTAATTCTTAATTTTCCAGGAGATATAATGCATGTCTAGCACATGGGATTTTAGCATTGGTTGCAAGGACATGACATCTCATCAAATATTTTAAATTAGATCTCATTTTTGGATTTATAAGCATTATTTACTTTCCACGTCAAAATAATACATTGCTATGTCAAAACGTTGCATTTAAATATATATTTCAAAACAAGTTAAATTCTATGATAAGTATGTGAGGGTATAATGCAATCAATGCAGGAAAGGGTGCTTATTAATTGTATGGTTTACTATGTGAAATTGTAAATATAAAATTAAAAAATAGGTAAAAGTATATTAAAAGGAAAATACAATAAAGGAACGTAGGACCTTTGTAAATTTTCCCCAAAAAATGTTAACCATTTGTTTAGTTGTGTGCATGGTGTTCTTTGTTGTCTAGATATCAATGTATTAATAATTGTTACAATATCAATAGGGATATAAACAAGTTAGAATAAGGGTTAATCATCAAAAATGACATCGTTCATTGTGGCATGTGCTGCAACAAGGACATCTGTGAGTTGCATGGCTTCATTCTATAGATAGGCCACATTTTGTGCAAGATGCTACTAATTTTTTTTCCATTGATTGTTTTTTCTACTCAATGACACACTTTATACCATTACATATTTGCGTTTTAATGTTGGTATAGATATCAAACTGCTATGTATATATTAATTCTTTTTATCCGCAGTTGAACTTTGGTACTAATATCACTAAGCTCGAAAATATTCAGTGATTTATTGGTCCAGGTGGATATCAGTGGCCACCCACCTATTCCATTTGGACTAGCACCATCAATTCTTGCAGCTCTTCACATTCAACACAACTTACTATTTTTAGCAGGTTTTCGGGTCCTCCACTCCCGAAGCCGTTTTTGGGCCTTAATGATCCATGTGGATATTGGTGGCCACCCACCTATTCCATTTGAACCCCCACCATCAGTTCTTTCAATTTTCAAGTTGCAACAAAACTTACTATTTTTAGCAGTTTTTTGGGTCCTAAGCTTCCAGAGCCATTTTGAGAAATGAAGAATTATTTCCGCTGCATCTCTTTTTTCATGGTTATTTCTGTATTATGTTGCGTTCCTGCATAAATCCGGATCATTTATCCACATGTCTATGTCGATTTCATATAATCTGATGCAATCATGCTTGATCTCTCATGCACTCTCAAAATAATCGGAGGTTACATGTCCCATTTCTCTTCTTTCTACTTCCTCCAGAGGAATATTGGGATTTATCTCCAATTTCATCTCTTTTACCTGTGATTTGAAGCCTTAAATGACCGCTTCAATTTTTGATGATTTCTCCATGGGATTGTTAACTTCCTTTGGGACACCTAGTATTTTACTGTAAACTTCTTCTATGTCCCATCAGAGTGTCCATTCTTCAGCCTTTTTTCACACTTCTACCAATTATGCATGTATCTCTTACAAAGCGTCATGCTCACTAGTGAGCTAAAATAGGTACATCAAGGTTGATTGTTCCTTAAAATTTTCTTCTTGATAAATATATTTCTATAATAAATGTAAAGAATGTATTAGTAACTGATAAAAAACCAAATCTACTTCGGGCAATGTTATGCTCACTACTAGACATCAGTGTATGCAAAGTAAATTGTGACTAGGGGAATGACACATGTGAAAAAATGTGTCGAGGTAGAGGATGGTTGTGACAAATCTAGCCAAATCTCTAGTGCAGGAGGTGCATTGGTTGCCTCTATTGCAATAGCTATCTCAATTTCACTTGGTGCAGGAGTCACTGTCTTTGATGACTCAATCAACATATGCAGTTGCTTCAACTGTTGTTTCATCTACTCTTATAGTTCTCATTGTTCTTGGGCCACTTTCTTAATGGTTGTGAAAAGACGGGTAGTACCCTACTATGTCACCATTTTGATATACTAGGCCAATTTATCTAATTTCTCCTTTGATAGAGAAGGTGTGTCCAGGTTTATCATCTTCATTGCCTTGCTCTTATTTCTTGTTACCTTTTTTTGCTATGCAGTGGTATTTTTCCACCTCCCAATGTAGCTTCATCTTCTTTGGGGCCATGTTGTGGCGTGTTGGGATGATATTCTTTAGGCCCTTATAGTGGGGGCTCTTAGTGTTCCTCTTGCTGTGGGGTAGTTTAATCTTCCTGTTGGAAATCTAGGCCTTCTTCCTCTATGTCATTATCAATTATCTCTTCCTTTGGTTTATGGTGAGTGGATGGTATGTTCCATTATGATCTAAAATCATTTATCATCTGCAACATTACCAGCTCGTCAAGAATGTACTGAAATTGAAACTATTTCTTGTTGAGGTCGATGTGAGCCTGAATATGCATAAAATGGGGTGTCATGTGGAATCATGCCACAAATTTATATTCCTCAAAATTTTGGACAAGGATATGAGGTACTTGTTTAATCACATGGCTCATAGCCTCCTTTCAGATGTGGAATATGTCATTATTTTCCTGATGTCTCTTTTTGACCATGGTGTACTAGAGAGATCTAAACCTCAACATGATGACTTTGGCTTCACTAGTGGTGGAAATTGGGTATCCTTCAAAACCTGCTGAGCCACGAGGGTTATTAGGATTACAAACCATGAGTAATGAAATTTGGTGTTCTTATCCTGGGCCTCAAGGTAGTCTTACAATGAAACCATTTGTTAGCGCATATGAGTGACCCATGATTCATATGTAATCCAAGAAAGTCCCCTGAGATACTATCATTTTCAACACTTATCAGTAGGTGAGGTCTCATTCGATGTCAAATAATGGGTTTTGAAGAACCTTTGAATGTTATGCAAGGTAAAAGGAGAAATGGAGATGAATCTTCTTCATAACAACTCGTCCAAGACTATTACACCCACCATATGTCGCAGATATATTCATTAAACATAAGTACATTCAAACACCTTCATAGCACAAGTTGAAATATTCCCAATAAGGTACAAAAGTTGAGTAAAATACATTGGTTAACCATTAAAGTAACCATTCAACAAGAATTCATTTTATGGGTGCAAAACTAACTCGACACAAAATAGAGGAAACATAGTTCATTCATACATAAACATTTTCATTAATACTATATTCTATCGAGCATATCAATTTGGTACATCTTCCCAATATTCATTTTTGAAACTCTATCATTCATTCATTCATACATTCACACATTAATACAAAAGTGAAATATAACATATCCACGAGAAGCTAGCCAAAAAACTCCAAATATTTCCTATTAACAACAAATATTAGGAATCAAAATATAAAGGATTTTCATACCCCAAAAAATGGGAGAACTTAGACCATCATTGTCCATATAATATTATTCGGCAGATTCCATTACAATTCAAAAAACATATATCCAGGAAAGACCCAAATACTTTAAGAAATGATAGACACAATAGTCAAACATGTTATACAAGGTTCCTTCATTGAGCCAACAATAACAATAAGATAATGAAAGAATATAAGGACATTAGATATTTTAACAACAAAATACTCGAACCAAACCATTTATAGTCAATTACATCTCTTCATATAATATTTAGTCTTCAGTGTCACGCTCCTAATAATCTTAGGCTAGCTCACTCTGATGAATTATCCTCGTACATGTTGATATGCAACCGATATAGGGTAGAGTCGCCATTGTTTCTCATAACTAGCCAACTCAAATAACTAAAGAGTGCATTTATGATTGACGAATATTTCCGTTATGTTACAATATTTGTAGTTTTTGTCATGCATTTTTGCGGTCCCTCACACATATTTGTGGCATTCTATGTTTGATGTCCACCATCCTCTACGTGGTTTCTCCATACTAAAAAAATAAATTTTTTCTCATTTTCCTCCTTCTTTATCCTTGGCCCCAACACCTGTATATTTCTATTACATCCCACCTACATCTTATTAGTTAATGGAATATATTGAAACTCTAAAATAATGTAGAATGAAACAAAGTCGGTTGAATGGTGCTATTTAATCTCTAAAAAGAGAGGTGATAGATATGTGAATTCACCAAAGTGCATTATTATGAGGCCGAAAGAACCTTTTTAACATAATGAAGGAATATGTAGACCATAATCATCTAAAAACCTAACCCTAGGAGATGTAATTCCAAAAGGTTTGTGGCCCCAATGGCGTTATATTGTACATCAAGTTCTCGAGTTTGTAAGAAGGCACAAAGCTACACCCTTTGTAACTTTTAAATCCCATCCCCCATCTACTACTCAAACTCATGCGAAATATATTTCCTGTAAATAAATGGCTCATTATTCAGAAGTTTCACCTAATATGGTTCAATGGAAAAATGTAGAGTTCAAGGAGGAAGTGAGACAAAACCATAGATTCCTCCAAAACCACCATGTGGAAATGGAAAATCAATAATGGATATTAGAAATAGGTTCTTCAACTCAGTCTCACCAAACTTCTTATATAAAAGCTAACAATATTTATTGGCATCTCAAAGCACTCATGAGGAGAGTTCCTATTGAATGGTTTGACACTCAGGAAGAGATTCTAGTTTGCATGGCATAAATGATGGTGAAAATTGAGAAGTTGTTGACGGTGTTCGAAATCCATCAAACAAGGGGTTCTCCCTCATGAAAATTCCCAATTAGAATTCACACTATTTGGTGTGGGAGCCCTTCCGAAAAGAAGGCCCGACTGCAATATGTTCTTAGAGATTTTCCTTGGCTATAATGGTCAATACAAGAGAGTAATGCACATGTAATTTTGGATGAAAAAATGAGTATGCCTTGTGGAATGTTGAACTACAAAATGTATCAAGGTTCTTCTACTAAAAGGGAGATAAAAAGTGAACCTCTAAAATAGGAGTAATAATATTGATCTAGTAAAGACACACGAGCATATACATATGAAATAACCACTGGAAAAGTATTGAAATAGTTCACATGGAAGCAACGATTGTTAAAACACATACAACACTCCTTCAACAAGATAAGTACCAAATCCCCCGAAATAGTTCAATTTCCTTAGTATTGATGAAAAAAACATACATCACAAACATTCAAAGAATACTCTTACAATATCTATGACATATTCATGAAAGTGTTCTTGCTCAACGAGCTTCGAAATTAAACAAAATTTCCAAGAGACATCATTACTTTGAACACCACTAGCTCTAATAGTGTAGCGTTACAATAACCAATTTCTCCTCCAAAAGAACTATATTCCTCTATAATGCTTGGTAGGAGGAGCCTAGGTGAAAAGTCCTTTGCATAAGCTATGAGGGTGTGTATATAAAAAACAGGGTTGACCATTCACCTCCCTTGTGACTCTTGGACTACCCTCATGAATATTTGACTTCTTTATGAACTTTTCACTCCATGAATTTTCACATTCTATAGATGACTCTTAGAATTCAACTTTAAAATAAATTTATCAAATATTGAAATGACACAATCCACAAACTATGTGGAAAATGATGACTCATGAAAAGACATGACATGACATGACATGACACTAATAACATGGACTGCATGATTATATAGAAACTTCAAGACAATCTTACTGTTGTTATATTTGTATCTTGTTGAAAAATGGAACATGTTCTTCTTCGTTTTCCTCCATAAGGATTGAAGGTAAAGATTCTTTAATGTAATACTGATCTTTAGTTGTTGTCACAGTCTGGTGTCCCTTTTTATTTTTTTATTGATCAACTTGTCTTTGCAATTAGAAAGGTGTCTTCTAGCAAGGTCTCTTACATCATCATCTTGCTATAACATGATATATTACCTACAACTTAAAGCCACTCATGGAAAGATGACATTAGTCCAATAAACCCTTATTATAGTATGCTTGATGACAACCACTGATAGAGCTGGAACAAGGTGATAGGCCGAGATATAGGCTTAGGGATTACAAAGTTGTGCAGCTCAAAAGGTCAAGATCCATCACTTAGCCTTGAGACTATGCAATGTGTAGTTCATGCAGTCCAGGGAAAGACACCTATGCAATTGAGGGGATCAAGGGGTCACACTATATTCTTGATGCTTGAGGCTTGAGTTTTCCCACTACGAAGTTCTGATGGGACACAAGACTAGGGCTTATGCAGTTGTGCAGATCGAGAGGTTAAGGATAAGACTTGTTGCTTGAGACTGCGCACTGCATATAAGAGAGTGATTGAAGACAGAGGTTGCGCAGTTCTAGAGCTCAAGGGTCAAGGCTGAGAACTGGGATTGTGCAATGCACAATTCTTGAAGACTATATTTTCACATTGCACAGTTCCAAGAGGTAAGGTCTAATCTTTAGGGTTCATACTACACTGTGTACTGTTCGAGAAGGATGAGTTAGGGAAAGTTGCTTAGGAACGCACTTTTTCAAATCGCACTAAGTGTCGGATTAATAAGGCCAAAGTGGAAAATGAAAAAACTTGAGCATGATCACACACTTAGAAAAACTGATGATACAACATTTTTCACTCATAACACATGAACAACATAATTCCCTCAATGCGATGACATTGCGACAACTTCCCCAAAGTGTGAAACTAAAGGTACACTTTGCGATGGAAATGACGACACTTGTGCGATAGTTCTTCAAAATTTGGGAATGAGTGCTATACATGTCTACATGATAATAATGACTCATTAGAACCAATATTAGCCATTTAAACACACCAAAACTACATTTTTTCAATAACTGATGCTTTCTGTGCTCAAAAGACGATGCTTGCAACAGTAAGAGGAACGTGCAAATGAAACTTGAAAAATGTGAGAAACATTGAAAGAAACACAAGCAAGAAAAAAGATAGAATGAAAATTACAGTTATTAAAGTGAAAACAATCAAAAGTGATAGTCGCAAAACATGAAAGTGACACTTGTAAAAGCTAAGGTGTGCAAAAGCATCGGTTGGAAAAACTCATTGAAATTGAATAAAAATCGTGACCAAAGGTGAGAGACTGTTTATGAGAGTGCCCACTGACTTTCGACATAGGTTGAACATTGCACAAACACTATATTGGTGATCTTGTTATATTCCTATTCAAGATTGCATAAAATATTGTGCCCATGAACTTTCTACACATTGAGCATGTGTGAGTAGGTTCCTTTGACACTTACAAACTAAGAAGAAGGCTATAATACTTAACAAAGCACTAATTGACCACAAAGTGAATATGGAACGAACGATCACAAGATCCACAGTGAGATAAAAAATTGAAGAGTAGACAAAACTTTAGAGGGTGTTTGTCACAATGACAACACTTGGTGACACACTAGTAGAACTCCAACTTCTATGCCTTGGTCTAATATTTTGTGGAGGGCCTAGGTTTTTAGGAAGCGTTGATTCATCATAAAAATTACTATGGCTTCCTCACTTGAATTGTTTATATATATAGTCCCCTCTATCTCTTTATTAGTTGAACACATACATAAGACCAACCATATCACAATGTTTCTGTTTAGGAGAAGGGTAATGTAAGTCACGAGCTTAATATATTCAGAGTATTTTTTTTCATCTCTAGTTCTGTTGTGCTGCTATCAGAACTAAGCAGTACTTCGAAGGAGTCACTTTAGGAACAAAATCGTTGCTTCATTGCGAGAGATCCTGGATAGTAACCCAAACAATTTACTTATTGAGATCAAAAGAGGTTGTTCCTTCAGAGAAGCATATATAAAACCTCATATATGAGTTTACTCATTTATATTTTCCCCTTGTACTTCTCTACTTGATTGGATCAACATGGAAAATACTGAAACATAAATAACCGAGGATAGGCATGGAATTTATAGAATATATATGGGTGTCATGGTTTGAAATAAATTTCTCCTTACAGAAGGATCAAATTTTCCATCAAAACATCATGGACGAAAAGGTATGAACCAAGATTAAGGAGAAGGAGTAAAGGTTAGCCAAATGTTGTAGTGTCACGAGACTCTTTTCTACTTTTCCACATTTTATTTTGAGCTTAAGGGAACATACTTCATGCAAAGCATTATAAAATAAAATAAAATACAAGACACAAGAAATAAGAAAAATCCAAGAGATAAAGAAAATGAAGGTTAAATAAAAAACATTATGAAATAAAAAATTAATAAAACACAAGAAAAAACTAGAGAGACTGAGTGCAAGATGAGTGTGTATGGGGTGACTAGCATGCAACTAACATACTCCTAACCTAAACATCTATAAAGTTAGGGTCACGTGTAATGAAATTTCCAATGTAGGCATCGTAACTGCTCCCAACCTACATACACAAATATACAAGTGATGAAACATATATAAAACAATTTGCAATAGAAAATATAAGCACTTAAATAACTTGCACAACAAATTGCAGGTCTTACATGTCTGCAGAAAGATATTTCATAGCCCATACTTCTAAATAACTCACACTCTTACCTTTTCAATGAAAATCATAATTAAAGAAACCTCAAAATATTCTTGAAAATATATTTTCATCTAAATTTTCCTTCTTAGCAAGAATGACAAAAGATTGACACTTGTTATTCGAGAAAGATATTTCCAAGTAAGATTTATCCAACCATTTAGCGATTGGATCATGAAATTCGAAACAATCCTCTTGAAAACCATAAAATCCTTGAAAATATGAATTTTGAATTAAAATAACGGGATCGGGATGAGAACCTTGTAAGATAAAATGAATTTGATAATATTCAGAATGCTTGTCAAGATAGTGAGGGCCTATCATAACCATCAACGAAGGCGGAAGTGCCTCTACTACTTGACAACTATCCAAATAGTGATATAAACTATAAATATTAATCAATGTGAAACAACTATCATCAGATATACTGGTTGGAAAATGATCAAATGAATGAAAGTTAATATTATGATCAGATGGATTGTTTGTGGCATAAGATTCTTTAGGCAAAAAATATCGATTGGTTTGAGAATCTTTACAAGTGCGTTGAACCATAGAATCATATCCCTCACATGATAAATATGACAAACCATTTCCTTGTAACTAAATACACACTTCACTAGCATCATAATCATCAAAAGAAGTGAAAAGGAATGTTAGTATAGAAAACACATGAGAGCAGTTAGGATACAATGAGTGAAGAAGAATTTCATTTTCCAGATAACCCATTCATTCATTAGCACTGAAGATTATTTCAAGTTTGATGAGGAAAAATATTAGTCGTATTACTTTCAAAATAAAAAATAGGAGCTGACTATTTTGAAATGCATATGATAGACATGGTCCCTTCAACTAAAGATCATTTTTGAAATCATCAAATTCAAGTTCCAAGCTTCTATGAGAGATACACATTCCAAACCCGAGTTAAGTACAAGAGCCTTGCATGGAGATGAATCACATGAAATAAAATATTGAATGCAATCATAAAATGAATCTTGAAAGTTCGAAAGACTATATCTGAAATACCGGACATCTTTCAAGAAGGAATTTACATTGAGTGAAACCATGCAAAGAAAGGAACTTTGTGATAAGAACTAAATCTAACTTATTTCGGGAACCTTACAAGAGTCGTGATATCCTGACATAACCATGAACGAAAGTTGAAGTTCCTAGACCTCCTGAAAAGTCTCAAAACTTTTAAGGATTATAAAATAACATTTTGAATATTGAAGCAGATAGTGCATGGTGTGAGGATAGCTAATTCCATTGATTTCAATGAGACCACTACTAAGCAAACGACATCCATCTTTTTCACTGATTTGATTGGTTGGTTCGAAACATCGACCAAATCCCAATTATGTGATTAATCCAAAAGTCATTCATCTAAAATATTACTCATGTCGGAATATTATTCTTATCACAAATATATATATGTATGAATTAGAGAAATTTCATGACCAAGATGATTTGAAGAGTTGTCCTCATGAAAAGTAGGAGATGATGGGGGATGGAAAGAATACTCAATTATTTTATTGTTTTCCTTTTCATCATGGATAACCTCACTACCTTGCATCAATTTAGAAGTTAACTCATTAGATGAAGAAATTTATAGCATGGAGTATATTCATCGTAGGTAGATGCATTAAAAAAGGTAAAACAGAAAGGATAATGGGATGGATAGGAAGTTTCCATAAGAAAATCTTCTTTCATTGAATCATATTCTAGATCTAAATATTTCAAATCAAAATGTTCTTGAGGAACCCAAATATCAGATGGTGAACTTGTGCATTCGTCATCGCTTACATAAAAAAACTCATCATCATTAGAATGATTGTTTCCTAAGACTATCAATTTATTAAGAAATTTAACTTCATTTGATTTCCTGTAAAGATTAGTAGATTGAAAATCATTTAAGAATGGAAGAGGATCATACTAACATAGGGGGCTTTGAAAAGGGGAAGATATATCAAAGGCATAAATGGGATAAATGGCATAAATTATGGAAAATTTTAAGATCATTTTGATGGTGTTGGAAATCCATCAACTAAGGAGGTCTCCTAGATGAAAATTTGCAACTAGACTTCACATTGTTTGGTGTGGGAGCCCTTCCGAAAATAAGGCCCTCTTGCCATATGTTCTTAGCGATTTTCCTTGGATACGATGGTCAACACAAGAGAGTAATTCACATGTACTTTTGGATGAACAATTGAGTATTCCTTGTGGAATGTTTAGCCATAGAATGTGTTATCACAAAATTGTACTTGATTGGCTGCTCATCAAACAACTCTATGTAACTGTTTCAAACTAGATTTTGACTAAAACTTAGCCTCTTCAATCTGAGAGGGCTCTCTAAATGGGGTTTTATGATATTGAATAATGATGATACTAGATGGCTAGCTCTATTGGAAATGTAATTTGTTTTTTATGTTTGTAGGTTGAAAAGAATGCAGGTTTTCTACCATTGGGCTTATGGGGTCAACAATCAGTATTTTCAGTGGCAAGGTTTCTTGACATGGAATCTGAGGCAGATAAGGGTCTTCAACAGAGGAAAATCACACATAAAACATAGGGCAACACAGTCATTTCATCACTAAAGGAAGTCAGAGCATAAACTTATGAATTGTGATTAATATAGGCGATATCTACTAAAAGTGGTAAACATAAAGACATAGATCAAAAAGACATTAAAAAACCCATGAGAATCTTAGGTTTGTCAAGAAGAAAGTCACTCTGTATTACTGATATAAGTCAAATACATAAAGCAGTAGTTTAGTGCAAAAAATCTCCAACCTCTCACTACTTCAATGCTTTGTCTTTAAATAGACCTTCTTTACAAAAAAGATGATTTTGCCTGGTGGCTAGACCATCGAATTCTCCTATGACACATCACATAACTGAAAAATGTGACTTCTAACAGAAAACTGACAGCTACACCTTAAAGAAAACATCTCCTAATAGGACTCTAAATCCTATTTATTACATAACTCTACCTTATCTTTGAAACAATTATAATGATTTGTCTGATCAGCAACCAATCAAATATAATTTTGTGATAACATAATGTATCAAGGTCATTTTACCGAAAGGGAGAGAAAAAATGAGCCTTTAAAAGAAGAGTAATAAAATCTATCTAGTAAAGACACAAGAGCATTTAAATATAAATGAACAATTGGAAAGCTAGTGAAATAGTTCACATATAATAAATGATTGCTAAAACAAATACACCACACCTTCAACAAGATAAGTACCAAAGACAATGAAATAGTTCAATTTCCTTAGAATATATGAAAACAACATACATCAAAAACATTCAGAGAGTAGTCTTACAATATTTACCATGTACACATGAATGTGCTGGTTCAAAAAGCTTCAAAATTAAGCAAGTGTTCCAAGATACATTAGTATAGTGAACACCACTAGCTCCAATAGTGGAACATTATAGCAACCACTTGCTCCTCCAAAAGAACTACATTCCTCTCTAATGCTTAGTAGGAGGAGCCAAGGTTAAAATTCCTTTCCATGAGCTATTCAAGTGTATATATAACAAATGGGGTGAAAATTCACCTCCCTTGCGACTCTTGGACTACCCTCATGATTATTTGAATTCTTTGTGACCTTTTGACTCCATAAATTTTCACATTCTATAGATGACACTTAGACTTCCACTTTACGATAAATTTCTCAAATATTGAAATTACATAATTCACAAATGATGTAGAAATGATGACTCATGACAAGATATGGCATTACAATGATGACATGGACAACATGATGATATGGCACAGTCAAGCGAGTCTTGTTGCTTCTATCTTTGTATCTTCTTGAAATATGAAACATGTTACTCTTCTTCCTCCTCCATAAGGCTTAAAGGTAGGGAGTCTTCAATGTAATATTGATCTCTTGTTGTTGTCGCAATCTAGTGTCCCTTTGTCCTTTTTGATTTATCAACTTTTCTTTGTAGCTACAAAGGTGTCTTCTAGCAAGGTCTCCTTCTTCATATCCTTCATCATCATCCTGTCATAACATGATATACTACCCGCAACTGAAATCCACTCATGACAAGATGACATCAGTTCGATAAACCCCTAGTCTAACATGCTTCATTACAATCACTGAACGACCTAGAACTAGGTGATAGGATGTGAGATAGGCTCAGGAATTGCGTAATTGCAAAACTCAGGAGGTTAAGGGCCAAGACTGAGGCTTGAGACTGTGTAGTTTAAGAAATTGTTGACGGGAAAAATTGTACCACCGACAACAAGGGGGTTCTCCCCGATGAAAGGTCACAATTAGACCTCACACCATTTGAGATAGGAGCCCCATCTGGTATGTGGTCCCGGCTATCGCCATAACTGTTTCCACTCTTGGTTTTCGCTTGAGAAGATGATGAAGTGGAGGCAAGGGTGAAATGACCAATCAGTGAAGTAAAATCAGCCCAAGATTGACGAACCACAAAAAAAGATATAAGAAAGTCTAAGAAAAAAAGAAAATGGGGCACACCATGAGTGGGATCGGTGAGCCAAAACCCAGTCAGATGTACGTGAAAGAAAACATGCCAAAAGTTAACTACAAATTATTTCACAATAGATCACTGACATGGCAAGAAAAAAGGAAACACTGATTTGAAAGCATAGATACATGCAACCACTATGAATCAGCCTATAACCAATTGCGTGTATGAAATCACACATACAAACATACTGAAATATTAGAAAATTAGTACTATCACCATAAGAAATCATGTGAATCAGTGCTAGAAAAAGAGAATATATATTAATGTTGCTGCAACTTCAAATACATATTTTACAACTCGTCAAAACCCAATAGTGGAATATGGGATATTCATTTCAATTCATGATACCAAAACCCTAGCCTCACTACAACTCTATCCACTTGATACCAAGATCTGAGTGCCTTTATCTCTCAAGCAAGAATCTGCTATCTTGTCCTAGCTTCCACTCAAGTGCTAAAATTATATTGGTTGATCTCTCAAAGTCATACATATAGGCTGAAGTGACTCTTGAGTTTCCCTTGACTCTTGATCTCCCCGACTGTTGGTCTACCTTGCGACTTGAGGTCATTTGTGACCTACGACTTGGGGTCATTTGCGACCTACGACCTGGGCCATCTAGGATTTAAGGGTAGTTGCGACCTAGGAGGTTGCGACCTAGGGTTATTCCTTTTGCACTTCTCCTATTCAGAGAGATCAGAACTTGCAAAACACGATGCCTTTCCCCGCACATTATTATTGTGCAAATTTACTAGCGGGGGATGTGCCTTTGAGTCTATAGTGAGGTTCTTCAAGCTTTGTAGGGATCCACCTCACTCGCCGGGAAAACCCTAGCTTTCGCCGTGTAGATTGAAAACTTCTATCTGCAAAAACATAACGTGGGTTACATGTATTTATAATAAAATAATGATGCTAGAAGTGTATTCAATTAATATAAAGAGCGATTTAAACAAATGATGTTAGTTTAGACCCCTATGTGGTATGTTTCGTAGAGGAACATATTTACAACCCTTGCATGATCATACTGAGCTTGTTAAATCATGCTATGGGGGGTTGTTGGCTTGAGGGGTCCTGACCCAGGTTTAGAGTTAAGGTTTGCCAACAAATGCCTACACTACTGGCCCTTTCAGCAATGACCTACTTTCACAAGCCAAAATTTCACCTGAAGTAGTATGGGTGGGTGCTGGAAGCAGGTTTCCACACCTTGGGAGAGAGTAGGTAATTAAGGCAGGTCTTGTCAAGTTCTATCAGGTTCGCACATAAACAACATTTTTATCGATCCCTTAATAGTATAATCAACATGTAAACATAAAAAAAGCTACTATTATTAAGCAGATCTGATTAACACCTTCACATCCATGTGTACATCAGTAATTATCACCACAGAACAACAAAATTGTAGCTAATTAATATAACACAAGTAAAATCACAACTTATTCAAATAACACAGAGGTAAAACACAACCAGTTTAGATAGCATAAGATACGTCAATAGATTCTGCATTCATTAACATCCAAAACCAAGTTACAAACCCAAGCCATAGCTCGCACACACATTTAGTGGGGTCGGCACACAACAGGACTAAGGATCTCTGTGCACACAGCCAGCAGGAGTCCTTACCCAAAAATACCCAAAACAGATCTCAATAGTTCATACGTAGCATCAATATTACTTCCTTACTAACCCTTAGACTTAAACTATCCATATATTTATATCATCATAGCCTGCATTATCCTATGGTCTGTAAACCATGGTTTGCAGATTCTAGGTCAACCCTTTAACCCATTACAATACATTGAGGGCTTTTACCTACCCCAAAGCCCCTGCGCAAGACAAATTACTACAAAATTATACCAAAAATGCAGAATTGGAACATATCAAAACGCAGCTAGGGGACCCTATTCCAATAGGCCCCCAATACAATCTTGTGACTCGTCCCGAGTCACAGCGGTCGTGGGGTTTGCATCTTTGATTGGAGCTACTTAATGGCATCGACCAGAGGGGGCGACACTACTTCACTCTGTGTGGAAGCATTCTTTGCAATGTCCGCCAACTTCTATGAAGTCGGGCCTTCAGTGGCAGCAGTGACACTTTCCAAGGTCTGATTCAGTTGTTTGACTGCAACATCCAAGTCCTGAGATATCTTGAGTGCTTCATCACCTCATGGCTTGAGGTGGTCACTCAGAACCTTCTTCTTGTGGCCAAGCTCTTCCAAGTCATCTCTGAGCGCATGGATGGCTCACAGACGTGCCAGACATTGAGAGGGGATCAAAGGGGGAATTGTAGCTTCTAGTTTCTCAAATTATTCTTCCTTCTGACACAATTCTTGAGTAAATTCGCACAGGAGAGGGTCACACTACACCTTAGACCGCAACTGCATAGCTGTCTCAAGCAATTCAGCTTCCTGAGCGATCTCAGCTATAATGGTGTTTGTAGCTTCTGTGACCAACGTAGCTCTCTGGGCACGTACCTCAGGAGGGGTTTCCGACTGCAACTTAGCCTGAAACACAACAATTTGCTGCTCCATATCAGTCTTGACATTATATATATCAGTTCGAGAAGCCTTTAGGGCTGCTACGAGGCCCCCAATCTTAGCCTGGGGGGTGGTAGAGGCTGGAATTTCTTCAGTCACATCTGCGCATAGTTTGTTGATCAAACACTCCAACTCGGTCTACTGCGCAGCGGCAATGATTCACGTGGCCTGTGCCTAGGACGCCTCGGTGTTCTTTTCTACGATTTTCTTCTCGGTTGTACTCAGCTGCTACTGCACTCAGCGGTCTCTATGTTGGATTTCCTCAAAGAGGGAAGTGTGGAGAACCTGTGACGGATCATGCGGAAGCTAGGCCAAGTCTAGATGTACTTCTATTCAGGCCTGGACTTGCATGCATAAGGTAGGTGGACTGAGAGTGATTGTTGTGCCTGGAAGGGGGCAGAGGCGGCTCTCAATCATGACGATCAACTCAATACTGGTTATTGGAGGCATCCTCATTTGAACCATGCTCGTCTGCAAGGTATCAGCCTTGAGCTGTAGAGCTTGGAGCTCAGACTATAATGTGGAGACTACAACCTTCTGTTGCTCTTCCAAAGCAAGCCATCGATCTTCTGAAGTGAAGGTGACCTCATCTACGATTTGTTCCAAATATTCATCAGTAAAGCTAACCTCAGTCTCCCTTACATGCCTCATAGCCCGCTGTTTTGTTCACCAACCCTTGAGAGGTTCGGCTGTCTGTTTTGCACCACGCGGGGAATCAACACCCTGTGCATCCAGACCCTTTGTGTCCATGTCCGAATGTGATTCTTGCTCCACGCCCTACGCTGCATCCTTCATTCTGGGGGAGCCTTCCGAGCCATGTCCTTCTGAATTCTTGGCGGTATCAGGTGGGGTGGGGGTCTTCGAGACGGTGCTTGTACCAGGAGTGTCAGCCACACCTGATTTGAATCCAAATCTCCAGTGCAGTGGCCAAGTGGTGATGAGCTAGTCAATTTCCTCATCGGTGACCATGTAAGACAACGACATCCAAGCTGGATCCTTACGGCCCTGAATCTACACGTTGTGTATCGTGACTTGGAATGTTGTGATGCTCTTGTATTTTTTGTAGATCGCCAGTGACAAGCGTGCCCGGGAGTGAATTGCTGTGATGAGCGCGTTCTAAAATAGCACTGAAAAGACTTTATTCTCCTTAATCTGCTGCTCATCCTTCGAATCCGATAAGCTCACATATCGTGCCCCTTCACACATGTTTGGCTCAAGCTCAGGGAGGATTGATCCTTGTAGGGCTTCCCATGTGACCAATTCAATTAAGAGCAACAACCAAGAGTAGCAGAACGTCCTCCCGTGATCTTGATCCTCGTGCATGTTTTCCAGAAACTCGTTGCAGAGGAACTGCGACCAGTTGAAGCAAACCCCTTTTTTGCAGTGTCCAACAAGCTGAATCACATAAGCAGGGATAGTTGTGGTTTGGCACTTGCACATCATCTTTCAAGCCAGCAGCAAGGTACCCATGTGCACTCCAGGGTCATTAATGGTGTTGATTATGAACCCTCTGGTGTTGCACTCGACATGGTAGTCTTCTCACACCTTGTCGGTGATCTGTTGCTCATACTTCTCGCCGACGTGCTCCATGGGATTTGACCCCTCCATGGGGAGACTAGTGATGTGGTGAATCAGGGCAGTATCGAAGGGAATGCGGTCCTAGATCCACAAGCTTCTGTCATGGATCAGGGCTAGTAGTTTTCGCACAACTTGGTCAGTTACATTATATCGGCCAAAGTGAGGTATCCGCATTAAGCTTAGTAATCCAGATTTTTCCAACCCACCCACCCATGGCATTGGTATGACCCTTAGCATGTCATCCTCCAGTACTCTTTCGAGATACAGCTCAGGTGCCAATTCTGGGAAGGCCTCCAAGTTGGCAAGGTCGTGATCATCGAACTTGATTGAGGAGAGTTTGTCGTATGCTTATCCAATTATGGGGACTTCTCCCAGAATTAGAGACATTTGCATATAGGAACGCAGACCCTCGAGATTCTTAAGTGCGCGTACCGAGGGCCTTTGGGGCCAAACATAGGGCGGTAGCCACGTGATTGGGGTAGTGAGCCGAGCTTCTTCCTACGCAGATAGAGGTCGCTTTGCCGGGTTAGGCGAACGTGCCTTAGGCATCATTCGGGAATATTACAAATTCCGAGGGAAGGTGCGTGGCTTCGCCCTAGCCCATTTCGTGGCCCTCCCTTGCCCTTGCTCCTGGCCCTTTCCTTTACTCTTCTTTTTCTCCACATTCTTCCCCTTGGTTGGTGTGGACATGAATTCTTCAACTTTGGGGGTGACCTCTAATACTTCATCGGATGCTAGCTTCATAGAGGCCATGGTCTGTGATGATTCAGTGGGATTGGTCACAGTCATTCTCACTAGGAATACGAACTCGCGGTTACTACTATCAGAGGGGGTAGCACGCCCAGACATGAACAGAGCATAGTAGTTATGGAAATTCTCAAGGCACAAAATTTTTAGCACATGCGGAACCCAATTCAGAGCTATCATCCTCCATTTGTAGCATTGAAGAGTGACCAACAATCAGATGAAGCTTAGCTGAAACTTACCATTAATTGCTTACTACCCGCTCCTTCCAATGATAAATTTGGCTTTTTACCTAGCGGTACTATTCCAATGGCTAGTTTTCATAGCTGTGCATTACCCCTGCGCTCCCAGCATACCTCCCCGGGCTTCCTGACCTACGATCGACCCCTACGCTCCTAGCACACCTCCCCGAGCTTCCTAACCTATGGTCAACCCCTGCGCATATACCGAGCATGCTTGTGTTTTTTCTCTTGCCTACGTGTATTCCTCCCAATACAACTACTCCGACCATATAGTCATTTGATCCGGTATGGTTTGACACAACTGCCATTAACATATCCTGGTACAATATCACCGCGCAATGTGGCTAACTAGACAACTCCTCTCTCAGTGATTTCCTTTACCATATAGGGGCCCAACTAGTGTTGATGGAACTTCCCTGGGTGTTTTGCAAACTAGCTATCGTATAGCAGGACCAATTGTCCTTTCGAAAAACCTTTTGCTAAATATGTCTATCATGCCATGCTTTTTCCTGGGCCTTCTAAACTTGCTAATGAAATTTAGCAATGAATCAATCTTCCTCCAAGGCAACTAGTTGCGCTAAGCATTCCTCCATGATATCGAGCTCTGCCATGTTCGTAAAGGCTATGATGCGCAAGCTAGGAACAATATACTCCATGGGAATAATGACCTCCTTTCCATAAACCATCCGAAATGGTGTTTTCCTAGTCAATTTCTTGCACGTAGTCCGATAGGCCCAAAGGACCGACGGGATGCGCATGTCCCAATCGCTTCGATGAACATTAAAAATTTTGGTCTATGCCTATTCCAAAATTTTATTAAAAGCTTCCACTATTCCATTTGCCTGCGGGTGATATGGGGTACTTTTGCATGGTGGATTCAAAATTCTTCAGTCAAAGCTTGTATTGTTTCATTAACGAAATGCGTACTTCTATCGCTCATCAAGATCTTTATGCAGCCAAACCTGGTTAGAATATGTTCAAAATAAAGTGTGCAACGGTATCTGCAGTACAATCCTTCACAGCTTGCACCTCCGCCCATATGGGTACATAATTAGTTGCAGTGATTATGTAGCGGGAACCTGTCTTCTTCTCTGGTGGGTTGATGGGCCCAACGAACTTTATGGCCCATTTTTCAAACACTTGCAAATCCATCTGTGGTTGCAAGGGAATTTCATCCCTGTGCGATGGTTTTCTTGTCCTTTGGCATCTGTCACAGGCTTTGCAATAGTAATAAGAGTTACTATGCAGCGTGGGCCAGCACAGCCCAGCTCTTTAGATCTTCTGTGTTGTCGCTTTCCCTACGTAGTGACCTCTTGCTACACCTCCATGGGCTTCTGCTAAAATGGCTTGTCTTTCATGCTCCAGAATGTATCTTTGTAGTACCTCATCAGCTCCCAGTTTATACAAGTGGCCCGCTATGATGGTAAAGTCCCTTGTGCGGGTTACCAGCTCTTTTTTCTGTTGTACCGAATACTCTGCAGGTGCCATCCTTGTAGTTAAGAATTGAATGATATTGGCAAAGTGTGCATCAACCACCTTAATAGAAAATAATTGTGCATTGGGCAATCCTTCTTCTACGTTGGTCAGTTTTTCACCACTCTCGATTTGGGATAAGTGGTCTGGTCTAGCATTTATTTTCCTCGGCTTCACAATGTTCTCAAAGTCATATTATTGAAATAGCAGTAATCATCAGCAAATCTTGCCCCCCAACATAGGATTATTGACTAGGTACTTCAAAGTGGAGTGATCTGTGAACATCTTCAAGTGCCCTCCCAGCAAATAATGTCGGTATTTCTGCAGGGAATTTACTGTTTCCATCCCCTCACACTCAGTAGTGGAGTAGTTACGCTCCACACTAGAGATTTTTCTACTAGCAAACGCAACTGGGTGGTCTATGTCCCCCTCTCCGGGCTGCGTAAGGACAGCTCCTAGGGCGATCCTTAAGGCATCCACATGGACATGGAAAACCTTCACCCGAATGTTTACACAAAATCGTCTCTCAGGGTCTCCCAATGGTGGGTACGCTGATATAGCTCTGCATCCAAATACCATGCGGTGGGGATTGGCCCCAAGGCATGAAATAACAAGTGGACCCATTCGTTCTTGGTCCTTTCGCACCACACCTCCATCCATGCTGCTAAGTGCTTGCGTAGGTTTCCTTGGCCAAGGAAATTCTCCACTCGTAGGTGAACCAGAGGTTCAAATCGTAGGATCATCATCTTGTGACATTCCTCCCAATCCTGGAACGTCCCGTTATGAGTCTCCCACCACCGCGGAGGGGTCGTACGCATGGCTAGGTTAAGTGTCCAAATTCTTAGCTCCCTTGGGACTTTTGCTTCAAATGCTCTAAGAAATTCCATAATAGTACCAGAATCATCAAATTAAGGCAGTTCTCTTACCTATGAGGAGATACACTGGAAGCTCTTCGTGATCCTAAGACATCGCAACGCAGATACGTCATGCAATCAGTTTTGCCAATTTTTGATCTCCCCGTCGGAGTCAGAGAGGGATTCATTATCTTTCTCCCAGCAAATCACACCATCATCCATAGGATTAATCCAATCCTTGTCCCGGGCAGTTAGTTTATAGATGTGATCTAATTTGTCTTCTTCATGCATAGGTTCTATATACTGTTCTCCTTCTACTGGGTCTAGAGGGACTATTAATATCGTACCCTCATTCTCAAAAAACATGCTCCTTTTCTTCAAGTTGATAATGCCTCCCATGTCTATAGCCCAATCCAGTCCTAGGAGTGCAGGATAAAGGTCCGCATCTTCTACAATTTGAATTACCTCAAAATCTGCGTATACCTTAACCCCTGCGATATATACCATAATATTTGACAGTCTTCCCAACAGTATGATATTTTGTTGGTTAGCCATGCACAACTGTATAGTAGACCATTCCAGCTTAGGTTCTCCCATCCTTTGTCATGTTTTTTTGGGTGGGACATTCGCATGAGATCCCATATCTAGGATGACCTGATCCATTTCATAATCACCAATCTGTGTCGTTAGCCACATTTCCCGACCAATGTGTTTCTTATGCTTGTACAGTTTGTGAACATCTTTAACTTTTGTTGGAGGGTCAGTTCTTTCTACACAGTTGTCTATCAGTGCTTGAAGATTTTCTACTACCCCTTGGTTTCGTAGCAACTTCATACATGCATGTAAGAATGGTTTAACTTCATCGTCAGCTCTTAGGTTTGTTGGAGCCTTGGAAGTAGATGCCTCATCCTTGGTAAAGTCTTTGTGAGCTTCGATGAAGGTTTCTTTCTCCTTCTGTAGGTCCAAGCTTTACTTTTTGACCTCAGCTTTTTAGATAAGGGGTTTAGCCACAAATCTCTCCTCATATCCTCCAGTAGCCATGCCACTGCGCGTTATCACATTAATACTAGGTCCTTCATCATGCGGTTCTACCATAACCCTTTGCACATTCTGCGTTGGCGTCTACTGTTTTTCCTGCATTTTTGCTATCAGAACTAGACAATATTCGATCACATGATCCAATTGTCTACAATATCTAAAATATTGTTGTGTAGGGTTTAGAAAGTCCCTTGCGAAGTGCCCTACTTCTCCACAGTTATAACAAATCAATTGCCCTCTTCCTCGACCTGCGCTTCCACCTCTTCCCCCTCGGACTCTAGCAAGGGAGCCTCCTTGTTCCGAGGGAGATAGTGGTGAAGAAGGGTCAGCCTATACCCTATACATGTTTCCTCAGTCTATCATAAAGTCATATGTTTGGCAGTTGTGTTCGTCATGTCCCACAGATGAGCAGAATCAACACCATTGTTGCTTCAACTTTCGAACATAGGCACCAAGCCGGGGGCAGTGGTTGGTATAATGTAGTCCAGCTACGCGACAGTTAGTGCACCATAACGTGGGACCGCTTGGTACCGCAAATTATTTAGGGCACAATGGGTTGGGCCCCCCAGCCTGCATGTAGTCCATCAGAAGAGGGCTCTGATCCTTGGTGTGGCCTGACACCCTGAATCTTATGCACCATACATCTAGGCCTGCTTCATTTCCTTGCTCTTTCTCCAAATTCTGGATTTTGAGGTACATTGCCTCCAACTATCCCTAGATCTGTTGTACCCAAAACTGGGCATCATCTCTTGGCACAACTTCTAGCTTCATAGCAATCTCCAAGGTTTTCTCTTGTGTCTCAATTGCTTGCTGACCCATAGGTCCATGCAGGTGAGGTAATAGGATGGAGATGAACCATTCCTTGTGCTGTCTATCATCATACTGAAATTCCCTGTCTCTGATAACCTTCTTTAGCCATTGATCAACCTCCCATATCGACTCAGTGGGTCCTTGTCTAAAGTTTTTCAAGTCAACCACCAGCTAAGCGTAGGAATTAGGCTTCTGAAATTGTTGTTTCAAATCATTCTTAATATCTTGAATAGATGGATCCGCATGCTAGCCTACGTACCCCATGTACCAATCAAGTGCCCTTCCTTTAAAGGCGAGGGATAGCTGCGCCTTTTTTACAACATCACTAGCCACATTCTACGCATTCCATACTGATTCCGCTATGAACCAAAACCAGTCCATATCTTCATCTCCTACACCCATGAAGGTGGGAATCTTCATGTGTGTGGCCATATATTCTTCTGGTAGTGGCGGAGGTGTAGGGGATTTCTTGCCCTTATGCTGACTCGACGGTGGTGGAGCCAAAGGACTAGTTTCTGTGTGCATAGACGGCTCCCTTAATGGGTTGTACATGGATCTATCCCCTTCTTGGTTGAATCGGTAGTACTTACCACTTCATGTTGTACTTTCACTCTGATCAGTGGTCATTCATTCGGTGTGGTTGCATAAAATTCCATTTTCACACAGTAATATTTTAATTAATAGCGGTAATGTTTGCAAGAACTTACCTTGGAATCCTTTGAAGAATCTCCGCTTTGCCTCAGAGTAGGACACAAACTAAGCGACTACGAACTTTGTTACAAATACTCCCAACACACTATCCACCCAATGATCCACAGTTTGGGTAATTTTGTTGTCAGTCTTCTCTAATTGTTGAATCAATTCTGGAGTACATTGCATGACATGGTCGTCTTTCCCACACGTCCAGAATTCTACTAGCCTCGCTAGCCACTCTTGGAGCTCGTGCACAAAAGTTAAAAAGAAAATTTCATATATACTTCGGTGAAAATATATTTGTTCTTCCACCTCTCAACTGTTAGCTTCATGCTGTGATTTTCCTTTACAAAAAATTCCTGAATCTGTCTTTCGAACCAGTCTCTGAGCTCCAATTTCTCAGGTCTCCAATGACCTTGTGGCTTACTCGATCTCTCTCTCAAAATGCTCCTGGTCCCAGCAACGACATATTTTGTTGGCTTGAGGGGTCCTGACCTAGGTTCAGAGTTAAGGTTTTCCAACAAACCCCTTTACTACTGGCCCTTTCGGCAATGACCTACTTTCGCAGGCCAAATTCTCACCTGAAGTAGTATGGGTGGGTGCTAGAACCAGGTTTCCTCACCCTAGGAGAGAGTAGGTAATTAAGGCAGACCTTTTCAAGTTCTATCAGGTTCACACAGAAACAAGCCTTTTATCGATCCCTTAATGGTATAATCAGCATGTAAACACAAATAAATATACTATTATTAAGCAGATCGGATTAAAACCTTCGCATCCACATGTGCATCAGTAATTATCACTACAAAACAACACAATCGCAGCTAATTCATATAACATAGGTACAATCGCAGCTTATTCAAATAACACAGAGGTAAAACAAAACCAGTTTATATAGCATCAGATACTTCAATAGATTCAGCATTCATTAACATCCAAAACCAAGTTACAAACCCAAGTCATAGCTCGCGCACACAGCCAGCAGGGTCTGCACATAGCAGGACTGAGGATCTTTGCGCACACAACCAGCAGGAGTCCTTACCAAAAACTACCCAAAACAGATCTCAACAGTTCGTACGTAGCATCAATCTTACTTCCTTACTTACCCTTAGACTCAAACTATCCATCTATTTATATCATCATAGTCTTTGTTACCCTATGGTCTGCAAACTGTGGTTTGAGGACTCTAGGTCTACCCTTTGACCCATTACAATACATTAGGGGCTTTTACCCGCCCAAAATCCCCTACGCAAGACTAATTACTACAAAATTATACCAAAAACGCAGCATTGGAACATATCAAAACGCAGTTAGGGGACCCTGTTCTAACAGGGGTGGGGAATCTTGAAATTTTAACTGGTGTCCATAACATAGGTCCATATTGAATGCTTCCCTCATGTCATGATATAGTACAAAGGTAGATCCACATCGTCTGCTCGCATCATATGGTGTATGTATGGCACTACACATCTGATCTGGATTAATAGTCCTTCCCACTAGCATTGATGAAGAAACCCTTATTTCTTTTGCATCTAAGTGGGAGGTGTGCAGAGAAACTGTGACTTGCTAAGAAATCGCCAGGTGTTACGGGCCAATGATGAAAGAACTATTGTTCCTAATATTGTTGTCACAAACATTATCATTTTTAAAGTTGTTAGCTGGTGGATTCTGCATTTACTGAGAAGTCAAATAAATTGTATCGCAAGCTCGGTCTAAAGTTGGAGAAAAAGCTGCATTCTACCTTTGGACTCCATCTCACTTGCTACCCCTTCTTACGACCTATCAATTGATGGGAGAAACTACGACTTCCCAGAGGTCGAATAATCGCACCACAAGATTGGTCATGATTCTTGGTTGCTTTCATGAGTCCCGCAACGTGACTTGGTGACTTGATCCGTGATGCGACTTACGCAGGTTGGATAGTCGGGGAGTCGCATTAGTAACACTAATATTTGCTCTGAGATATTTTCGACTCAGCAATTGGTCACAATGAGCTATATGTCATGATATTGGATGGGGTTCATCAATGTGACTTGTGCAACGTATGGAGGTCAGATAGTCGGGGAGTCGCATTGGTAGCACCAATATTTTCTATGAGATAGTTGTGACTCAGTGACTCATGGCAACGAGCCAGAGGTCACATTCTTGGCTAGGGTTCATCAATGTGACTTGTGCAACTTAACTACTCCACTATTCCTTCTGTAACAACTAATATTTTCACCATATGTCTAAATCATGACATCAACGCATAATAAAGGAATTTGCACTTGCCGAGAACCCTATTCGATAACAGGTGCTAGTGTTGCGTTTGGCACTGAATGACCACCAAGGGGATCTCTGCCACACACGCTTAAATCATGGTGGGAGTGAGTTTCTGGAGGAAGTTATGATGGCATGATCAAGTTTTATTAATAAACCCATGTGGAAGTGACATTATTGGGTATATTCCTTCTATGATAATGGATGTTTGCACCATATGTCTCAATCACAGCATCAATGCATAATAAAGGAATTTTCATCCACAGAGAAACTTATGCGATACCAGATGTTGGTGTTGTTCCATACACAATTACATCATGGTGGGAGTGCGTCTCTCGAGGAAGGTTTGATGGTGCACAATACCTATCATGCCAACACGTTTAACTTTCGCCATCCCTTTTTGCCATAACCAGTATTTTCCCGATTTGCCCCAATCACCTGTGCAATAACAAGTGTTAGTGTTGTGTTTGGCACCGAGTGACCACCAAGGGGATTTCTGCCATACATGCTTCAACCGTAGTGGTAGTGAGTCTCTGAAGGAAGGCATGATGGTGCATAATAATTATTGTGTGGAGGAGCAAGGAGAACCTGATCTGTACATTGTTCACCAAATATTGCTTCATGACATTTGGTTTGAAATATTATTTTGACATCAAATAAGAAATTACCCTCTGTAGGAAGCTCCTCGGGAATGAGGCAACACAAATGGAAACGATGTGGATTAACCACGATCTTAAGTTCCCCAATTTTCACGCCTTTTGTTCCTTTCTTATGAACATAGGATGAACGTGTCATGTTACGAAATCGAGCTCCTGTAGTTTTAGTTGCAGTTTCTTCCTTCTATGTGATGGTGATATTGTTGATCATATTCTCCATGGACTCGACCTACATGAAAGATTATAATATAAATTAGTCCATCGTTACTTTAGAGAATGATGTCAAATATTATAATAGAAATTATTCCATATTTACTTTAGAGAATGATGTCCCTAAATTTGAAAATAATTAACATGTGACCACAAGCTTGATGGGTAAACCAATTATAATGCCTACAAAAAATCTATGGTGAAGGTGCTTCTTGGACATATGTGATGTACTTAATGCACCGACTAAATTACACTCAACTGTATGCAGGATCTCGTGGTTGTACAAAATACCTCCTGGCTTGACATGACTACATTATAAGTGTGATTTCATGATGGTGAGTAATTTTGGTTGAAAATGGCTCAAGCATGACCGATATCATAGTCAGGACAATCTATGGTTACCAATGTATTCAATCAAGATGGAATTTTTAGGGATGTGAATGCATTTGAGGGGACGAGGACTGAGGGGAGGCAGGGTTATGAAATTTTGGTCCAAGGGAATATGATTAGGTTAAAATAGGGAGGGGATCACTTTCGATACATTAGGGTTTCGCCAAACCCTAGAATGGTCATCATGATGTGATCGGGCCTGAGGCCTTATGGGAGACGAACTCATTGGGGCCCAGGATAAAACCCTAATGGGTTGAGCAAGCAGAGGGGGGACTCGAAATTTTGAATACACCCAAAATTTTTGGGTGTTGTTGTCGCATCTACAACATAAAGCCAGGGCAAGAAAATAACACAGTTAAGGGGCCCTAGGGGTTAGGCTGGAGGCTTGTGGCTTGAGGCTTGAGGTTTCCCAGTACGGCGTTATTGGGGGACAAAGGCTTAGGGCTTGCAAAGTTGCGTAGTTCAAGAGGTCAAGGCTGGGGCTTGTTACTTGAGACTGTGGAGTTTGCAGAAGACAATGACTAAAGGGAGGGGAATCAGGGAAAATTTTAAGGATGGAAAATTATATCGAATTTTAAAACATTGGCGAATGTCACTAATGCCTAATATGAAAACTATAAAATATTTGTTGATATTTTTGTAAAATTTATCAAATTTATAATGATTTTATATATAGCCTTTATATAATGTTGGAAATTTTTAAGGTAAATTAATTTTATATTGTAAAATTTGGGCGAATCATTTTTATAAAAAATGGAAATTGACGAAACCTTTTTTTGGAATAACCATGGAAAATTAGCCCACCTTCGAATATTAGCCCCTAAAATTTTCCATGGAGGGGATGTGTAGTTCTGGAGCTCAAGGGTGAAGGTTGAGCGTTAAGACTGCGTGATGTGTAGTTCTGAAAGGCAGGCTCTATGCATTGCGCAATTCCAAGAGGAAATATTTGAGCTTGAGGGCTGAGACTACACATTGCACAGTTCAGGAAGCTAAGTGAGGTCAAGTTGCTTAGGAAGGCACTTTTCCAGATTTGGCTAAGTGTGGGATTATTAAGGTCGAACTGAATAAGGATAAAATTTAAGCATGATCACACACTTAGAAAAATTGGAAACAAAACATTTATCACTCAAAACATATGAAAAACACACTTACCTCAATGCGACGACATTATGACAACTTCCCCCAAGTGCGACACTAAAGGTACACTTTGCGAAGATGGTGACAACACTTACGTGACAGTACTTGAAACTTTGAGAATGATTGTTTTATATGTATACATGATAAGAATGACCAACTAGAACCAATATTACCCCTTGAAACAAACTAAAACTACGTTTGTGTGATATGTGATGCTTTCCATGCTCAAAAGACGACACTTGCAACAGTAAGAGGAAAGTTCAAACAACACTTGCAAAATGTGAGCAACATTGAAAACAACACATGCTAGAATGAATATAGCATGAAATCGACACTTATTAAAGTGAAAATAAGTAAAAGTGGCAGTCACAAACATGAAATTGTCACTTACGAAAGTGAAGGTGTGCAAAAGACACAGCTGGAAAAACTCACTGAAATAGAAGAACCATCATGACCAAAGGTGAGAGACTGTCGATGAGAGTGCGCACTGACTATCAACATAAGCTGAATAATGCACATACATTGTCTTGATGGACTTGTGCTATGCCTGTTCAAGCTTGCATAAAAGAGTGTGCCCATGAACTTGTTGCGGACTGAGCATGTGTGAGTGGGTGCCTTTGAAACTTACAAATTGAGAAGAAGGCTAGAATACTTAATAAAGTATCGATCAACCATAAAATGACTATAGAACGAACTATCACAAGATCCACAATAGGCTCCAAAATTCAAGTGTAGACCAAATTTTGGAGTGTGTTTCTCATAGCGACAACAAAAACTAGATAGAATATTTTTGTGTTAGCTAAGAATCAAGTAAATATTGTCTTCTCTCCCTCTCAAGAAGAACATGACTTTCCCTGTCAATCTAGGCGAGATCACCCTTAAGCTAACATTAACATTTGACTATTCTAATACAATTTTTTTCATTCATAATGTTTTAGTTTTAGATGTTCATCATTGGAAAAGTATTTCAATTAGTTATCTTTTTAGTTTCTCTTACATTGATAGCGTATACTACACACATTGTAGAAATTTTGAACATTTTCTATTAATGTGGTGACAAAAAAATATAAATATATACATAATAAAAAACTTTGGATTGCTATATACATAAGAATGATTATCGTCTTCATCAAATTCAATTTCATATTAATATGAAAATAAATTTTACTCTAAATTAACATTAAAATATTGTGTTTATGGTAAATATTGAATTTTTTATTATATTTATTTGTGGTAGTAATTAATTATTTTATTATATTTTATGTTTATTATATTTTTATTATAATGGTAAAATATTGTTTTCACTATCATTATATTTAAATAATAATCATATTAATTTAATAGTAGTAACCAACCTAATGAAGTAAAATTCAAAACAAATATTTATGTGTCATGTAAACTTATTAAATTCTTATTAGTATAAAAAATATTTATACATCATGATAGCTTTAATTAATTTTTGGAATTTGGCTTTTGTGATTCATAATTTGTAAAAAATTACTTTAGGTGAAAATCACATATGATCATGTTTTGTCAACCACTTTTGAACCAACCAATGTGGTTCATCTTTATGACAAAATGAAACACTCTAGTTAGTTCCAAAAGCGTTAACAAAACACAAAAACATGATCATATGTGACTATCACCTAAAAATGTTTTTACAAACTTTAATTAAGTTATGATTATGAAAATAATAATTAACTTATGCCTTTGCCGCTTGGGATTTTTCATCAATTAAGTACACGAGAGAGGTTACTACAAGGTTTTATTCTCATTCATTTCATTGGACATATAGCCCGAGGGATTTTCTGTACGATATATTTGGTGAATACAATTAAGGATATTTTTATGTGGACATATAGCTCTAGGGATTTTGTTTTATTTTATTTATTTTATTTTTATTTATTTTTTTTCAGAAGGAAAAAACATTGTCTATTAAATTATAAATAGTACATACCAAGTACATTATATTCGAAGCTGTTAAAGACACAACAAGGAAAATATCAACATTTTTTATCTATCCTAAGATAGAAATGAGTCTGTAACATTCAACCTCATAGGAGAAAAAATATTCATCATCAGGTTCAGCTATTTTATCCATCAATATTATACCACCTAGTGATACATTCTGGTCCCAAAACAACCATATTTCTAACAAAAAATGACATTGTGAACATATTCCGGTTCAACAAACAACCACATTTCGAAACATATTCTGGTTGGCTAGTCTGTTCGTCCGATATTATAACATATTTATCAGTGGGATAATCCATTCGGGATGAGAACATGCACAAAAAAAGCCTCGCTTGAGTCATGCCAGATCCCGATTCTGCCTCTCTTGATAAATGTGTACAGAGAGAGATCTACAGGCTCGCTTGGAAAAATTGTCACAACGACATTGTTTGTGTTAGAGAGAAGTAAACAGGCTTGCTTGTTGATCATACTCCATTTATTATGGAATTGGGATCTCAGTGTGCTAGATTTGTAGCCCATTTCTATATTGTATAACCTGCAAAACCCCAAATTTAGTGTTGATGCCTTTTTTTGATAGTCCATCTGCCCTTGTGTTGTTTTGTGTAAATATGTGATGTAAAGGTGGCTTATCCAGACAATGCCAAATATTTTGAGTTCTCTTGAGCCATCCCTGTAAACTTGGAATAGCTAGCTCCGCTTTGCCAGATATGATATCAATAATCAGTCGAGATTCTCCATAGATGCTTACATCCTTCAGATTCAAGTTGAGCTCAACCAATAAGCCACCCCATAAAGCCATCAATTCTGCCTTATTATTGGTGCCCCTACCCCCATTCCAATATATGTGTATTGTTTCCGCCTGGGTGATCTTAATCCATGCAACACATCCCATCCAGCCATCAAGGCAAGAACCATCAAAAAAGACGACAAGGAGTGATATGGGGTGAGGTCTCAATCCTCAGGAGCAATCCTTAATACCAACCACAACTGGCTCCCTTTCATCAATCCATATCATAATAGCATCATGAATGCGATGAACCAAAAATGGTCTATCCTCGAAAATGAGCTTGTTCTGAGCAAGCCAGACTTCCCATATAAAAAACAAAGGAAGATATTGAAATTTTCCAGAGATCTTGTCCCAAGCCTGAGCAATACTCATGAGGTCCTCAGGCATCCATATTGGATCGATATAAAATTGACAGAAAAGCTTCCATAGTGAGATAACAATAGGACATTGAAAGAATAAATGTTCTATCGATTCCTCATGCGGACAAGAGACAAGACATCTACCCGACCCATAGATACCCCTTCGGACGAGAGAGTCCCATGTGAGAATATTCTTTTTCCATATGAGCCATCCAAATAAAACAATCTTAGTGGGAATTTTCCAATGCCAGAAGGGCAAAAATACCCTTGATAGACACTCCTCATAAGTCTTAATATTGATATAGTCATATATATCCTTGACGATCAAGGAATCACCATTTTTTGTCCCAGCCCACATAATGCAGTCCCCTCTAGGCAAGTAACATATCCCAGCCGCCCGGATGGCGTCCTTGAAGGAGCCCCAATCCTCCACATCAGGGCCAATAAGGCCGAACTGTTTAGCATATTTTAGTATAGGGGCCCCATGAGCCCAATAATGGATTGTCTGAGAGAAATACAGGATGCCCCGATGAGCGAGACGGTGAAGAAGTCGAGGATTAAGTTGAGCCTCCTCCGACAAACCAAAAATTTTGTCATATCCCAAAGAGATCCGTTGTCCATCTCCAAAACGCCAAAACAAACGCTCCGCATACAAAGTAACACTTTTTTACAACTCTGCCAAATGGTCGAAATGACCCGAGGAAAAGATAAATCATGGCAGTATATATTGAGAAGGGGATCACCTAATAAATATTTTCATTTGATAATATCAGTCCAAATACCCATTCCCGTAATGGCTTTCCATAGGGACTTAATCAACAGAGCCTTATTGAAGACCCTAGTGTTTAGAATGTCCCATCCACCATGCTGTTTTGGACGATTTAATAGCTCAAGCCTACATAAATGATGCTTCTTTTGCAGAGTAGCGCCACCCCATAAGAATTGTGAAATGTTTTGATTGATAATGGCGACAATATGTTCCATAATATAGAATAGATGCCCCCAGTATACAAGAAGCTGAGATAGAACAGCGTGAATCATAATAAGTCGTCCACCCAATGATAACCATCTATACATCCATTTGTTAATTTTACTTTTGAATCTATCCACCAGCCACATTCAGTCCCTATTCTTGTAACCACATGGCTTGATTTTAAAACCCAGGTATAAAAATCCCTCACATGCCTTCTTGGAACTGATCCCGAGAAAATCAGCAATGAAATTGATCTCATCCTCATCACCATACCCACAAATGAGGAAAGACTTTCCTTTGTTGATAAGAAGCCCAGATGCATTCCCAAACCCAATAAGTAGGTAATGAATGTAGAATCAATGATTTCTATTAAGCCATCCAAATAAAAGAAGATGATCCACAAAAAGTAAGTGTGAAATACTTACAAAATCAGAGAAGAATTTTCAGTACAACATATTTAGTGAATACAATTAAGATAATTAAGATATTTTTATATGGTAGATTTGTTAAATATTTTAAAATTTTATGTTAAATAATTTTAATTTTGTTAATTAAATTTTAAAATACTTCCGAAATCATCCATAGGGTCTTGGTTAAACAATAATTGAACATATAAAACACATCCTACATATTTAGTATGTCCAGAAAGTGAAATCTGACGAGAAAACCCCAATTGTAGAAAGCATGGCGACTGTCACCTTGAATTTCGAATTAATATGAAATTAATATGAAGAGATATTACTGAAAAATGAAAACAACGGATATGGATTTTAC
Organism: Pinus albicaulis; assembly: GCA_034641835.2. Taxonomy (NCBI): domain Eukaryota; kingdom Viridiplantae; phylum Streptophyta; class Pinopsida; order Pinales; family Pinaceae; genus Pinus; species Pinus albicaulis. Next base: position 1,242,345,193 of record CM076574.1, on the reverse strand, counting down.
ATGCATCTGAAACTTTTGTGCCTTGAATTCCTATGCAGAAACTATTATGGAAGAATGAAAAACATGGGTTTTATAAGCATTTAACACTTTTACTTTTGGACTCTTTTGAATAACTGTTTTGCACGTCTTGGTGCCCCAGTGAGCATATACACAGAAAACCCAAATAAAATAATATTATTTTACTGCTTTTTTCCAAAACAAATTCACGTGGTTATATATGGATAGGTATCCCGCTGTAAATAAATTTTATATCATCACACTGAAATATGAAAAGCCATGGAAGTGGGCACTTTCCGTTTTTTCAAGTGTTTTTTTTCATTGATATAAAGATTCTATAAGGGTCACATTACCATACGTCCATAGAAATAAAATTCCCTTCACACAAAAATATGTCGGGTGGAAAATCAGATTTCTAAAGTGAGTTCAGATTTCATTCAATGTTGCTTTGGGCGTGGCTGGCCCTCACAGCAATATATGGACGTAAAATCAAGATTTTTCCATGAAAGACATATATATATATATATAAAACAAGTACAATCTTCGATGGATTATATTAATAAACCACCAAATGGTGGCTTCCTTTCTTGTGATACCAATTTGTTATTTCATTATTAATATGTGTTTCAAAGATACCCGAGTTTCATTCTCACCACATTTCATATTGGTTTACGTGAGCATCTCGAAGCAATATTTCGCAATAAGGCGGGCTGACTATTATGCTACTTATTGACATATATATTTTTATATAAAATCTTTCTAACATATTTTTGTCAAAATATGATTATCACCCCCCAAAAAACCAAAAAAATATTATATAGATTGTATAGATCTGAGAAGCAAAATTCTTAATACATATTTTTATGAACGTTAAATGATTAATTTTTTCTACTTATTCTTAAATATTAAGTTTATTAATACTTATAATCTTGACCTATCAAAAATTAAATAATAGATAAGAAGATGTCACTCGGTATACCGATTTAATATGCATATTCTCAGTCATAGAATAGAGCTATATCCACAACAAAAACTTTGGTGTATATATCTAAGTTTGGTAGGTCTTATAAATATAATTTTTTTTAACCATATTCAAAATAAGCCTTGCCATGATCTTTAATATAATTTTTTACTTTATAAATTTCGTATTTGATTTACAATATTTTTATTTTTAATGTATTAACAACTTATATTTATATTAAAAATATTATAATCCATTGTTAAAATATTTATTTTTCATAAATAAAAAACATAATCTTTTATTTAGAGTTTTTTTCACTAAATCAAAGTTAGCTGATACATCTCTTTTACATTATTTCAAGCATATATAATTTTTTAATAGGAAAAATTAAAATATACATATGTTTTTTTATTTTTTTATTTTTTAATTAATAAAATGATGATGATGGTGATGATTACCATCCGCTAAGACCAATAAGGTCCATTGGACCTTAAGATAAGAGAAAGAATCTAAGTTTGATTCTTCAAAATCTTGTTTCTATGGTCAAAGGGAAGGGAAATAAGTGCTCCAAGATCGTTGTACGTGGGTTGGATTAATAGGTCAAGAAGATTGGAAGTGTGGCAGATGGCAGGGAATTGAGAGAAAATGTGAGTAAGAGTGGGGCACTCTAAAATTAAGTGCTTTTCATCTTCCACTTGCTTAGAATCACACATCTAACATATTCTATCGTTCCAAGGGGCCTTGGGGATAGACCACCGCTCGGTCTTACTCTGTAGCGCATGGGAATTACTTCTTATCTTAGCGATGTTCATCTTTTCCTTATTGTTGGACAATACAGAGAGATAATTCTGACTATCAAGGGTGGGGTTGAACACGTCCTTATAGTATCTTAGCTTCCTTTTACCTTCCAACTCCTGATCCTCCCACAACTTGTCCTTAAACTTGGAGGTAATAGTATTTTTTATATTATATTTTCTTCCCATACTGAGCTCCTCCTTAATTCCCCAATGGTTGAGCCAGAACTGGGCACCCTTATGCCACACGCGCTTGAGGCGAAGGTGAGGGTTTTGACTACAGTTAGAAGCAATTTTAGGGAGCCTTTTAGATTTCATGTTGTTAAGCTTCTTTTTATACATCAAATATCTAAATATAACCGTATTCTCAATGGGGGACAAACCAGATTCAATCAAGATGATAGGATAGGGAGTATTTCCCTTGATCTTAAGATTGTAGGCAATGAATTTATTTTTAATCATCTCAATCTTCCTCCATGACTCTCTAGATATACGGCAACCCCAAGCTTCAAATTCGTATAAGACAACGGAGGTGACAAGGGTCTCAAAGAAGAACCTCCTTTTACCCCAAATGTAAAGATCGACTAACTTACAATTGTTTTCAAGCTCATAATAGGCTTTCCAACACCCAATAGTCTTTTTCTCAATACTATAATTCCAATTGAAATCACATGAAAATTGCTCAACATATTTTTTTTACATAAATTTTTAAGTAAAAAGAAATAATTTTTTATTAAAAAAATATATATATATAAAATTTACCCATAAAACAATTTATTTTTTTAATTAATAAGAAGACAAAAATAACTCCATACATACATACATGCATACATATATATATATATATATAATTTAACGATAAAACATTTTATTTTTTTAACTAATGAGAAGGCGAAAATAACTCCCCTCGTTCACGATATCCATATTCCGAGTAATGGAATGCAAATATATAAATAACAAAAAGTTGGTGAATAGCATTTGATATGTATTTTTAAATATTTGTTTAAAATGAGAAAGAGTTACATTACAACTCAACATTGCCATCGTATTTAAAATAAGTTTTTTTAATTTTATTTTTATTTTAAAAATTATAATATTTCATATTTAATTTATAATATTTTCTACTTTTAATTAATATTAATATTTTATAATATTTTGTTGTTTTATTTATGTGATATTTTAATTCTTATAACTATATAAGTAAATATCTTTTCAATACATAACTTAAAACAAGTGTAAATAAATTTCATAAAATATTATAATGAATTAATAATTTGTTTTAATAAATAAAAAATATAAAAATATAATTATTTATTTACAAAAATTATTATTAAATTATGATTAATTAGTAAATTTTTCATATGTATATATATATATAATATTTGATTTTGAAATAAAGATGTGATAGGAAAGTTTCATAATTTATGAAGATACTTCTCACATGGGAAGTTGCTTGATGCCTTTTTCCTTTTTACTATTGTTTTTTAAGATTAAAAGCGATTTGATTTTTTTTTAATTAATAAAATAATATTTGATTTTGAAATAAAGATGTGATCTGAAAGTTTCATAGGTACTTCTCACATGGGAAGTTGCTTGACACATGTTCCTTTTACATTGCTTTTAGATTAAACGGGATTTGATTTTTTTATTCAATTTTTTTTAATATATAATTAGATTATGTTATTTTATTTATATATATCTCATTAAAAGTAATAATTATATATATTCCTCATATTAAAAATAAATTTAACAATGGCAACTTCTTATTGTCTAAGAAATGAGAAAGGGAAAAATAACTCTCCTATGGTTCACGTTTTAATTAGAAGCTTAAACGTCTCTGTAATTGTATTAACTAATTCAAATATCTATCTTGGTAACTAGGGAATAAAGCTTAAGAATGGCAGAGAGATCTTCAACCTTTAGCATGGGGAATATCAATTCGTAAACTAACAACATTTTAGATGTCCAATAAAGTTATATGAGCATCTATTTCAACATTTTAGATGTCCAAAAAAGTTCTGTGAGCATGTATTTTTTTAACGTGTCGACATGTATATGATGAGGTTCTTTGTACAAAGCTCGGGTGGAAATACATTTGACTTTACTTATTTATATGAAATTTTGATGAAATTAATTTTAATGGGTTTGGCGAAAAAGTTTTAAATTGTGTGAATAAAATTAGTTTGATTAATTCTTATCATTTCTTGGCTCAGAAGTTTGGGGTTCTCAGCACCTTAGTCACTAGAGCTCTTAGAATCTCAGATGAGCACCACTTTGAAAGTGTAAAATCTCATCTCTTTAATGTTTTCAGTAAGAACGATTACAACAAAGCTTATTGTGTTAGAGCTTTTCAAAAAGCTAAAAAAGGTCCTATTGTTAAGAAAGATCCTTGTGATCGGTTATCTGGAGTTCACCTTCCGTTTATTCAAGGTACTACAAATAAAATCGCTAGGATCTTGAAGAAACATAATGTTTCCTCAACCTTTAAGCTCCTTCGCACCATTCGGAGTTCGCTTAGATTACTTAAGGACACGGTGTGCCCTAAGGATAGTAAAGGTGTTTACTTGATTCCGTGTTCTTGTGGGATGCCATACATTGGTGAAACTGGTCGATCCATTAATCAAAGAATTCAGGAACATATCGCTGACCTCAGACATTGTATATCTCGGTCCTCTGCCTTAGCAGAACATGCCCAAAAGACAAATCATCACATCTGTATTGAGAATGTCGAGGTTATTGCGAGAATTGACCATTTCCACCACCGCAAGTTGAGGGAAGCCTTGGAAATTGAAAAGAGGCATGTCAACTTTAATAGGGATGATGGGTGGAGTGTCAGTGGATGCTGGATTCCCGCCCTTCACTCGTAGTTGGCCCCCCTTTTCTCATCCTTTTGTACTTCCTCTCATTCCCGTTTTCTTTCTCTTTGTATGTACCTTTCGGTTTATTTTTTGTTTGTTAGAATGTTTTTTTTTTTTTTTTAAATAAATAAAGGTATGAAGTAGATTATATAAAAAATTGTTTATTTATTTTTATATTCATTTTTACTTTTTATTTATTTATTTATTTGTATCATTGAATTTATTCATTTGAATTTAATTTTGTTTTATTTTTATTTTTAATTTTAATTTTAATTTATTTATTTTTATTTTATTTTTATTTTTAAGCTATGAAGTAAATTATATAATAATTTATTTATTTTTATTTATTTATTTATATAATTAGTATTATGTATCTATTCATTTATTTATTTAATTTTTTTTTTAAATTAAATTTTTTTTTCTTTATTTTTATTTTTAATATATATATATATATATATATATATATATATATATTTTAATTTTTTAATTAATTAATTAATTTATTTATTTAAATTATAATATATACATAAATGAAATTATTTTAACATTAATATTAAATTAAATTTAACTGAAACCTCAATATTAAACTTTATTTAAATTAAATATAATAAAATTTAATTTAATTTGATGGAATTTAATGTAACATTGATGGTTTTTTAATTTTAATTTATTGTTTTAGTCAAACTAGCCGTTATGTTGCAACGGCTAGTTGGAGCTTTCCCGGTCTATTTAATTAGGTTTTTTGATCAGATATCTCATCTTGTCCTGATGATGAACCACACTGGCTGGTTAGAAACACCTCAACAAAAATTTCTTTTATGTGATTTTCTTCGAAAATTTCTTATAAACATTTCATGGATCACAGAAGTAAAATTCCTAATAAGTAAAGTTATTGATCATATATGAAAGTAATATTTTAATTAATAAATTTTAAAAATAGATAAATAATTTTATTTTATTTAAATTTGTAAATTTATGTTTATATCTATTAAATTATAAATAATAATTTTGTTAAAATGTTTATGTTAATTCTCATGAGCTTTTGAGTGAGTTCGGGAGGTGGGATATTCCCCAGACCTCTTGGAACTATAGAATTTGTCAGATTGGTGGTGGGATATTCCCAAGACCCCTTGGAACTATAGAATTTGTCAGATTGGTGGTGGGATATTCCCAAGACCCCTTGGAACTGTAGAATTTGTCAGATTTGCAGTTCTAACTAGGTGGAAGATGAAAATCGCTTCCTCTTAGATTGCCCTACTCTTACTCACATTCACTCTCAATTCCCTATCATCTGTTACACTTCCAATTTTCTCGACCTATTAAGCCAAACCACCTATAGCGATCTTCGAGCCCTTATTTCCATTCTTCTCTTTAACCATAGAAACAAAATTTTGAAGAATCAAACTTAAATTATTTCTCCCATCTTAAAATCCAATAAACCACATTAATCTTAGCGAACTATAACCACCATCATCATAGACAAATATTGATTTTTGAATAATAATAAATATTATTTAGTTTATATGGTTTAACTTTTAGTCTTTAGATCAAATGATGTCATATAATTTTAATGATGAATTTTTTTTTTTAATAATTATCTAGTAAAAATTTCAAAAAAATAGTTATTTGGAAATCTTTTTCATCATTAAATTATAAACTACGAAAATTTAAATTTAAAAAAAATCATTAAAAATAATTCATATTTTTATAATTTAATTTCAAAAAATATAATAATTTTAACTTTTTACATGTAAAGATTCATTTCATTGAATTTAAAATGGCAAAGTATAAGTTATAAATTTTGGAAACCTTTCCAGAATTGCATAATTTAAAATAAAGTAAATTTAAGCCATAATTTAGATAATTGTAAATTATTTTAAAATTTTACTATATAGAAATTAAAATAAATAAAATGATTATGAAGAAAATGAACGTCCACAAAAAATCATAAATTAAAATAAATAAAAAGATAATAAAGAAAATGAACGTCCATAAAAAAAATCATATTGTCTATTTAACCCCATATATATATAATTTTTTTTAGATATAAAACTAACTTTAATATTTATTTTTAAAATATAAATATAAATCATATTGTTGTTTTAATATATTTTGACCATTTTATTATTATATTTTTCAATATTATTAGCAAGTTTTCTAATAAGACTTTGTTTAAGTAAAATAATAAAACTTCCAATCTATGCTATGACAAAGATTGTAAAATTGCGAGAAAAGCAATAAAAAACATTTCTAATGAAATACTTAAGCTTTGAAATATAAATATATACAAAGATCTCATCAAGAGGAAGAATAGGCCATATATTAATAAAATACAAGAACATTTTCTCCTCCTTTCTACAGTGACGCCCAAAAAAATTTGGTGGAATGTGCATGTTAGTGAAACCAATGATAATCACTCTATCCCCTTAGAAAATTGGGACAACTATCTTAAGAAGTTGTATGACTCTCCTGACACCATGAGCGCCACCTTAAACACTCATATTAAGGAGGATGTATTCTCTATGGAAGATGTTGAGTTTTGGATTAATAAGCTCACTAATGGGAAAGCTAAAGATATTGAAGGATACCAAGATGAGATCCTTAAAATGGGAAGATATATCCTCATTCCTTATCTCCAAAATCTTCTCAATTCGGTTGTAAAGCATGGCTTCCCTCAGCTTTGGACACAAATCCTTATTTTTCCTATCTTTAAAAATGGGTATGATCCAATTTTATAATTATTAAAATTGTATCGAAATTAACCAATCGACCAAGATGGTTATTCGGCATTTGGTAATTATCGATTATGTAATAATTCAGGGAGTGATCAAGATGGTCATCAAATTTGTGAAGTTCAAATGTGCGACATCGATCGACATCAACTTCAGATTCTACTCCAGCAACTATGTTGCAAAAGCACCAATCAAGACATCTTCAAGTTGACCTGTGACAGAAACAACAAAGTTTGTTAGAAGACTTATGTAATAAAACTTGTCCTAAGTCTTAACTATAAAGGTCTAAATGTCAATAGTCTGCTTTTGTAAACCTTAATGGATAAACAGATCCTAAGGCAAAAAGGACTTAATTTAAATCCTAAGTCCTAGGCTTAAGTCCTAAAGTCTAAGTGTCAAATGAAAACACACTTTGTAAAACCCTAAATCTACTCCTACGGAAAAATGTCAAATTCAAGTCCTATTCCTAAATTTCATAAACTTATGGACTTAAAGTCCCTAGCGCAATATTAAGCCATAAACCTTTGAAAAGGTTCGGAGGATGGGATGTCAAAACCCATGATATAAAGTCCTAGCGCAAAAGGTTATAAACCTATGTCAAAGTTCAAAAAATGTTGTAAAAACCCTTTTTATAAAGCTCGGGAGATGAGATTTTTAAACTATGCCAAAAACATTATTAAAGGTTTGGAGGATGGAAGTCGGGTTTTTATATAAGGTTCAATGTAAAACCTTATTCAAAGGGTTTCAGACTCGGGTTTTCATAAACCTTATTGTAAATTTTTGATGGGTTGTATAAAACCTATGGCGGAAAGTTTGAAGACCTACTGCATAGGTATAAAACAAAGGCTCAGGATATGTTTTATTTAAAACATTGTAAATAAACCCATAGAGTTATAACATCCACCTCGTATTAAACCACCTTGGAAATGTTCAATGTGAACAGTTTTGAAGACCACATAGTTTAATGCAGAGTCATCATAGTCCACGTTGGATGGAGATTGCGCATATAAATAGGTTCTTAAAACTACAATGGAATAGATGTCAGCAGCATCGGGGTTTCATGTGCCAGGTCTACAGTCGTCGGATGGCCACGTGATTAGCAATGATGAAACTGCAGCAATTAGTTCTGACCACATAGGGAAATGTTATAACATGTGAACAGTTGTAAGTTGTGACGGAAATGTCGTATGAACAGTGTTACAATGCAGAACCATCGTGCAGATAAACCACAGGTGGCCAGTTCACATGCGCGGTCAATCTTCCTCCGCACCGTCAGCCTGACTGCCAGCAGTCAGAATATATCCAAAGTTTATTTGTGGGTATTTTGATTTAATGTCAGGGCTATGGTAATGGAACCTTTATCCTAGGTTCATGAATATGATGATGGGATTCGAATTCCTTATCACCAAACTATCTCAACAAAATTCTAATTACAGCAAAACAAATATTCAAAGATCAAGCCAACATAAAGTGGAATGATTTTTATGTGGGCTTTCGAAGTGAATTAAGCATAAAGATTTGGAACCTAATTAATAAGGTTCATGAATTAAGATAAATTCAAATACCTCGTAATCTTAACCAAAAGCTTAATTTGGTTTATTGAAGATTGAGGCAACATTTTTTTTTGCCATGAATTTATGAGCTCCTATGATATAAAACAAAGTATGTTTCTTTGTAAAAGGAGGACATTTTGAAGAGAGTAGTGTTGAGAGTGAGATCTCAAGAGAGGATATTTTTCCCTACTTCAAGAGGAAGTAGGCACTCTTAAGAAGACAGATGATGTAATTGGAGGAGAGTTTCTTATTGTAGGTTTATTGAAGGAGCAAAGCCATCCTACTTGCATAAAGACAACATCGAAGTATGTTGATGATTGACGAGATTAACTTCGACATTATAAAACTCTTTCAGCCACCAAGCTATCAAAGGTCCATAAAAGCTTCAGTCCTCAGTTTGTTTTAGTGTGCAAATCATCCATGTCTTTTCTTATGTGTTGAAAGAAAAGAGTTGTATCAGTTAGCCTATTCAAGGGATGGTCCATATCTGCAACATCAGTAGTGCAACTGATGATTCATTGTAGCATATTTCTCTTCGCTTAAAAAATACAACGGACGCACAATTCTGAGGCGGACCTGGAGATGTAGTCCAGGTGGGACGAACTCCGTCACAAACTTCTTTGTCTTATGGTATTGCTTATGTGATTTATGTGAAATTATTCAATCTAAATATACATAGATTATTTCATGCCTAAAAACTTAATGCACATAATAACTATTCAGTAATACTGCAAATCACATTTTGTACAAGGACTAGAAAAGATCTTGGTTAAATTCTGCATTTTAATAACCTAAGTGTTAATTGCTATGAAGTTCTATAGACAGAGATTATAGAGGGCTAGGTAGCCTCTGGATCTCATCCTTTCTTTAAAGGTGACATATCTAGTCAATGCCCCTACAGTCAATATCTGAAATAGAGCTAAGTAACTCAGGTCATTTTCAGATCATGTGGTATCAGAGCAGCTAGTTCTTTGTAGGTACAAGATGGGCAAGAACCCTTGCCAGCTGTCAACTTGTCAAAATTGAAAATTGTCAGGGCATGTTTAAGACAATTGTCCAATGCTTCCAAGAGAAATAGTACCGACACCAGCAACCCAAGAAGAATCCATGTCACCTGCTGGAGAAGAAACACGTACTGAATGGAATTGTGCAGACTTCATGCCTTATGCTTAATGAGTTTGTAATATCTAGATCTAGTAAAGTTGTAACTAGGTTCTAGAATTTAATTTGTTTTTCAAAAGCATTGTAATAAAATTTTTGGAGAACCGAAAGTTCTTTTAGTTGGGAGGTGTGATCCAATTTCAGAATTATTAAAATTGTATCGAAATTAACCAATCGACCAAGATGGTTATTTGGCATTTGGTAATTATCGATTATGTAATAATTACGGGAGTGATCAATATGGTCATCAAATTTGTGAAGTTCAAATGTGCGACATCGATCGACAACAACTTCAGATTCTACTCCAGCAACTATGTTGCAAAAGCACTAATCAAGACATCTTCAAGTTGACCTGCGACAGAAACAACAAAGTTTGTTAAAAGACTTATGTAATAAAACTTTTCCTAAGTCTTAACTGTAAAGGTATAAATGTCAATAGTCCGATTTTGTAAACCTTAATGGATAAACAGATCCTAAGGCAAAAAGGACTTAATTTAAATCCTAAGTCCTAGGCTTAAGTCCTAAATTCTAAGTGTCAAATGAAAGCACACTTTGTAAAAGCCTAAATCTACTCCTAGGGAAAAATGTCAAATTGAAGTCCTATTCCTAAGTTTCCTAAACTTATGGACTTAAAGTCCCTAGCGCAATATTAATCCATAAACCTTTGAAAAGGTTCGAAGGATGGGATGTCAAAACCCATTATATAAAGTCCTAGCGCAAAAGGTTATAAACCTATGTCAAAGTTCGAAAAATGTTGTAAAAACCCTTTTTATAAAGCTCGGGAGATGAGCTTTTTAAACTATGCCAAAAACCTTATTAAAGGTTCAGAGGATGGAAGTCGGGTTTTTATATAAGGTTCGATGTAAAACCTTATTCAAAGGGTTTCGGACTCGGGTTTTCATAAACTTTATTGTAAATTTTTGATGGGTTGTATAAAACCTATAGCAGAAAGTTTGAAGACCTAGTGCATAGGTATAAAACAAAGGCTCGGGATACGTTTTATTTAAAACATTGTAAATAAACCCAAAGAGTTATAACATCCGTGTGGTATTAAACCGCCTTGGAAATGTTCAATGTGAATAGTTTTGAAGACCACAAAGTTTAATGCAGATTCAACATAGTCCACATCGAATGGAGATTGCACAAATAAACAGGTTCTTAAAACTGCAATGGAACATATGTCAGCAGCGTCGGGGTTTCATGTGGCAGGTCTACAGACGTCGGATGGCCACGTGATTAGCAACAATGAAACTGCAGCAATTAGTTCTGACCGCGCCAAGAAATGTTACAACATGTGAGCAATTGTAAGACGCGGCGGAAATGTTGTATGAACAGTTTTACAACGCAGAATTGTCGGCCGGATAAACCACAGGTGGCCAGTTCACATGCGCGGTCAACCTTCCTCCACACCGTCATCCTAACCGCCAGCAGTCAAAATATATCCAAAGTTTATTTGTGGGTATTTTGATTTAATGTCTGCACTATGGTAATGGAACCTTTATCCTAGGTTCATGAATGTGATAATGGGATTCGAATCCCTTATCACCAAACTATCTCAACAAATTTCTAATTACAGGAAAACAAAATTTCTAAGATCAAGCCAAAATAAAGTGGAATGATTTCTATGTGGGCTTTCGAAGTGAATTAAGCATAAATCTTTGGAACCTAATTAATAAGGTTCAAGAATTAAGATAAATTCAATGACCTCCTAATCTTAACCAAAAGCTTAATTTGGTTTATTCAAGGTTGAGGCATCATTATTTTTTTGCCATGAATTTATGAACTCCTATGATATAAAACAAAGTATGTTTCTTTGTAAAAGGAGGACTTTTTGAAGAGAGGAGTGTTGAGAGTGAGATCTCAAGAGAGGAGAGTTTTCCCTACTTCAAGAGGAAGTAGGCACTCTTAAGAAGATAGATAATGTAATTGGTGGAGAGTTTCTTATTGCAGGTTTATTGAGGAGAAAAGCCATCCTACTTGCATAAAGACATCATCGAAGTACGTTGATGGTTGACGAGATCAACTTCGACATTCTAAAACTCTTTTAGCCACCAAGCTTTCGAAGGTCCATAAAATCTTCAGTCCTCAGTTTGTTTTAGTGTGTGAATCATCCATGTCTTTTCTTATGTGTTGAAAGAAAAGAGTTGTATCAGTTAGCCTATTCAAGGGATGGTCCATATCTGCAACATCAATAGTGCACAGATGATTCATTTTAGCATATTTCTCTTGGCTTAAAGAATACAACAAACGCACAATTCTGAGGCAGACCCGGAGATGTAGTCCAGGTGGGACGAACTCTGTCACAAAATTCTTTGTCTTATGGTATTGGTTATGTGATTGATGTTAAATTGTTCATTCTAAATATACATAGATTATTTCATGCCTAAATAGTTAATGAAAATAATAACTGTTTAGTAATACTGCCAATCACATTTTGTACAAGGACTAGAAAAGATCTTGGTTAAATTCCGCATTTTAATAACCTGAATGTTAATTACTATAAAGTTCTATAGACAGAGTCTGTAGAGGGCCAGGTAGCCTCTAGATCTCATCCATTCTTTAAGGGTGACATATCCAGTAAATGCCCCTATAGTCAATCTCTGAAATAGAGCTAATTAACTCAGGTCATTTTTAGATCAAGTGGTATCAGAGCAGCTAGTTCTTTGGATGTACAAGATGGGAAAGAACCCTCGCCAGCTGTCAACTTGTCAAAATTGCAAATTGTCAGGGCATGTTCAAGACAATTGTACAATGCTTCCAAGAGAAACAGTACCGACACCAACAGCCCAAGAAGAATCCAAGTCACCTGTTGGAGAAGAAACAAGTACTGAATGGAATTGGGCAGACTTCATGCCTTATGATTAATGAGTTTGTAACATCTAGATCTAGTAAAGTTGTAACTAGGTCTAGAGTTGAATTTGTTTTTCAAAAGCATTGTAATAAAAATTTTGGAGAACCGAAAGTTCTTTTAGTTGGGAGGTGTGATACAATTTTAGAATTATTAAAATTGTATCGAAATTAACCAATCAACCAAGATGGTTATTCGGCATTTGGTAATTATCGATTATGTAATAATTAAGGGAGTGATCAATATGGTCATAAAATTTGTGAAGTTCAAATGTGCGACATCGATTGACATCAACTTCATATTCTACTCCAGCAGCTATGTTGCAAAAGCACCAATCAAGACATCTTCAAGTTGACCTGCGACAGAAACAACAAAGTTTGTTAAAAGACTTATGTAATAAAACTTGTCCTAAGTCTTAACTATAAAGGTCTAAATGTCAATAGTCTGCTTTTGTAAACCTTAATGGATAAATAGATCCTAAGGCAAAAAGGACTTAATTTAAATCCTAAGTCCTAGGCTTAAGTCCTAAAGTCTAAGTGTCAAATGAAAACACACTTTGTAAAAGCCTAAATCTACTCCTAGGGAAAAATGTCAAATTCAAGTCCTATTCCTAAGTTTCCTAAACTTATGGACTTAAATTCCCTAGTGAAATATTAAGCCGTAAACCTTTGAAAAGGTTCGGAGGATGGGATGTAAAACCCATTATATAAAGTCCTAGCACAAAAGTTTATAAACCTATGTCAAAGTTTGAAAAATGTTGTAAAAACCCTTTTTATAAAGCTCAGGAGATGAGCTTTTTAAACTATGCCAAAAACCTTATTAAAGGTTCGGAGGATGGAAGTCGGGTTTTTATAAAAGGTTCAATGTAAAACCTTATTCAAAGGGTTTCGGACTCGGGTTTTCATAAACCTTATTGTAAATTTTCGATGGGTTGTATAAAACCTATGGCGGAAAGTTTGAAGACCTAGCGCATAGGTATAAAACAAAGGCTCAGGGTATGTTTTATTTAAAACATTGTAAATAAACCCACAGAGTTATAACATCTGCATGGTATTAAACCACGTCAGAAATGTTCAATGTGAATAGTTTTGAAGACCACAGAGTTTAATTCAGAGTCAGCATAGTCCACGTCGGATGGAGATTGCGCATATAAACAGGTTCCTAAAACTGCAATGGAACAGATGTCAGCAGCGTCGAGGTTTTATGTGCCAGGTCTACAGACGTCAAATGGCCACGTGATTAGCAAGGATGAAACTGCAGCAATTAGTTCTGACCATATCAGGAAATGTTACAACATGTGAGCAGTTGTAAGCCGAGACGGAAATTTTGTATGAACAACATTACAACGCAGAACCGTCGGGCAGATAAACCACAGGTGGCTAGTTCACATACACGGTAAACCTTCCTCCGCACTGTCAGCCTGACTGCCAGTAGTCAGAATATATCCAAAGTTTATTTGTGGGTATTTTGATTTAATTTCAGCGCTATGGTAATGGAACCTTTATCCTAGGTTCATGAATGTGATGATGGGATTCGAATCCCTTATCACCAAACTATCTCAAAAAATTTCTAATTACAACAAAACATAAATTCGAATATCAAGCCAACATAAAGTGGAATGATTTCTATGTGGGCTTTCAAAGTGAATTAAGCATAGAGCTTTGGAACCTAATTAATAAGGTTCATGAATTAAGATAAATTCAAAGACCTCGTAATCTTAACCAAAATCTTAATTTGGTTTATTGAAGATTGAGGCAAAATTATTTTTTTGCCATGAATTTATGAACTCCTATGATATAAAACAAAGTATATTTCTTTGTAAAAGGAGGACTTTTTGAAGAGAGAGTGTTGAGAGTGAGATCTCAAGATAGGAGAGTTTTCCCTACTTCAAGAGGAAGTAGGCACTCTTAAGAAGACAGATGATGTAATTGGTGGAGATTTTCTTATTGCAGGTTTATTGAAGGATCAAAGCCATCCTACTTGCATAAATAAAACATCAAAGTACGTTGATGAGTGACGAGATCAACTTCGACATTATAAAACTCTTTCAGCCACCAACCTGTCGAAGGTCCATAAAAGCTTCAGTCCTCAGTGTGTTTTAGTGTGTAAATCATCCATGTCTTTTCTTATGTGTTGAAAGAAAAGAGTTGTATCAATTAACCTATTCAAGGGATGGTCCATATCTACAACATCAGTAGTGCAACTGATGATTCATTGTAGCATATTTCTCTTGGCTTAAAGAATACAATAGATGCACAATTCTGAGGCGGACCCGGAGATGTAGTCCAGGTGGGACGAACTCCATCACAAATTTCTTTGTCTTATGGTATTGATTATGTGATTGATGTGAAATTGTTCAATCTAAATATACATAGATTATTTCATGCCTAAACAGTTAATGCACATAATAATTGTTCAGTAATACTGCCAATCACATTTTGCACAAGGACTAGAACATATCTTGGTTAAATTCCGCATTTTAATAACCTGAGTGTTGATCGCTATAAATTTCTATAGACAGAGTCTATAGAGGGCCAGGTAGCCTCTGGATCTCATACTTTCTTTAAGGGTGACATATCCACTAAATTCCCCTACAGTCAATCTTTGAAATAGAGCTAAGTAACTCAGGTCATTTTTAGATTAGGGTACAAAAGTGTTTACAGGGCCATTATGATTATCCACATCCTAACCAAGTTTTATGGGCTCATTTTAGAAAATAAGCCTAGCCTTTGGGTTGAAATCCAAGGAAAAAGAACTAAAGGACAAACTAGTTTTAGGAGACATCACTCGACTATTGACCATCTTGTCACTCTCAGAATCATTGCAGATGAATTTCATAATAGTAAAGTTGATCTATTTTTTTGTTTTGTGGGCTTTAGAAAATCTTTCGACAATGTTCCTTGAGATAAGATTTTGGAGAGACTTGAAGAGATCATGGTTCCTCTTGAACTGAGAATGATTTTTCTCCTCCTCTACGAGTCTATCACTTCCAATCTTAAGACCAATGAAGGGTGATATAAAGAAATTAAATGCAATATCAAAGTTAAGCAAGGGTATCCCATGTCCCCTACCATTTTTGGAATATAAATCGATAAGACAGAGCAATGTCTGGAAACTGTGCGATGCAATGACACCGAGTTTGCTAGTGTAATCATTACTCTTGTCCTTCATGTTGATGATATCATTCTTCTTGCAAAAAGGCATGATGACCTAGAAAAGTAGCTTAAGACTCTTCATTTCTACTACACCAAGATGGGTATGATAGTTAATACTGACAAGACTAAATTCATGATCACTAAATCCAAAATGATCACCCATGGCAATTTCGTTTATAATAACTAGGGCTTAGAGCAGGTTTCTTCTTATAAATATTTGTGTATTGACTTTCCTCATCAACTCGACTAGAATTATAGCATCGAGAAAAGGATTATTGGAGGCTGGAAAGCTTATTATGAGCCTGAAAACAATTGTAAGTGAGACGATCTTTGCATTTGGAGTAAAAATAGGTTCCCCTTTGAGACTCTCATCACCCCTGTTGTGCTATACAAATGTGAAGTTTGGGGTTGCATTGTATCCATAGAATCATGGAAGAAGGTGGAGATGATTAAAAAATAATTCATAACCTACAACCTTAAGATTAATGGGAATACTCCCTATCGTATCCTCTTGATTGAAACTGGTTTGTCCCCCATTGAAATTACGACCATGTTTCGATATATGATGGATAAGAAGAAGATTTACAACATGCAATCCAAACACCACCCAAAATTTTCTTCTAACTTTAGTCAAAACCCGCACCTTCGCCTCAAGCCCGGGTGGCATAAGTATGCCTAGTCCTGGCTCACCCATTGGGGAATTAAGGAGGAGATCAGTATGGGAAGAAACGATAATATCAAAGATACTATTACCTCCAAGTTTAAGGACAAGCTGTGGGAGGATAAACATATGGAAGGTAAAAGGAAGCTAAGATACTATAAGGAGGTGATCAACGCCACCCTTGATAACTAGAATTATCTCTCTATGTTAACCAACACTCAGAAAAAAATAACATCGCTAGGATAAGAACTAATTATCACGAGCTTCGAAGAGAGACCAGACGGTGGTCTATTCCAAAGACTCCCTGGAAAAATAGAATCTGTCAGATTTACGATACTAAGAAGGTGGAAGACAAAAATAACTTCCTTTTAGACTTCCCAACTCTTACTCACATCTGCTCTCAATTCCCTAACATCTGCCACACTTCTAAACTTCATGACTTATTAAGCCATTCCATTTATAGTGAATTTGGAGCGCTTCTTTCCCTTCTCTTTGATCATAGAAACAATATTTTGAATAATCACACTTAAATTGTGTTACATAGTAATTTTTCACCTTGTTGACTTCTTGTCCCTGATCCTGAAGTGCCTCATGACAGGTCCTATGCAGTATATCCACCTGGGAAAAAATACACAAAGATATCCTCTGAAGAATCAAAGAATTTTGCCTTGAAATATCACTCGAGAGACTTGCTAAAAAACATAAATTTATGGGTCGACGCGCTTCCATAGTGGCATGTCCGTGCTGATGGTAGGTTGGTAGTCCTAGCCTAGCACTGTCAGTGCTGTTTTTCCTAGGAAAACCACACTAATCCTTTTCTGGCAGTGTTTCCTCAAATGAAGGAGAAGCTTTGACCTATAGAAGCTCTAAGGTGGCAAGTTGGTTGTTATCCTGTGGTGATAGGTTTAAGATCTCTGATTTTAGAGCTTTGATCTTATCAATGGGGGTTTATCCCTTAGAAAGTGGACCTTCCTCCTCCTTTAATGGGCTCCCAACCTCTTCTCCCTTCCTCTAAATTGATCCCCATCCCTCCACTACTAGTTGATCATTGTTGGTCTCGTAAGATTATTTATTCCCTTTACACTCATGTATTATGATAACGCCTAAGCTCTTCGATAGAAGGAATGCTTTATAGCTTCGGTGAAGGACTCGAACATCACGAAAGGGAGGCCTCCAACATCAAGGCCTGGGTTGTAAACTTATCTAAATTTGTATGTTAGTTTTTTTGTTCTAATTACAGGTTCAAATTTATAATTTTTTTTATTGATATTATGCTTGATGTACATGTTTTCTTGTTGCTTATGTGTGTCAAACAGGTAATTTAACTGAGTTTTTATGAGTGAATTCAAGAGCATAAAGTATGAATTTAAAATGCTGAACAACAACAATATCAAGAACAACAAATCATCACAATTGATCAATCAACACAGAGTTTTCATGAAGGAGTTCACCCCTCTTTGGCTACATCTCCTTGGTCCATCATCCATGGCTTGGGCCTCTGTATTAGCTCAATAGTGAAAAAATTATTGTTTACATGTATCAAATACTCCTGAAACATACTTTAATGAGATTAGAACGTCAAAATATATCAGAAATGACTATTCATTCACTCAATTTGGCCTTCAACTGATCCAAGCATGGTGTTTTCCTGGTGGCCCCAGGCTTAAAAATTCTTCAAAGTGACAAAAACACCTATATAATTGCTCCTCTACCTCTGCAACCTATTCTAATTTGTTCATAAGATACCAATCTGCTAGGAATGACTCTTCTTGAGTCAAAATTCATCAAAAATTGCTCAAGATATGACCTATTCAATTTATCCCCTGATTCCTCCTCCAAATCTAGAGAAGACTCCAGATAACTCTTACAAATTTGGAAATTCTGCCGAAAATGGTGGTTTCACTAACTCCACTGCCAATTAAATCTGAGATTAATTAATTGTTAACTGCGCTTAACTGGTGGATAAGTGAGGTTAGCGCTAAACACACAGTTCATAACAAATCTGGTTTAGTTATATGATAAGCGCATAATCCTGGGTTAATGTCATAATTAAACTTTGTTAACCATAATCAAAATGCATTACTATGGGCTCCCGCCGTCGGTTCTGGTAGATGGTCTTATGGGAGGGGGTTTCCCCCCTCCAAAACCCTATCGTTGAATACATAACAATTAAAATATATGTCAAAGCCCTATGAGGTTAAGATCCAATAGGGTAGCTTGGCGGTAAAGTGGTTGGATGGTGTGGGGGAGGTCGTGGGTTCAACCCCGACCCCCACACTATAATTTTGCTTCATCGGACTTGTAATAACCCATAGTTTTAATATTAATATGCCATCGGAATATTTTCAAATGCGGGCTTTGCAATCATGTTAATTCAGACCATGGTTAAAATATGAAAAAATTTAATTATAAGGTTTGGAAATATATATATATATATATATATATATATATATATATATCCAACCTTAATACATAAAAAAATAATTCCAACACCTAATAATTCATCATGAACCCAAATTCAACCTTGTAGGACATTGGGCAATTTCACCTTCTCAAACCCAAACTAGCGAATCCTACTGTGACACTTGTCACAGTGCCACTGAGAAAAATGTAGAGAATATTCCTTAAATGTACCCGGATTGCTGAATGGGTTTCCATGTCATCAATGTGTCACTTCTGCAAATTTTTTTTTTAATTTAACTGTTCTGAATGGTGGTGAGGCTATAACTTCTTCATTTTGAGTCGGTTTTTGACGAAACGAATTGCACCAAATTCCTCATGACGGGCTAGTCATTTTCATTTAGTTTTCAATAAATTCTTAGCACTTTCATGTTTGAGCTAAATACTAAGCCTCTGATCATTCCTCCCCACTAGAAGCCTTTTGGACCCCAAAATCTCTTGGATTACTGATCATGTGGATGAGGGTATTATTCCCTCACCCTTCCAGTCTTTATCCTCTGAAATTTTCCCAATTTCATCATTTGGAGCTTTTCACAAAGATTCAAATTTTCCTTGGTACTTGCGGCCTTCTCTTGCTGTCATTGAAACCGTCATGCTGCAATTTTTCTAAATTTGCAGAGAAGCAAGATATTCTTGCAGAAACCATATTGATCCTACCTTGGATTGTCTCACCTTTCACACTATCACCATGGCGATTCTTAACTGATCTTTTTTTGTACTTCCGTCGAATCTTTACCAAGTATCTTCGCCATTTTCATGTACCTTTTGGAAACCAAAAACAAACATTTATGGAACCCATGCCTTCTTTACCAAGCTTCTTTGTCGCTTTCTCTTTGACCTTTGCACTCTCTTGCACCGACATATTGTTTCCAACACTGCTCAACACTGATGTTGATTGTTGCAAATGTTTTGCATCTTGTTCACCTCCTTTCAAAGGCAACCGGTTAGAATCCCAAAACATCTCATTATAAGCATAAGCATCTTTTTGAAAAGTTTGATTCAAAACATCTCTTTATTTGATCATCAACAATGTAAAATTTTTTCTTGCACTCACTATCCTCTTCATTTATCCTGCATGTATAAGAGACAAACTTGTCTTCTTCTTATGCGCTCTAATAATGTATGTTGGGTCAATTTGCTATTGTAAATTAACACAAGTATTTATTATCAATTCGGGTTAGTGAAACTTAGAAGCATCCCCAAAGTATATGGGTTTCAGTTGTGATAAATTTCAAAGATGGTTTATTAATGATTAGGGAAATGCATATTACAAATATAAAATCTAACTTAAAAAATTTCTAAATTTAGATGTGTAATCAGAAGCAGAAGAATCTCCTAACTTAAGAGATTTGTTTGTCCCTCTGTAACAATATTACCTTATGAATTAGAAATCAAAAACTACTTAATTTAACAATAGATTAAGATACATGAAGCAATAATTGAAGAGGCTCTTCACTGAAGAGGTCCTGATTGTCCTTCATCATATATTCATTTATGAGTAATGCTATTTTTAAAAACAAGAATTCAAAAAATCATGTAAAAGCATGTAAAAGCATGTAAAAACATGTAAAGATGAATTCTAACTGAAGATCTTGATTAGATAGAAATAATGTTTAACTTAAACATTTATTTGTCCTTCCATATGCAAGTTAATAATGATCATTAGATTCATAAATACTCATAAATAATCAGTATAAAAAAATTAAGCATAAGCAAACTAATTTGGAAATTACAACTACAAAATAAACTAAGAAGTGCACGTAGCTCGGTGTGGGGGGCCTCCACCCTTGCCTCGCACACTGAAGGTGAATTCAGCTACTTGAAACTTCAATCAATCAACTAGCATATAACAACAGCAAATATGATAAAACAGATCTTCAATTATGTCTCCAAGTCTTAGAAATAATAATGTTAAGTCATACAATTTTTACATATCAATGCCTTCAAAGTTTGAGGCTTAAATATATAAAGTATTTAACAAACTAATATAAAATAGCTCCTATAGTCATAATTATCCTTATAATATTGAATCAAGTTGAATTCATTCATCAGATCCATCAAAATATATAAAATCCCACAAAATAAGAGTTTTGACCTAGTTTCTAGGGATCCTCCATAAAGACAGGTCCTCTTTGATTGCCTTTGACCGAGCTTATTAAAGCTCAGTTTGACTGTACCAATAGGTGTACACTTATTCTAAGTTCCCAAGCCTTCTATAAATATATCTAGCTCGAGCCCAAGTGTCCTGCACATATGAAAACCATAATGCCATTACGGGAATTTCTGATGTTGTCTAAAAATGCACTTAAATTTCAATTTTTACAAAAACATCTAATAATTGAAAAACATAATTTAAATACCTGTATATGCATATTTTGGTCGAAATAAGGTGGATATGATGGTGAATAGATGGATAGTATGGATAAATAAGATGTATTTCATAAACAAAAGAGATAAAAAACGAGGGCCAACATCTCCCCCAAACTGATGATCAAGCATGTCCTCATGCTTACTTTTTCATCTTTGACCTTCTGAGCTTTGATGTTGATCCAATTCCTGATCCTGAAACTTCTTGTTGTGCTGCATATAGAAGATAATCCATATATTTTCATTGTTCTTCCTTGTATATGGAGGTCTTAACCTTCTGTTTCTCATATTTGGCCTTCCAGGAATTTTTCTCGTGAAGCCACCTGAATGCTTGTGTATAGAGAAGTTTGTTTTTTATTTTCAACTTTCTCATTTCTCCACCTATCTTCTCATTTTCTTTAACCAATTTCTCATTAGTTTTCTTTTAGGTTTCGTTTTCTTCTTTCAGGTGCCTCTCCACGATTCTACTTACCTCCAGGCTATTATTTAATTCTCTAACTTTGCTAAGGCTTTGATCTTCCTCCTTGGTATTTTTAGAAACTAAAGTAGCTTCCACCTCATTATTTAAAAAATAGGAATCTATGTCTACAAGATTTCATACACTTCTTGTTGCAATCCCTCAAGGATTTCATTTGTTTGTTTAGTTAAAGGAGATGTCTCTATGACTTGCACTTCAGGTTCTACTGAATTCCTCTTTTTCTGTCTTCTAGAAATGGTTAAAATGATGTTTCCCTCTCTACCATATCTATCTCCTAATGTTTCTTTGACCTGGTTTTAGGATAAAGAGGTGAATGCACAATATTTCTTGTTTCTTGTATTGGTTTAAGTTTTTTTTCAGTGACTTGTTCTACAAACTTATTTTCAATCAGAAAATTTTCCCAAACCATTCCCTTAACTTTCAACTGGTAATCCACAAGGATTTTTATGAGTGCCTTGTGAAGAATTTGGGCTTCTTTAGGCTTGGTCTCAGATTTTACACTCTCAATCATCTTCATCAATTTTTTATAAAAGAAGTAAGGCAAATTGATCTTGATATCTCCTTTAATATGCTTTAGTAACCTAACATGATATATGTGTGCTACATTGTGCCTGTTATCATAGGTGAAAATTTTTTGAATGATCAAAACTAGCACTTCCCAAGGTTCATTGAACCACTCCCTTGGAATCCTCTTCGACCTATCAAAAGAACCCTTTCTCTTTTTATCCGAGAAGAATGTCTAGCCCTTGTCTTTGAAATGGAATCCCTTATGATATAGTTCTCCTGGTGATGACAACTCTAAAGCTTCAGAAATATATTCTGGAGACAAAGGAATATGTAAACTACCCACCATGGTTTCATCCTGTTTGTAATTGTTTATAAATTCTCTTGTGACATCCTCATTGTGCCCTTTCAATTTTTGAAGAAATATTATTAAGCCTGACTAATAAAGGTTCTCAAATGTTTCCCTACTCCAATGTTCAATTTGAAAATCTTTGGGTTTTTTTCTTGAAGTCATATTGTCTAAAAACCATTTGATGTGCCCATCTACTGTCATTAACTTCATATTTGTAAACCAAAATTCAAATACTAGATGTTATCACAGTAGTAAGGCTTACCTCTTCTTTCCTTCTTTTGCCAGTCAATCCTTTGTTTTCTCTTTGAAAAATGTGAGCTTACTGCTTCAAATAAACACAATATTTGAGAGAGAGGTTTAAGAAAACATTAAAAAAAAAAATCATGTTTCTATTATCCTACTCTCTATTTAATTCTCTGTCTTGTTTTCTCTTTTTTTTTTAAACAATCCTCTGCCACTGTCTTGTAAAAAAAAATTGACTGTGTAAAAAAATGAAATTTTTTTATACAATAGTGTCTTGTCACCCTTTGATTTCATACAAAATTATTTTCCAAAAGCATAGCATGATGTATCTAATTTAAACTCAATTTTCATGCAAGAGAATAGCTCAACCATTTCATCAAAAATCTCATAATGAATTCATTGTTTTCCTTCAAACATTCACCAGACTCTGTCGCCTGCTATGTAAAAATACAAAAACATATTTGACCATGTCTTCTAAACCAATCTTCCTCCACAAATCCTGATTCGAATTCTTCTACTAAGTGTGCAAATAAAATTAATCTATTACACAATTCAATTAAAACGAATTCATTTGTGCAATTCAAAACAGAATTCTCCATTCTCTATTTTCATTTATTTTGAGATAGAAGACTGTGTATGAGGACATGTTAAAGCTTATCTATCTTTACAATGATCCTCGTGATCTTCTGTTGTGATCCTCGTGATATTCCTTCTAGTTTAACTAAGGTATCTGTTGTTTCAATCAGTTCCAATCTCATCAACATCCTCACTCAATATTTAACCATTTACTCACTTAATCAACAGAAGATTTAGTTGCTAATTGATGGCAGAGTATCTATGAATGGTGTCAAATCGTTTATGAGTGGTGTAAAAAACAAAATATAACGCAATGACAAGCTTTCAAGATCAAAATAGAGAACTACTTTTATAACTCTAAGTTAGATTTAACAACCCCGAGATTTATTCATGCAACCATCGTTATTTTGAACAACCAAATCTGAGTTTTCTTCTTACCTCCTCCATGGGATTTTGCCTCCTGATATCATGGTTTCTTGACAAATTTTCCAAATTTGTTGGCTTGAGACTTCAGTCAATTCCCATTATAGCTCCGTTTCTCTTCTCTGGTATATTTTCTGCCTTCTTGTCTACTTATATCTCTTCTATTCTCCTCACAGTTTTCTTCATTTTCTTCTCTCATATTTTGTGTTTATTTGTTTCTCACAGAGTTGCAAAAATGGATGCGTGCTTTGATTGCATGCCCTCCTTCTCTCACTGAGCCTTTGAAAGGTGACGATGGTGAAAAACGCAGTGTATATCAGTTGTTGCAGGTCTTAGTAATGGTGGAAATGTTCTCTTAAGTTTTACACAGTGTTGTGATATGGCATTTGAATGTATTTTGACCATTCAGCAACCACCGCTTAACCGGTTCACGCGTGGCTTTTGATTGGCTGTCATGCTGACTCTAGTGTACATTATGACCTTTTCTTTACTTATTACACAAGTCCTTCATGTTTTTCTTTCATTCTTTGTGTTGATGACCATGTCTGCTTCCATCCATCGCATCATCTCCAATTTCATATGCGCCATCATATTGCTTGTATTCACATCACTGTATGCTATCATTTCTTCGTTCCTCCATTGTTGCATGTATTATGGTCTCATCATAGTTTCATTGATAGAATACATCATTTTCATGCATTTGTTTTTCATTTCATCATATTTTAGGTTAGTTTGGATTCACTTTTTGTATTATGATTACGCACTTACTCCATTACCTTAGCTTATCACCATTTATGATTGCGCTCTTTGCATTTTGTTTGATTGTTTGAAATAGTTGTGCTATCATATGGTTTTGAACTTTAGGTTTTCTCTTTTATTTAATTTTTGAATTGACCAACGAAATGGTCATATTTTTAAAACTAAATATTTATAATGATACTAACCTCTTTGTTTGTTTATTGTAGGCCCTCCAAGGGTTTAATGTTAGCCTTTCGTTTATGATTCTTTTGTTTAGAAAAATAGGGTAGGGTATGGTATGGATAGATGATGGAATGTTTTATTAAGTAATTAGGATAGTGGTATGAATATGAATATGGATATAATAGCGCTAAAAATCATAGATGATGAAATGTAAGTGATGACAATGTAGGTGATAAAGATGTAGATGATAAAAATGTAGGTGATAAAAATGAATAACCAGTACTAAATTAGCTTTACAATTCTAGAATATTTTCACAAAAAAAATGAAATTTGAAGAGGAATTTTTACTTACTGTACTTGTATTCCCTCAAACCATTTAATGTTCATGATGGTCGATATTGTGTTTATTGTTACGACAGCTCTGGTAGACTATGTAGAGACTTTATTTCTTCTTTGCATCTGATTTGATTTAGAATAATTTTGTTCAGGTCCCTTCTATAGGTTAAACTTTGAAATTTCAGGTCCCTTCTAATATGATCTTCATTTTATGTAGATCAGGTCCCTTCTGACATTTTAAATTTTTAGGTCCCATCTGGCGTAATTTGTAATAATGTTTAGGTCACTTTTGGTGTAATTTGCAATAATGTTTGAAAATTTCTTCTATCATAATGATACAGGTCCCTTTCTAAATAATTTTCTCAATAATAATTTATGTCCCTTCTCTATATGTTGAATTATGTACCAGGTTCCTTTGTAATTTTAGTTCATATTCCGTCTTCAATTCAGCTGCTGAAAGTATTTTCATAGGTTTTTTTTTTTATTACACATCTTCCCCCAAGCTAATGATTTGACTTGTCCTCAAGTTTGCGATGTCTTGGAGGGTATATCTGAAAAAATATTTTAGTACAATAAAATGAAAATAAAAAGAGAATTCATATTGGCTAAACAAGTTGGTTTTCCGATATGAATTCGAGTTTCTATTGTGCCAGTTTCTAAGATTTTCACAACCAAACTCTTTTATTATTATATATATATATATATATATATATATATATATATATATATATATATATATATATATATATTATCATTATTCTTCCTCTAGAATTATGGAATGCATATTACTATTCTGCCCCATTAGTTCCCGATCTGACTCCATCAAATTTTTTTTCAGAAAATCCTCTTTATTTATAGGCTTATTGTAAATTTTAAGCCTATGTCCATTAACGATAAACGAAACAGATGCTTCGTCAATTTTTTTTATCTTGACATCTCCATTGTCAATGAATTCTTCAATCTCAGATGGACCAAGCCAATGAGTTGTGAATTTTTCTTTGAGATATTTGAACTTGGAGTCGAACAAGAGTGCTCAATCTCCTTTTTGAAACACTTTATTCTTTATGAATTGATTATGCCATTTGATCCTTTGTTCTTAGACAAGATATGTGTGTTCTAATGCTTTTTATCGTATCTCATCCAGTTGGTTTAATTCCATAATTCTTTGTTGTTGTGCCTCAGACAATTCCATCCCCAATTCTGTTGCTAGCTTGTATGTATGTATTTGAAATTTTATGGGTAATAGGACTTCTTTTCCATACACTAACTGATATGGATTGAACCAAGTTGTGTTTTTCTAAGTTATCCTATATGCCCATAGTGCATCTTTCAATTTTTTTGACCAGTCCTTTTTGTTCATTTGTATAGTGTTTTTCATGATGTTCTCTAGGACTTTCTTTGTTGATTCCACTTGTATGTTTGCTTGAGGATGATACGGTGTTGATTTTCTATGTTTGATCTTGTATTTATCTATAAGATCTCAAACAAGTTTTGATGTGAATTGTGTGCCTCGGTCAGTTACTATCGGTCTCGGAAATCCATACCTTACAAATATCTCTTCAAACGGAAAAGACACAACAATATCTTATGATTCCCGTGCTACTGCCTTTGCCTCCACCCATTTAGTTACATAATCTGTACATACCAGGATGTACTTCTTTCCATTGGATGGAGGGTTGATTGGTCCCATGAAATATAAAGCCTAATATTCAAATGCTTCAATCAGTACTTGTGACTTTAATGGTTTTTCATATGATGCCACTGGTCTACCAATTCTTTGGCAGTTGTCACATATTTTCACATAGGCCTTGGAGTCTTTGAAGATGGATGGCCAGTAGTAGCCAAGTTTCACACTTTTTATGTTGTTCTCTTATCTACAAAATGACCATCACATGGTTCATCATGACATGCTTTCAAAATTTCAATAATTTCATCTTCTCTAACACATTTTATAATCATTAGATCAGCACCAGTATAAAATAGATCTCCATTGACCCATCTATATCTAGCAATTTCTCTAATTATTCTTATTTTCTGCTTGTTTGTGTAATGAGATGGTAGGATGCCATAAGATAAATAGTTAGCTATATCTGCAAACCATGGATTTTTGACATTTATAGAAAATAGATGTTCATCCGGAAAAGTATCTAATACTGGATTTGGATCACTAGATGAATGTAGTCTTGACGGAAAGTCTGAAACTTGATTATCTTTGCCTAGTCGATATTGTACAATAATATTAAATTCTTGCATTAATAATAGCCATCTAGTTATTCTACCATTTTTGATTGATTTGTTCATTAAATATTTTATAGCCAAATTATCTGTGTGGATATAAAATTTATACCCTGTTATATAATGTTGAAATTTATTAACTGCATGTACTACATCTAACATTTCTTTCTTTCTAACAGTGTAGTTCAATTCTAGCAGTGTTAAGCTTTTTTTTTATGAAATATATGGCATAATTAAACTGATTATATTTTTGTCCAAGTGATGCTCTGATAGTTGTATCAGATGCATCAGTTGAAATGTGAAATGGAAAATACCAATGAGGTCCTCGAAGAATGGGTGCAATTGAAAATTTTTCTTTTAATTTTTCAAATGCATTCTGACAATTATTTGTCCATTGGAATTCCACATCTTTCTCAAGTAACTTGAATAATGGCAAAGATATTTTACTGAAATTTTCAATAAATCTCCTATAGTAGCCTGCATAACCCAAGAAACTTCTAACTTCATTTTTTGTTGTGGGTGGTGTTAAATTCACAATGACTTGAATTTTTGTCGGGTCCACCTTAATCCCTGAAGAAGAAATATGGTGTTCCAACACTATCCCCTCAGTTAACATCATAAAAAAATTTTCATTACTGAGTGATAGATTTGTCTCTATGCATATTTTTAACACTTTTACAAGATTTTGTAAACAATCATCATATGTTGTACCATACATAGTGAAATAATCCATGTAAACTTCCACACACTCATCAATCAAATTAGCAAAGATTTCTAGAACTGCTCTCTAGAAAGTAGCAGGTGCATTATGTAAACCAAAGGGTAATGCATTATATGCATATGTTCCCCATGGGCATGCAAATGTTGTCTTATCTTGATCTTCCAATGCTATCTTTATCTGATTGTATTCGCTAAATCCATCAAGAAATGAAAATAATTTGTTTCCATCTAATGAATCTAACACTTGATCAATACATGGTAAAGGAAAATGATCTTTTAATGTAGCTTTATTGAGTTCTCTGTAATCCACACAAATTCTCCATTTCCCATTTTTCTTAGGTACTACAACTAAGGGTGAAACCCATTGACTATCTGAAATAGGATAGATAAATCCAACTTGTAATAGTTTATGTAATTCTTCTTTCACTATTTCCTTCATCATAGGGCTCATCCGTCTTTGTGGTTGTCTTACAGGTTTTATTTGATCATCAATGTAAATGTGATGGATGCATGTTTTTGGATGAATTCCTGGCATGTCTTTGTAATCCCAGGCAAAATATTTTGAATATTTTTGCAACAATGTTATTATCTTTTCCTCTTGTGATGATTGTAAGTTATTACCAATATTCAAATGTCTCTCAGGACTGATTTCAATGATTTTTATTTTTGAATTAGTAATTGAATTTACAGGAAAAATGATTTCAAATGTATTTTTCAAGGACTGAATAGTGAAATTTTCCTGAAAACATTCATTTAAAAGATAACTAGCAGCTTCATATTGAGTTACTCTAAGCTTCTATGAAATATTTTGTTCTGAAATGAATAGATCTAATAAGTCCTCATTTTCTTCCTCCTCTCTAAAATTATAAACTTGACTAAGACTAAGAATATATTAAAGCTCTTGTGATTCTTATCCATCAAGCCATAATAATAAAGAAGGAGATTGAGCAGGAGGATATAATGTAACATGTTTTCTTTCATCTCCATGTGCGATAATCATACTTCCTGACCTGCATCCAATGTAAGCATCTGCAGCGGGTAACCATGGTTTTCCTAAAATTAAGGGATGCCCTCCCAAATTTGTTTTTGGCTGCAAAATCAAGAAGTATACAGGATACTCCCATGAATCTAGTGAGACAATGATATCTTCCAATATACCTTCTGGTACAACTTTAGATCTATCAGCAAGTTCTAAAACTGTAGTAGTAGGTATAATGTTTTTCATATTTAAATGTTTCATAGTCTTTGTAGTCATAACATTGATAGCTGCTCCAAAGTCTATTAAAGTATTTGGCACTAAAAATTTGTTAATAGAAATGGTAACCATAGGAATTCCTGGATCAACATACTTTTCAATGGTTGTGTTTGTAGACATGAGACTTGCTAGACTTCCAATTACCTAGATTGTAGGTGGATCCCTCCTTCTTCTGCCATATTTATTAATGCATAATTCCTTTACTGTTTTTGCATATATCAGAATGTATTTAATTGCTTGCAACAAAGAAATTTTAACATATGTGTTTTCCAATTCATCCAGAATATTAAATTCAAGCAGAGATATTGGAATATTCTATTGTATCGATCTCTCTGCATATGGTGGAGTCTGTGTCATAATATATTTACCTTTCTAAATTTGATTTTCTGGTTGAGATTGTTAACTTTGTTCTGCTTGTTCAATTTCTTCTTCAATTATCGAAGGAGAATATTTTTGTAACACCTTCCCAGACCTTAGGTGGACATCTTGTATGGGAATAATTGAATAAGTCAGATAATATGTTGCCTCTTCCACATGATATGCTGGTATATCCACCTTTTTACTTGGATTAGCTACTAGCTGAGCTGGAAATTGTGTCGGTCTAGGAGGTGGTTGGTTAGTGGGTAGCTGAAGTTGCTGCGGTTGAGTTAGCATTGGTTGGTTTTGAGGTGGATATGGCATTGGTTGATGTTGCTAGAATTTTTTATATTGAGGAAATGGTTGTGGAGGGTATGGTTGTTGATATTGATACTGCTGGGGATACATATTCTGTGGTGGTTGGTTTCCATAACCATATCCCCTCCAACCTTGTGCAGGTTGGTTTTGATATTGTTGTGGTGGAATTGGTGTATTCCATGTATTTTGAGGATATTGAAAATTTTGGGGGTTTTTTTGAGGGAATTGTTGAGGCATCCTTGGTTGCCAAGGTCTCCTTGGTGCCACATAGTAGAGAGAATCTACTCCTTGCACTTTTTCTCCTTGCAATTCTTTTAATTTGGGACATTTTTTTGTTTCTTTATTTTCTGTGCAAAGTCCACACACGTGTATACCTTGCAAAGGAAATTCCCGAAGTGGATGTTTTTGCCTACACTTTGGACAAAAAATTGCTAAGATCTCATCTTTCTCTTATTTCTTCTTCTTAGCTTTTAAGACATCTACTTGTGTTCCAAAAGTGCTTAGAGATATTTTTTGAACTTTTCTAGCAAGCTTCCTATCTCTTCTCTTGTTACTGCACTTGCTGCAGATTTGGAAGATTTTGATGAAATATCTCTCTTTCCAATATTTGATCTTGGCCTAGAGTATTTCTGAGATAGTTCAGAAATTCCTTCAAATGGTAAATTGGAGATATCTCATTTTCCCATTACATTAAGAATGTCTAAATACTCATCTCTGATACCCTTAAGAAAAATGGTGCAGATGGTATCATGACTAAGAGAATGATGTTTGGATTTCTGTAAATTGTAAAGGAATCTTTCCAAATATTCTTCCAAACTTTCATCTTCTTTTTGTGTCATTCTGAAAATGTCTTCTTTCGAGTCTCTAGCCCTGCAGTAAGCTTGATAATTTTTTAGAAATTTTTTCTTCATATCCTCCCAAGAAGCAATTGTATGTTCTCTTAATCCCATGAACCATTTCAAGGTTGCTTCTTTTGTTGTGTGCGTCATCAGTATATCCATAATTTCTACACAAGATATCAAACTCGAAAATCAATGCATTAGGATCTTCTATTGACATTCCATAGAAATTAGGCAATACGAAAGGTGGAATGTTTTTCATTTTTATTTCTTCTCCTAGTATTTCTCTTGCATTTAAAATAGGAAAGCCAAAAATAGTTTCCTGATCATGGTTAACTTCTTTCTCATTTTCTTGTGTTCTTCTGTTTTTATTTTCTCTTCTTGCTTCTTTCTCTATTCTTCTAAGTGATTTTTCTCTTTTGTCTTCCTCTGCCTTCCTTTCCGCCTCAATTATTCTTTATTCTTCTCATTGTCTTCACCATTCCCTTTGTTTTCTTTCATATTCTAGTCTTTGTTCAGGTTTCATGTTTCGTCTAGTTGATCCTTCTCCTTCTTCAGCCATTTATTGTTCAGATATTTGTAGTGTTTCGATATGAGATTGATTTTATATTTCTTCAACTAATTTGATTCCGTCAAGGACAGGTTTCTCTAGTTGTTCAACAATTGATTTTCTTGTGTCTTTTTGTTTCCATACGGAAAGAGGTTCTTTAGGTGATTGCTTTTTCTTTACCTCTAAGGCTAACAAGATTTGTATTTCAACTAAAGTTAATCTTTGTCCTGATCTCTATTTTAACTCTTCTATAGTAGGTCTTCCAGCAACTGGTGTTGTTAGTCCTGTGGATGAATGAGCTATTGGGGGGTTTTTTTTCACAAATATACCCTTCTTATCTATATTTCTAGGCATAAGAAAACATTTCTTGAAAGAAAAACTGTGTTTTTGTTGTTTTTGGTGATTTATATTTTTTTTTATCTTTTTGTCTTCCTACTTGACCGTTTTGAATATGCTTCCCCAGCAACGACACCAAAATGTTGGTTCAATTTACTGCTGTAAACTAACACAAGTATTTATTATCAATCCGGGTTAGTGAAACTTAGAAGCATACCCAAAGTATATGGGTTTCAGTTGTGATCAATTTAGAACATGGTTTATTAATTATTAGGGAAATTCCTATTACAAATATAAATCTAACTTAAAAAATTTCTCAATTCAAATGTGTAATCTGAAGCAATAGAATCTCCTAACTTAAGAGATTTGTTTGTCCTTCTCTAACAAGATTATCTTATGAATTAGACGTCAAAAACTACTTAATTGAAAAATATATTAAGATACATGAAGCAATAATTGAAGAGGCTCTTCACTAAATAGGTCCTGATTGTCCTTCATCATATATTCATTTATCAGTAATTCTATTGCTAAAAACAGGTTTTCAGAAAATCATGTAAAAGCATGTAAAAGCATGTAAAGATGAATCCTAACTGAAGATCTTGATTAGATAGAAAGAATTTTTAACTTAAACACTTGTTTGTCCTTTCATATTCAAGTTAAGAATTATCATTAGATTCATCAATACTCAGATATAATCAGCATAAAAAAATTAAGCATAATTAAACTAATTCAGAAATTACAACTAAAAAATAAAATAAGAAGTGCACTTAGCTCGGTGTGGGGGCCCTCCACCCTTGCCTCACACACTGAAGGTGAATTCATCTACTTAAAACTTAAATCAATCAACCAGCATATAAAAACATCAAATATGATAGAACATATCTTCAATTATGTCTCAAAGTCTCAGAAATAATAATGTTAAGTCATACAAGTTCTACATATCAATGCCTTCAAAGTTTGAGGCTTAAATAGATAAAGTACTTAACAAACTAATCTAAAATATATCCTATAGTCATAATTATCCTTATCTTATCAAATAAAGTCGAATTCATTCATCATATCCATCAAAATCTAGAAAATCCCACAAAATAAGAGTTTTGACCTAGTTTCTAGGGATCCTCCATAAAGATAGATCATGTTTGACGGCCTTTGACCAAGCCTATTAAAGCTCAGTTTGACTGTGCCAACAAGTGTACACTTATTCTTAGTTCCCAAGCCTTCTAGAAATATATCCAACTTGAGCCCAAGTGTCCTGCACATATGCAAACCATAATGCCATTACAGGAATTTTTGATGCTGTCTAAAAATGAACTTAAATTTCAATTTTTACAAAAACATCTAATAATTGAAAAAAATAATTTAAATAACTGTATATGCATATTTTGGTCAAAATAAGGTGGATATGATGGTGAATATATGAATAGTATGGCTAAATAAGATGTATTTTATAAACAAAAAGAGATAAAAAAGGAGGGCCAACAACGTACTCAATACCATCTTTAAACAAGTGATACTTATTCTCATGGCGATGAAATAATGCTTTCCTATCATACATATAATGACTTCCCAATACAATAACTAATATCTTAATTGCCACCACATCAAGTTCAACTTCATCAATAAAGTTTGAATTGATGGAAAATCTTAGTAAGCACTTCCTTGTAACCTGCAAGTTTTCATTCTTGCATATCCAACCCAAACGATATGGTATTGGATGTCTAATAGTTTCGAGGTCTAGCTGCTTAACCAAGTCTTTGGAAATCAAGTTAGCTTGTGACCCACTATCAAAAAGTGTATCAATCTTGGCATATGTTTAGAGACAACTCTAATATGGAAAAGTTATATTCTTGTATCTTCATCATGAGTAACATTTGAACAATTTGAAGAACTAGTACTTGCAATATGTTTACCTTTCAAACCCATGGATGTAATTTTACCCTTCTCCTTGGCTTTCAATTTGTTTGGGTTCAATTCTGGATGAAGTTCACAATAGTGGTATTCATCATGGCCAGTCTTTGAACATTTTTTGCATGTGAGTTTTTCCTTCTCTCTTTTGACAGAGCTATTTCTTTTTCCTCTTCCATAAAACATTCCCTTTCATTTACCCTCACTTTCACTTTTCTCATCTATGTTTTGTTTCCTTCTTGCCTCTAAGTGTGTCGCTTGAACACAAACTTCATCTATGTTTGTGGGATTAAACATGAGTATAGTGTTCCTAAGGTAACTATGCAAACCCCCGACATACTTTAACAAAGTTTCTTGAGAATATAAATTAATACCCAAAATAATATCTCTTCTCCTAAATTCATGAGTATAATATTATGCACTTTTCCCATTCAATTGTCTAAAAAATTTCCAATCCATAATTTCCTTTTACATGTAAGCTAATGGATAGAATTCCCTTTTAATGGAAGCAATAAAACTTGACCAAGACATAGAGATCTTACTGTAGTTTTTAATATCTTCTTGAGTCCTTGCTTCCCACCATACAAGTGCAAATCCTTCCATTCTCAAAGAAGCCAATTAAATCTCTATGTGATCTTCATGAAGGTTCTTAATCCTGCAGTACACATCCAATTGATGTATCCAATTGTCAAGCCTCTCTGCATTTATCTTGCCATTATAAATTGGAAGCTCAAGTTTGACATCTAGTTTGAGTAAGAGTATCTTTCCTTTTGTGGCTTTTGAGTGACTGTGAGTGGTTTTTGTGGTGGAAGTGGAAGATGATGCTAATGAAGATGATGACGATGATGAATATAGTGGAGATGCAGGTGGATTTCCTCTACTACCCTTTGAAATCTTCTCTTCATCCTTCTTACCATCTGAATTCCCTTCTCCATGTGGAGGCTTAGAACCTTCTCCTACCATCCCAGCAGTAAATACATCAAACATAATTTTAACCATCCTCTTTATGTCATTGAAGTATCTCTTGACATCCTCCTCTTCTGAATTTCCTTTAGTCTCTCCAACACTTGACATGATGGCTATGGATTCAAGCTCAACTTCGTACGATTATACCTCTTCAATCAACTCAGCTTCTTGTACAATTTGCACCTCTTCAATCTCAGCTTCTTGAGACAAAACTTGAGGTGCTTCAAGTGCAGCTATGAGTGGAAATTTGGGTGAAGATGGTGCTCTTGTAGCTCTCCTTCTTCTGGTCCTAATCTCAGTACTTGCAACCAACAATTTCCCTTCATGTTTCTGCAACTTTAACCTTGTCAGCATCACAAATTTGAAACCATCAAACTTGCACAAAACTCAAAGAAATATCAAGAAAATAACCTGCCTTTCCACCAAGCTCTGATAACAAATTGATCTGAATATGTATGTTCGTTTTGTTGTGCTAATTACACGTTCACATTTATAAATTTATTTATTGATCTTATGCTTGATGTACATGTTTCCTTGTTTCTTATGTGTCTAAAACAAGTAATTTAATTGAGGTTTTATGAGTGAATTCAAGAGTAAAGTATGAATTTAAAATTTTGAACAAAAGAAACATCAAGAATAGAAAACCATCATAATTGATCCATCAACACAATTTTTTTATGAAGGAGTTCACCCGTCTTGGGCTACATCTCCTTGGTCTAACTTCCATGGCTTGTACCTCTGTGTTAGCTCAATAGTGAAAAAAATTATGTTCACATGCATCAAATGGTCTTGAAACATACTCCAATGAGTTCAAAATGTCTAAATATATCATAAATAACTATTCATTCACTCAATTTGGCCTTCAGCTGATCTAGGCATGGCCTTCCTTCATGGTGGCCCTAGGTTTCAAAGTTTTTCAAAGTAAGAAAAAAACCTGTATAATTTCTCCTCTGCATATGAAACCTGTTCCAATGTGTTCATAGCATGCCAATATACTAGGAATGACTTTTCCTGAGCCAAAACACGTTGAAAATTGCTCAAGATATGACCTATTCAATTTTTCCCTAGATGATTCCTACAAATCTGGAGAAGACTCCAGATAACTCCGATAAATTTGGAAATTCTTCCAAAAATGGTGGCTCTGCTAACTCCACCACTAATTAAATCTGGGATTAATTAATTTTTAAACACGCTTAAATCATGGATAAGTGAGGTTAGCACTAAACACACAATTTATAACAAATCTGGTTTAGTGATATGATAAGAGCATTATCCTAGGCTAATGTCGTAATTAAAATTTGTTAACCATAATAAGAACGCATTACTGTGGGCTCCTGACGTCGGTTCTGGTATATGGTCTTATGGGAGGGGGATGGTGCCCTCAAAACCCCCATCGTTGAACACATAACAATTGAAATATATGTCGAAGCCCTATGAGGCTAAGACCCAACACGGTAGCTTGGCAGTAAAGTAGCTGGATGGTGTGGGGGAGGTCGTGGGTTTGACCTGGCCCTCTCACTATAATTTTTCTCCACTGGAATTGTAATAACCCATAGTTTTAATAATAATATGACATTGAAATATTTTCAAATGCGGACTTTCCAATCATATTAATTCAGACCATGGTTAAAATATGCAAAACTTTAATTATAAGGTTTGGAAAAAAAAGAAAAAAAAATATATATATATATATATATCTATATATATATATATATATATATATATATAGATATCCAACCTTAATACATAAAAAAATAGTTCTAACACATAATAATTCATCATGAACCCAAATTCAACCTTGGACGACATTGGGAAATTTCACCTTCTCAAACCCAAACTGGCGAATCCTGTTGTGACACTTGTCACAGTGCCACTCGAAAAAAAAATGGAGAATATTCCTTGAATATACCTAGAGTGTTCACTGGGCTTCCATGTCATCAACTTGTCATGTTCTACATTTTTTTTTTAAAATTGCCTATTATGAACAACGGTAAGCAGGTTATAACGTCTTTATCTGGAGTCGGTTTTCGACGAAAGTAATCGTGCTAGATTCCTTGCGATGGTCCGGCCACTTTTGTTCAGCTCTCAATAAATTCTGAGCACTTTCATTTTTGACCTAAATACTAAGCCTCTGATCATAATCTCTCTTTTATATTCATTAATAAAACATCTGATTTTTTCTTTCTATATTTGTCTAATCATTTTCACAAATATTCTAATGTTCCTTGATCTATTAGATAGATTATTTTCATGAATATTATGTATTGGATTAATTTTTTTGTTACCTCTTGATCATCCATAGGTATTCGTGTGTTACTAGTAGAAAGGAGCGAGCCTAAGGGATCGTGGATCAAGCCCATCATCAAAGTATTCAAGCATAGCATCGGGAAAAGGTAACCCTATCTCCTTTCTTGTCACATTTTGAATATTACCTAAGGAAGCTTGCATTAGAAAGTCTCACAAGATTCTAGACCCACTCTAGGGCTAGAATTGCTAGACGTTTTTTGAGGTTCGCAACAGGCCCATAGCCATAGGCAAGGGCCCGTATCCATAGGCAAGGGCCTATGTGAAATCATGTAGTAATCGAAGAGGTATTTACAGCGATGCATCGTGTGTGTCAAACATATATAATATGACCAAGATACAACCCTGGGAAGTTGGCTACCCAACTAACCCCAACGGGGCACACAAACTCTTAGTGTTCCATCTCCTGGGGTTATGTTTTTGGTTTTTTATAGTTTTCCCTTGTTGTTCAATAATAAAAATTCCCTTTAGCCTCATTGTAACATAATTCAGAGGCATGTAGCCACCACATCTCTTCTCAAAGATAAGTTACCATCGCCTGAGCTAGTTTATTTCCATTTTGTCTGTAAGCATATTTCAGCTCTTTGATACTAATGAAATGAAGTGTTATTTATGTTGCATCTCTATATTTATGGTTATATCTGTATTCTATTGTATTCAAATGAATTTGACCTAAAGAGATGATGTTGGAGTTCCTTGAAAGCTCGATTACACTTTTTTGATTGCCATCAATACCTATACTCTATAGTAGAATTGTGGCATAAAATCATTCAATGATTCAAAATTGTGAGATATGACATCTACAATATCGACAATTCAAATCTATTATCTCTATGTGGGATATTATTGAATACTGGCAGCACTTAGTATCATCGAATAATTTCAATATTTGTGGTATCAAAAGGATGACAGTGATATATGGTCTGAAGCATCATTCTATGGCATTGAATTGTTTTACCAAGATAGCTAGACAGGAAGAGCACACTATAGCTACAACAATGTTTATGATGAATAGTATACAGAAGTCATATATTTTTGAATCACAGTGAAGGATGTATATGGGATTTTTTGATTACAATTACTTATTTGAATAAGGGACCTGAACTATGAATGTTGATGTCGAAAAACTATTACAAAGGACTTTGCAAAATCATATTAGTAAATTATACCCTATTCTATGTAATATTCCCAAATGGGAAAAGCAGGAATAGAGTGAAAAACGTTGGAAAAATAGTGTAAATCATCATATAAAAGAAATAGGCCAATATGGAGACCTTTCATATGTTATAACAGTAGAAAAATATGCATAAATAATGGGCCATAAGATACACAACAAGAAAGATCAAGCCTCCAATGGACAAAATCTCTCAGAAAGAGGTGTTGCTACTATATATAAAGACTGGAAGACTGTTACAGTGTTGTTTTAAATGCACTACTACAGCAAATGGTTATACAATAGATTTAAGGCTGATATGTGCCTCAGAAGATAGATCTACTACATATCTGAGCATTGTACAACCTCCTTTGAAGAACCCCTTAAGGGTTTTCAGCAAAACACCATATACAAGATGGGGATCTAGGCCTTAGGGCTGAAGATCCACTACAAAATATAGATCTAGAAAGTGTGTCTGATCGGATATGATAATTAGAATAGCCTGCTCTAGTAGATACTCTAAATGAAAGATAGATTGTTAGCCCCCTAATTTGCTCTCTTTTTACCATTTTCCCCTTCCTAAATCATAACCATTTACCCCTGTTTTACCCCTTTTATGCACCCTCATCCTGCACTAGTCGAGGCACGGTGACATATTTCGTATAAAATTTATTTTTCATATTTTAATTAAACTTAGCATTAATTAATTATTTATTGCATGATTTCTTACTTTTAATCATTATTTGTAACTTATCAATATCTCCTATGTTTATTTGGTAGTTAGAGTACTTACTGTGACTGTTGATCCTAGTGCAGGATCGGATCTTGCACCGTGTCCAGCACAAAAAATATTTGCAGCAGATTCAAACCTCCTTGATCACCGCCTTTTCTTGATCCACTTCAGCCACGATAGTAGAGTAATCCAAAGGTAACCGAAACCAAATCCGTGAAGGACGAAAGCTGGAGATTAGCTATGGCCAGTTCTGTTAACTGTATAATTTTGAAGACCGTAAAAGCTAAATTCTACGTTTAGTTATGTAATCAGTTAAAGGATCTATTTTTGCCTTTGGCCAAAGGTCTATATAATGTATAATGTAAATAGGACTAAGTGTTGAGGAAGATTTTTTGATATAGAGGAGAACAGAAACACAGCCGAGAGGCGGTAGCACGTCATTGTATTTTGTTATCACCCAAATCTGGGTTGGATGATGCATTAATGTATGTACTTGCCTTAATGAATTAATAAAAGGAGCTCCGCCTCATGTTTCGAAAATTATGTTTCTGCATCGATTTGATGAATTGATTAAGGTACTGAGCAGTGTTTCTATTTAGAAGGGAAACATGCTGGTTGGCTAGGGCCTAGCCAACCCAACACGTTTACCTTTCCAAGTGTGGTTTAATCTTAAGCACATGTATTCTTCTCTGATTGCAAGAGGATTCGTTGTGTGAAGTAGATAAATTTCCTTTTCCTGCAATTTATTTTCGTGCACTTGATTTCAGATTGGTTTTCCTCCACCTGGTCCAAGCAGGAGAAATGAACCTGCACTAGTGCTCGTTGGTGTGATATCTATTTTTTCTGCAATTCTATTTGATTGTTTTTCTAGCCTGGTCCAAGTAGGAGAAATGAACCTGCACCAGTGCACATTGGTGTGATGCAGCAAACTTTCTTAGTTTAACTTCCCGCAACCCTCTTTCTTTCATTAAATGCTTATTATAGGATAAACATATATATTGATTGTTTCTTTATTTCTGCATTCAGTTAAGACCAGAAACATTCATTTTTATCTGTGCAATTTGATTTAACAGTATAATAGCACTTGTAATAATTAAACATTCATTTTAAGAATTAAATGCTAAGTGCAGGAACCTCTAACCTGGTGCAAGAACTAGTTTCTTGCCACGAGATCTGAGTGCTTCGAACCTGGAAAAGTTTGAGCCCTTGCATGAAGTAAAAAAAACCTTTAGTAAAGACACTATCTATACCTTCTGCATAAATCTCTGTTCCTGCACTAGTGCAAGCAGACTGCGAAAGTGCAAGACAGATTAGTGGAATAAGGAAATCTTAAAGAAGTAGATTTAAGGGCCCATCTGATGAGACTGCTAAGTATCTCTGCTAAAGAAAAACACACACTCAGTAATTAAACAATAATTAGCTGGAGTGATTTCCTTTAATTCCCTTTTGCAAATGCATTCTTTCTTGTTCCAGTCTTAGATTATTTTTGATGATTCAAGTTGCCTTCTTTTCTCTTTTTAATTTGATTCTGCAATCTTTCCCTTAAAGAAAGTAGGGATTTATATTAGGGAAGTTCATACCATCTCTGGCATTGCCTGTGCTTCGTCTCTAAGTTTATGAATCCCCTGGGTTGACAAATTAAGTGTTGAGGAGTTTGCTTAAGTGTAATTCTTGCACCCAACATTTTGGTTCCGTTGTTGGGGAGGCGATTTGATTTGGTAAGAATTTTCTGATTATACAATAGAGGTAATTTTTTCCATATTTCTGCAGTATTTTTTGGAAGAGCTTCTTTGAAGGAATTTTACTGGTGTTAATTGATTTCTGACAACATTTTTACTAGATGTTGTTTGTTATTTTTCTTTATTTTTTTGAAATTAATGCCTAGAAAAGGTAAGGGTTCGAAGCCCACTAAGGGCAAAAAGAATTTTTCTCATATTGGGTCTCCTTATGTAAGCAAGAAGCCCAATTCAATTCAAACCCATCACACAGGAACAATCCACCTGGATTCTGGTATGAACAGATCATGTGTGGATCAGCCTGTTGAGAGTGGTACAAGTAAAAGGGAAACAATGGTGGACCATGAAGATCGTTTGGAAGGGACTGGTGAAAACCAGGTAAGTAGAGAACAATCCACTTTTGTGTTTCCAATTGTGGATCCTGATACTGTGGCACAAATGAAGAATATTACACCATCATCTCTCCCTCATTTCCATGGTAAAGTTCATGGCGATCCTAACTCTTTTCTATTCGAGTTTGTTATTCTGTGTAGAAGTTATGATTATTCAACTAACGCTCAGAAGTTAAGATTATTTCCTGTTACTCTCAAGGACTCAGCTCTATGTTGGTTTATGGGGTTAGGAGGAAACACTATAAACTCTTGGGATCAGATGAAGAGAGTGTTTTTGTCTAAATATCAAGAATATTGCAAAACTTGGGACATGTTGGATGAGATTTTTACAATCATACAGGATGATGATGAAACTCTTGAAGATTACCTGGAAATATTTCTGTATATTTTACAAAGGTTGAAACTTAAGTTTGATCCCAGTACTATTAGAACCTTGTTCTTAAGAGGACTTACTGATAATACTAGAAATAAATTAAATCTGTTAGGACAAGGTGATATTTCTCAGCAAACTTTTGAACAAATTTGTGAATTATGCAGGAAATTTTGAAGAAATCAGTATAGATATGGTAGAAGAACTCGAAATAGAAATAGAAAAACTGAATCTACTAATGCTAT
This sequence comes from Pinus albicaulis, assembly GCA_034641835.2. Lineage (NCBI taxonomy): Eukaryota > Viridiplantae > Streptophyta > Pinopsida > Pinales > Pinaceae > Pinus > Pinus albicaulis. The sequence goes on along the minus strand of CM076574.1, from coordinate 1,242,303,399 downwards.
GATTATTGGACTAGAAAATAAAATGGAAAACATGAAAATTGATATAATGAATACTATTACCAAATAGTTAGACTCTTTAAAATTCCAACAAAAACTCATGAAGGAAATAGAGTCATTATGTATTTTCTGTCCTAAATGTAGAGACAAGCATCCTCCTAAGGAGTGTCCTCTTAATTTGAAAGAAACTAATAAGTGTGCTATTTGTGCAGAAGACCATGTCATAGAAAAATGTCCCTCTATACCTATACTTAAGGTTGTATTTACAGGGGGACAACCTGAAGCTGAATACTTGTATGTTATGGGAGCAAGAAGGAATTGGCCTCAGGTAGGTGTAGGTATGGCTCCTGAATTTTCTCCACACTATTTTGGTTATAATTCACATGCATATTCTTATCCTAACACTAATCTGCAGTGGCAGTATGGGAATCAATATTAGCATGGGAAACCTTCTCAACCATGGCAACAAGGTTGAAAAGGGCCAACTCATTTTCCATATTCCCACTAGCCACCTATGCAGTCATATCCATCTACACATACACCTTATTCAATGCCTCAACTTCTAAGTCAGTCTATTCCACCGTTGCCTTTACCTCCACCCTTTCGACCTCCTTGGTTTCCTGCTCAACCTATGCCCAATACTAACAATAATAAAGCATTGCAAATTATCTATGTAACAAACCCACCTTTACCATTTGAATACCAGTCTATTCTAGTTGGGGTTCATGATATTCAATTAAGATCGGGAAGGACTGTAACATCAGAAAATTAGAAGCAACCTATGGTGATTGTTGAAGAGAAAGGAGGAGAGGAAACTCTTAACCATTCTCCGAAAGCTGTCACTAAGAAACCTTTACCCTCTGAATCCTTGCCGTCTTCTTCCAACCATTCTCCCTTCCTAGAGAGGCTAGTAATGGAAAGAAGTGAGCCTATTTCTGAGACTAGTTTGGCATCTAAGCTTCAAAATATTTTTATTAAGATACCTTTGCTTCAAGCCATTAAAGAGATCCCCATTTGTACGAATATTATTAAGGAACTCTATCTCAAGAAACCCATAAGGAAGAGATTGGAACCCCAAAACATTCAATTTTTTGGTAGGGCAATAGAGTTGATGACAAGATGTGTATCTGTGGAAAAATATACTGATCCCGGAAACCCTGTTGTCTCAGTTCAGATTGGTAATGTCCTTGTCTCTAATGTTCTTATAGACCTGGGAAGCCATTAATGTCATGACTAGGAAAACCATGGATCAACTTCAATTATCTCGTCTTCGCCCTACTCCCACTGTGCTTGAATTGGAAAATAGATCTAAAATTAAGCCAGAAGGAGTATTGGACGATGTGATCATCTCATTAGATTCTTGGGAATATCCTGCTGATTTCATTGTGCTTCAGCCAAAGAACCTAGTAGGGGGACATCCTTTGATCTTGGGTTGACCATGGCTTGCTACAGCTGATGCATATATTGGATGTCGTTCTGGTGATATGTATATTTCGCATGGAGATTCTAGGAATAAATTTTCCTTATACCCCCCCGCCAGATCTATTTAGGACCTTCGAGATACTTTATGGTTGGATCAAAGCAGTGATGAGGAGACTCAACCCATTTCCCTTATTCATCATTATACTTGGTCTTCACAAGAAGATGAGATTCACAATTTCCTGAATAATCTAGACACTATGCCTAATTTTGAGCCATTGAGCCAGATTTTTAGCCTAGATTTTCAAGATAATCATGATTCTCATTCTTCTGTACCACTGCATTTGACCACTCCCTTGAGTACTCCTAAGCTTGATAACACTCTTGTTGAGATTAGCCCTGGTAAATCCTTGCATATTAGTTCAGATTTGGACTCATCTCAGCAGGAGCAGCTTGTGAATTTGTTGCAAAACCATCTTAGTGCCTTTGCTTGGGGCTATGAAGATATGAAGGGTATCCCTCCTGAAACTTGTACACATCATATCTATATTCAGGAAGGAACCCGACCTATCCGACAATCCCAATGTGAATGAGTCTAGCTCTAAGAGATATTGTGAAGGAAGAAGTACAAAAACTCTTGGATGCCGGTTTTATCTATCCTATTTCCAATAGTCAGTGGGTCTCTCCATTAGTGCTATTCCCTAAGAAAGATGGAAGGTGGCGTATTTTTATTGATTATCGAGAATTAAATAAATCCACTCTCAAAGATTACTTCCCTCTCCCTTTTATTGACCAGGTGCTTGACACCTTTGCAGGAAAGAAATATTTTTCCTTTTTGGATGGCTTCAGTGGTTATAACCAAATACAGATTACACCCGAAGATCAAGATAAAACTACTTTTACATGTCCATGGGGTACCTTTGCTTATAAAGTACTTCCCTTTGGTTTATGTAATGCTCCGACTACCTTTCAAAGGGTAGTCCTGGCTATTTTTGCTGATCTAGAATTTGTGGAAATTTATATGGATGACTTTCTGTGTTTGGTGATTCTTTTCAGGAAGCTCTAAAAAATCTTGAGAAAGTAATTCTTCGTTGTCAGGAAGCCCATCTTGCTTTGAGTGACAAGAAATGTAGATTAATGTGAAAAGCGAGAGTGGTACTTGGCCATTTGATTTTTGATAAAGGTATCCAGGCTGATCCAGCAAATATTGAAATCATTCTACATCTTCCTGCACCCAAAACTCAAAGGGAAGTAAGAGGTTTTTTAGGACATGCTAGCTACTATATAGGATTCATTGAAAAATTCTCTAAAATAGCTGCCCCTCTTTTCCAACTTCTAGCTAAGGATAGTGAATTTTCTTGGTCTACAGCTTGTCAACAGCTTTTTGAAACATTGAAGGAAAAGTTGGTGCAGGCACCAGTTTTGAGAGGTCCCAACTGGTCCCTTCCTTTTCACATTTCCTGTGATGCTTCAGATTTGGCTATTGGTGTAGCTTTAGGACAAGAGGAAAATAAGCAATCCTATGCTATTTATTATACTAGCAAGAATTTGTCTTACGATGAATTGAATTATACAGTTACAGAGAAAGAGTTTTTAGCTGTAATTTTTGCAATTAATAAGTTCGGGCACTATATTATAGGATATGAAGTATTTGTACATATTGATCATTCCGCAATTAAATATTTGATGAACAAACCATTGACTAGTAGTAGAGTTACTAGGTGGTTTCTATTGTTGTAGGAATTTAATGTTACTATTGTTGATAGACCAGGGAAATCTAATGTTGTAGCAGATTTTCTTTCTAGATTAGATAATCCTCGTGAAGCAACTCTAGTTAATGATGATTTTCCAGATGAACATCTTTTTGCTATGTCAACAGGTTCTCCGTGGTTTGCAGACATTGCTAATTACTTGGTTACTTGGAAAACACCACCCCACTTGTCCACTCGTGAAAAGCGGAATATTATTCATAAAAGCGTTGCATATTCCTGGATTCGAGGAGATCTCTTTTACACTAGTCCATATTTGATTATTCGTAGATGTGTAAGAGAGGAGGAAGTGTTTGACATATTGAAATATTCTCATAATTAACCTTGTGGAGGCCACTTCACTGATAAGCGGACTGCATATAAAGTATTGCATGCTGGTTACTTTTGGCCTTCCTTGTTTAAAGATGCCAAACAGTATGTCGGGCGATGTGATAGTTGTCAACAAATGGGTCAGCCTAATCAAACCAATGAAATGCCTTTATGCCCCCAAGTTATGATTGAACCATCTGAAAAATGGGCTATTGATTTTATAGGGCTAATAAATCCAACGTCATTAAGTAAAAAGCATATTTTGGTTTGTACAGATTTTGTTACAAAATGGGTAGAAGCTAGAGCTGTTTCCTTTGCTACAGAAAAAGTTGTTGTTGATTTTATTTTTACTGAAATCTTTACTAGATTTGGTGTTCCTAGAGAAATTATTTTTGACAATGATCCTTAGTTTATTTCTAATCTGGTACAGGGTGTGATGGAGCAATACAGGATCCGGCACAAGAAATCCATGCCATATCACCCGCAAGAAAATGGCCAGGTGGAATCCACAAACAAAGTGATCGAGTCCATTCTTAAAAAGACAGTAAACATACATCGGAAAGACTGGGCTGAAATATTACCAGAATATTTGTGGGCATACAGGACCACTTGGAGAAATGGCATGGGACATACACCATATGAGTTGGTATATGGCAAATAGGTTCTGTTACCAATTGAATTCCAGATAAAAAATTTCAGAACTGCAGTACAGTTAGGACTAGATCTCTCTGAGGTACAACAACAATGTCTTCTCCAATTAAATGAGTTAGATGAATTTCGTAGGGATGTTGTTCAACAGAACATACTAATTCAGCAACAACGCAAAAGGTGGCATGACAAGGCTATTCAGAAAAACCAATTCCAACCAGGTGATTGGGTGCTCCTTTATGATTCTAGATTTAAAATTTTTGAAGGGAAATTCCACACACGTTGGATGGGACCTTATGAAGTGATCCAAGTATTAGAGAATGGAGTAGTATAATTTAAAACTATTGATGGGAAAAATTCAGTATTCCTGGTAAATGGACATAGATTAAAGAAGTATTTTTAGCCAATTGCTAGGAAATATTTTACACATCAATTCCAATAGCAATTCGGGATGGTAGTGGTGAATGGTAATACCAACTTTTTGAAAATATGAGTTCTTCTTCTTAAAAAGGAAAAAATTAAAATTTCTAAATAAAAAATATTTTCCTGTAACTATGAAAATCAGTTTGCTGACATGATTACAGAAGGAACAACCTGAAAACTAGCTTGTTGGCAGGAAGATCAAAAATTTCTAATAAAAAGAGAATGTTGCTTGATATTTAGATATGCTAGCGACCACCAAGTAAAAGCAGGTTCAGTAGAACCAACCTTTATACAATTGGGGTAATTAGCATGGATATTTTTTATTCAAGTAATGCTTAATTCTCACTGCAGTTATTTTTCTTGCACCAGTGCAGGCAGACCTTCCAGAAAATTTTCTGCCTTTCTTCATATCTCGTTTCATAATATTCCCTCAGTTTCTTCTTCAATCCCAAATGATTAACCTTCCCATATTCTTCTGAATTTACCCTGTCCGTTTCGTAAAATCCCACTTTACCCTTGAATTTTATTCCCTATCCCACTTCTGTTTATCCCCTCTTGTGGTACTATTCATGGAATCCCTGTAACAAAATTCCTTCCCGTTCTGAAATTTCCCTTTTCCCACTTCTCTATTCCCTCATGAATTGCAGGATATCGCTTACAAAGAACAAAATGATATGCTCTGAAACATCAAGAAAGAGCGAAGAAAATTTCCAAAATAAGTTGAGGAAGTCATGTTGGAAGTCCAGCCTATATTTTATTTAAAGTTCTCTATTCTTTTTTTTTTCAGATATTATGCTTGCACTAGTGCAAGCATGTCATCCTATATAATAATTGCAAGCAGAAATGGTACCAACAGAATAGCATAGTTTAAACGGTGCAAGCAGACCGATGCAAGCATGCACCCTGTCAAAAATAGAGTATATTTTACTATTTTCATAGCATATGTCATAGGAAAGTGGTCATCATGAAGGTTTATGAGAAATTATTTCACTTAGTCGAGAAGTACTTGTGCTATCATATTAACTAGGAGAAAATTATTTAAAGTACAAGGTGTTTTTAAGTTAAGAGTCATGATCAATTTTTTTAATGAATGCTAAAGTTCTTTTTTTGAATTATGAAGGAGTGCAGACATGTTTAACCGTTCCTTGGATATAATTTCCCTTCCCACCATAATCCTAGATGCCCTTCACTCGTAATGATTACCTCATCTAGCTGTTAAAAATGTCGCCGCAAGTACCAATCCGGCATGACCTCAAAGACGCCGCGTATTCACGACTATTTCAGTGGAATGAATGGGTGATAAGATGGAAGGGATGGTGGACAGTTGGATCCCCATCTATAAGAACCAGTTTTTTCTGGTGATTGCATGTAAACCCTTGAATGTTCATAACCATTAAGCAGCGATGCCACCTATTTGAAGCGAACCTTCGTCCCTTAGTATGGTAGAACACACTGTTGAGTTTCGCAATAGTCTTGCACTATTGCGAGACTCGGGCTTCCTTCAATTATTGAAAAAATTTGACGAGCACGACCATGAGGTGGCCCTACAGTTTGCCAGAAATTTCAAAAATGGCCAAGTACAAATTGGGCCTCTAAAATTTAAGGTTACTAAATATTTTATAGTAGCAACGACAGGTTTGGAAAATACTGGTGAGCAGTGTTTTAAAAATAAAAAATTAGAGAGGAATCAATGGCAGCGTTTCGTCATCGACAGGAACATGAAGGTAGTTTGGAAGAAAATAATTCCGCGTAGTGCCCTCCTGGGATAGTGGCCGGACCTCCTTTTCATCCTACAGAAATTTGTGACCTGTGAGGGAAGGTACTCCCTCACTTTTTTGTACCATTTTAGGATGTTGCAGCATTTTAAAGGCGCCCGACATGTCTGGTGGCGAATTGATTTCCCCTATTTTTTGCTTAAGAGCTTAGAAAAAATGGCCAAAGGTGTGTAGGACGCACGGGAAGAACAGGCCGAAAAGAAACTATATCACCATGGTCTGATAAAAATCTTGGTCCATAAACAATTAGAAATAAAAGGCATGACCTGGGAGGCGCTGTTAAAACAACTACATAAAAAGAAAGCTACTGGAAGGGAGACAAAGGACCCCACCAGCACAAGCAAGGGTCCGAGTAAGAATGAAAAGGGAGTCATTCTTGGACTAGTGCAAAAATTAAATGACCCAGAAAATAAACAGAAGAAAAGGCCCCATCTCCAAAGAAGAAGAAGACAGCTAGCGCACCTGTTGAAGGGACTCCTTCTATGACACCAATGTAGGCACCCGAAGAAGATAACCTGTCAGTCCTTGCGGATGCAACAAAATCTATAGAAGTCGAAGATGACACTCTGTTGGCCGATTTTATTAAAAATTCCCAGAATAGGAATGAGGAATCTAGTGCAGGAAAAGAACCACAGGACGTCGAATCCCCTCCTGCACCAGTGCAATAAGAAGAAGAAGAAGAAGAAGAAGAAAAGGAAGAAGAGTTTGTTGAAACCATGAGGGATAATGAGGTGCCTGAGGAAGACACAGCCCCTGTCGAGACAGAATATTTGGTAACTCCTGTTGCTCGGATAGCTGAACTAGAGCTTCAATTACAGAACTTAGAGTAGCTTATAGCTAAAGCGCAGGAGGATAAAGAAGAGAGTAGAGAAGAATTAACTGTGGAGATCCAGAAAAAAAAAAAAGAGAGAAGTTAGAGTTTGGAAGTATCTTACTGCGCAATGTTTTAGGTGACTTAAAAAGGTGACAAAGAAGCTAAATAACATTAGAAAGAATAATTTTGAAACATTGCAAGCTGATGTGAGTATGTCAGAGCAGGATTGAGCTGGAATGCTCAAATTTTTGAAGGTTTTTTTGCAAAGGTAAAGAGTTGTGTGAGGACACACAACAACTTAGGGATGGGAGGATGTTAGCCCCCTAATTTTCTCTCTTTTTACCATTTTCCCTTTCCTAAATCATAACCATTTACCTCTGTTTTACCCCTTTTATGCACCCTCATCCTGCACCAGTCCAAGCACGGTGACATATTTCGTATAAAATTTATTTTTCATATTTTTAATTCAACTTAGCATTTATTAATTATTTATTACATGATTTATTACTTTTAATCATTCTTTGTAACTTATCGATATCTCCTATGTTTATTTTGTAGTTAGAGTACTTACCATCACCACTGATCCTAGTGCATGATCAGATCTTGCACCGTTTCCAGCACAGAAAATCTTTGCAGCAGATCCGAACCTCCTTGATCACCACCTCGTCTTGAGCCGATTCAGCCATGACAGTAGAGTAATCCAAAGGAAGTCGAGACCAAATCCGTGGAGGGAAAAAGCTGGAGATTAGCTACGACCAGTTCTGTTAACTGTCTAATTTTGAAGACTGTAAAAGCTAAATTCTGCGTTTAGTTATGTAATCAGTTGAAGGATCTATTTTTGCCTTTGGCCAAAGGCCTATATAATGTATAATTTAAATAGGATTAAGTTTTGAGGAATATTTTTTGATATATAGGAGAGCAGAAACACAACCGAGAGGCGGTAGCAGGTCGTTGTATTTTTTTATCGCCCAAATCTGGGCTGGACTATGCATTAATGTATGTACTTGCCTCAATGAATTAATAAAAGGAGCTCCACCTCATGTTTCGAAAATTATTTTTCTGAATTGAGTTGATGAATTGATTAAGGTACTGAGAAGTGTTTCCATTTAGAAGGGAAATGTGCTGGTTGGCTAGGGCCTAGCCATCCCAACACGTTTACCCCATTTCTTGTTCTCTTGTAATTTGTGTCTACATTGTCAAGTGTGGTTTAATCTTAAGCACATGTATTCATGTCTTAGTGCAAGAGGATTCATTGTGCGAAGTAGATAAATTTCCTTTTCCTGCAATTTCTTTTCCTGCACTTTATTTCAGATTGGTTTTCCTCCGCGTGGTCCAAGCAGGAGAAATGAACTTGCACCAGTGCACGTTGGTGTGATATCTCTTTTTCTTGCAATTCTATTTGATTGGTTTTCCAACCTGGTCCAAGTAGGAGAAATGAACCTATACCAATGCACGTTGGTGTGATGCAGCAAAATTTCTTAGTTTAACTTCCCACAACCCTCTTTATTTCATTAAATGCTTATGACAGGATACACATATATATTGATTTTTTCTTTATTTCTGCCATCTGTTAAGACCATAAACATTCATTTTTATGTGTGAAATTTGATTTAACAGTATAATATCACTTGCAATAATTAAACATTCATTTTAAGAATTAAATTCTAAGTGCAGGAAGCTTTGATCTGGTGCAAGAACTAGTTTCTTGCCACGGGATCTGAGTGCTTCGAACATGGAAAATTTCGAGCCCTTGCATGAAGTAAAAAAAGCCTTTAATAAAGACACTATCTATACCTTCTGCATAAATCTCAGTTCCTCCACTAGTGCAAGAAGACTGCGAAAGTGCAGGATAGATTAGTGCAAGAAGGAAATCTCTAAAGGAGCAGATTTAAGGGCCCATCTGATGAGACTCCTAAGTATCTTTACTAAGGAAAAACACACAATCAGTAATTAAAAAATAATTAGCTGGAGTGATTTCCTTTAATTCCCTTTTGCAAATGCATGCTTTCTTGTTCCAGTCTTAGATTATTTTTGATGATTCAAGTTGCCTTTTTTTCTCTTTTTAATTTGATTCTGCAATCTTTCCTTTAAAGAAAGTAGGGATTTATATTAGGGAAATTCATACCATCTCTAGAATTGCTTGTGCTTTGTCTCTAGGTTCACGAATCCCCTGGGTTGACAAATTAAGTGTTGATGATTTTTCTTAAGTGTAATTCCTGCACCCAACATAGATCCCTTTCACTAGAAAACCAACTCTCCAAATGGTGTGCCATGTTCAGAAATGTTTATGGCCCAAAGTTTTACATGAAGATTGTATGGAATAATTATCCGCATTGGAGAAATGGCCGGCATATACATGGTAAAGGAATGCATATATTCATCAAATAAAACATTACGTACATAATCATGTTCCTCACCAAAATTTCTACTCATACAAATGGAGTGGTTCATAGTTAGATCCCCTCTCGTTCCCAAAGAGGAAAGAGGTGGTTGTGATAACTCCTTCATTGAGTTATGTATTTCTTCCAAATCCAAATGGTTCATGCATCTTTGAAAATGATGATATAGTTCCTCTTCAAAGCATTCCCAAGTGTAGCTCTCCATGATAGTGTTGTAGGCCTTCATGGAATAAGTATGGCTGAAGAAGAACTCTTCATAAACCCTTTGTACCAACTTATCCTTGAGCTTGGATGTTCTAGATAATAATATCCTAACATGATATTAGATTACTTCTTCTTGGAATGAATAGCCCTCTTCATGTAGATGGTCATCAAGTATCATCCATGTGAAAATATCCTTGGAATAATCCACCAACAGTTGGGATTCCAATATGGATAAATCTTCCATAGTGAGAGCACTAATGATCTATCACAAAGAACACCTGTCATATGTCTGCTCTCCTCCTTGACATCTCCTATTCCAAAGGTATATTTCGGAAGGTTTCTATCCCATCCTTGCTGCTCTCCTTGCATATGCACATGCTCAAGTAAAGATTGAAGCTTTTGGAGGTTAGTCTCCCATGGAAAGCTATCATCCATCCAAAACTTCCTTGGTTTAGCCAAAGCATGCATGTGTGGCCACCATATTCTACCATGTATGCAAGATTTTTCCTCAAATGAGAACATCATCTGAGTCTCCATAGCCAAGGAATGGTCTCCCTCCCCCCTGATGGTGTCATCCTCCACTCTTGCAACATTTCCTCTCAGTGCAATGTGAGATGTGAGAGTGAGTGATGATGATAGTGAGAGAATATCTCCCTCCTCCTTGAACCTACCCAAGACTCTCATCGTTGTATCATGGCCTTATAATGCTCCCATTCCTCCTGGATCTATGAATAGTGCATCATGATGTGAGACATCTCTCACCAAATCTGGATCAGGTGGCCTCCCAGCTGGTTTACCGCAAGATAGTGATGTCTCATTGACCATTATCATATGCATAATAGATGTGATAATCATGTCCCTGCTTCCACTGTGCAAATTCAACTATGTTTCTTGTGTGTAAGTGTTATGATAGTTGGGTACCATTCTTAATGATGCAAGAGTTCCTCTAATTGGATAAAATGCTCCATCCTCCCAGGTGGTGGTGGATCATCTCCTACTATTCCAATGCTATGACCCCTTCATGGTTCATCTTCTTCTTCCTCCTCATCATCTGAGAAGACCTCTATGTAGTATGCCTTTCCTGCTGCACACTTATGTCCGGGTGCTCAAGATTCTTGGCATGTGAAGCAAAGCTTCATCCTCCTCAAATCTCTTCAGACATCATCATCAAGAGGTTCTTTATTTTGGCTCTCCTTTGAAAGAGGAGCCTTCTCTTCTTTTCCCTTTGATGGAAAAAAGGGCTTATGCTGAAATGTTTCCTTTGCTTTTGGCAAGGCATCTCGAAGATCTCTAGCCCTTTCAATGGCATCTTGAAGGGTAGTGGGCTTGGTAGACTTAACCAACCCATGAAGAGGTTCATCTAACCCATCAATGAACATATAGACCCTTCTTGCTGTAGATAAATCAGAAACCATAACAGAAAGTCTCAAAGATTCAGAAATGTAAGTTTCTGGATTGGCTGATTGTTTTAGCTTTGCAAGCCCCATGAATAGTGCTTCAGGATCTCTTCCATCAAACCTATCCACCAGCCTCCTTGTGAACTCTGAATATGCAGTCACATTGGCATGACCCAATGCAGACAAGCCATGGAACCACCAGTCATGTGCTTCACCCTCAAGGTTCAGCACTACTATCTTAATGGCCTCAATTTCTGTAACTTTGTTCAACTAGAAGTAGATGTCAAGCTTCTCTACCCATAGTTTGTAAGTGCACTTATATGACCCATCAAATTTGGGTAATAATAATCTACCCATAGTGCAGAGTAGATCGTGATTCTGAATCAATCCACCACTTCTATTGTGATGCTTGGGTCTCCTATTGTCCTTGATTTGACAAAATTCTTGAAAAATCAAGTGGTCCTTGAATCTTTGAGTTTGAAACTCCTACTCCATAAAATAGTCTTCAAGGGATTATTTCTATTGAAACCCTTCATTTTGCACAACCAATAATTTAGGCATTGTAGAGCATTGGGAAACTTCTTGTTGTTGCACTAGTTGATCATTCCAGTGAGGAGAAATGTCGAAGCCTTCACCATGATGAAATCCTTTAGGGGATTCCTTGTATCTATCCATCCTCACCTCCTTGATCGCTCTAGAAATGTCTTGCATGGCTCTAAAAAGGATCTTGGGAAAACCCTTCTCTTCATCTTCTCCTCCATATAAATGGGTTTTACCCTTGCCTTCTTTGTCATTTGTAAAATCAAACTTCTGGTGTCTTCTTCTTTGATACCTCTTCTCTCTATCAGTAAGAGGATCTCCTTCTTTAGATGACATATTGGATTTTCAAGATGCACAGGCTGTGCCAAGGTTATTCTCTAATAACACTATAATATTCCCAAATGGGAAAAGTAGAAATAGAGTGAAAAATGTTGGAACAATAGTGTAAATCATCATATAAAATCAAGAGGCCAATATGGAGACCTTTCATATGTTATAACGACAGTAAAATATGCATAAATAATGGGCCATAAGATACACAACAAGAAATATGAAGCCTCCAATGGACAAAATCCCTCATAAAGAGGTGTTGCTACTATATATAAAGACTGTAAGACTATTACAACATTGTTTTAAATGCACTGCTACAAAAAATTGTTATACAACAGATCTAAGTCTGATATGTGCCTCAGAAGATAGATCTATTACAAATCTGAGCACTATACAACCTCTTTTGAAGAACCCCTTAATGGTTTTCAGCAAAACACCATATACAAAATGGGGATCTAGGCCCTAGGGCTGAAGATCCACTACAAAATACAAACCTGGAAAGTGTGGCTGATCTGATATGATAAATATAATAGCCTCCTCCAATAGATCCTCTAAATGAAAGGTAGATCCCTTTCACTAGAAAACCAACTCTCCAAATGGTGTGCCAAACCACCCTGCAACTCCTCCTATAGAAATAACACAGATGTGGAAGTAAACTGCACTATAGGGATAAATAAACAGTTGGCCTAATGTCAAGATCTAAAAATATGCTCAAGGGCCTTCCTTACTGTCCTCCCAATGGAAAGGAGGCCTTATCCACTAAAAATGAGAAATGAAATGACCCAGATCTAGTCTCCACTGCTACAACCTGCAAAGCTACTCAACCATAAATAGGACTTTTGCTATAAATGAAAGATGAAGCTTGGCCTTAAGCCTGATAGTGAACAATGTAGTACAAGACTCCTCCAAGAACTTCTCAATGGAAGAGGTGGGACTCCCGATCAGGAACACCCAGTGCTAAACAACACTCAATCTCAGCTAAACAGCAAGAGAAAGATATATGTCAAAACAAACCATATATTCAGAAATATCATATACATAAAACATAATGAATATGGCTGCCATCCTTTTCCTTAAATAAAATATGAGCTTGCAAACCCTAAGCCCCATTCAATAATAGCACTACCTCCATGCAAAGCATCTCCATTTAAAACTGCGATGTCTTTCATTGATGACCACTCCTTCATGAGAACGTTGTTGATTTGGTCAAAGTTGACCCAGTCAAGGTGTTCCAGCCCCTTTTCACACCTAACGGTGCTCAATTAAGCTGCCAAGATCTATCCTTTTCACATAGGCATTGATTTATTAATTATTAAGGAGAATTATGGACCTCCATTTTCCTCTTATTCATAAAACAAAGCACCAAAACAAAATTTAATATTCCAACTAGCTGATGGCTAATTGGGAATATTACATTCCAAAGGACGATGAACTTAGACACCTTTATTGAACATATACATTTGTTGAAGGATGATTGTTTGAAGATCAAACTAAGTTGAAAATTAAAGTTAAGACAAAGAATCATTGGAGAGGTAACATAAAGTTGCATAGGTATCTATAATTATTATATGCATTGATGGGTCCCTTAAATAGGTATATTTCAAGGCCCATTGTGTTATCCTCCAACCCTTAAATTCTCTTTTTCTCACATTAATTTACATTTCTTAGCCATGATGTTCTTAGTATGAATAATCAAGGGTGTTTGTCATATTTCATGGCCTAATGTGGTTAATATGCAGGCAAAATAAGTATTTTTGGAGAAATTTAGTATGTAGGGCCATGTTGGACGCATTTGGAGAGAATATAGGAGGCGTTTCCACTGTATTAACTCTTCAACTTGACTTGAGTCCCAAGATTCCTCACCAATAGCTCGAAGTCCACTAGAAGCCAAGGAAATCAAGTGCATGTTAAAATATAAGGGAACTAGATCCAGTAATTTAGATATTTTAGAGGGAAGAAATCCTCCTCTTTAGAGAGTTTCCCTTTAGTCACTTTTTGTATAAAAAAAGAGGCCTAAGGGATCATTAGGATTCAAACTCTTCGATTTAGCAAGAGATATTGAAGGCCAAGTACTTGAGACTATTATCTCCATTTTGAGATTATGTATTTAAACTCTATTTTTTATTAGTGTAAGGTCCATTGTTGGTCTACATCTGAGTTAGCTTAGGAGGGTTGGAACCCTTGGGTTAGGGCCCAACCCAGAGGCATTATTCCCTCTAATGTATTTTTCCTTTTGTTAGGATATTCTGACACATAGGAAATAGTTAAGAATATCTTAGTCTAGTGTAGAGTTAGGTAAAGTGTGTTTCTTTACTATGTACATTTGTAACTTATAATCCGACAGTCACGATTTGTAGTGATCTGATGGTTCACTCTCTCCTCGGTATTAATGACACTTGATCTGTGTCTTAACACCCGATTGGCCATGATATCTATTTAAAGATAATGGAGGGTCATTTTTCTGGTAAACATTTATGAGAGAAACACATGTAACTTTTCTTTTTATATTAATAAATTTTCTGAAGTAGCCGCATTGGCTCAGGCCGTGGACTGTTTCCCTCTTCGAGGGTTTTAACCACGTGATAATACTGGAGTACTGATTTGTGATCTGTTTGTGAGTAGTGACCTTTGGTTTTTGATATAAGGAACTTACCCTGTAAATTCCTACATTGCATCAGAGCTATTTTGGGGGCCGCATCTGTTTTTTATTAAAATCTAAAGCTAGTTTGACTGCATGCGACTGTCGTTTTCTAGATCTATTATTTTTGAACATTTTTGGGCTTGGAAAACTACTTTTTTGTCTCTAGAGCATCTTTTACAGTGAGGAACGCCTTTCGTTTCATGCGAAAAGGTTTCTGGTTGCCCAAGTTATGACAGTTTAGATCTGGAGGTATAAAGTATATGTTTTGAAGTTATATTTGTTAATAGTTCTGCTTATTTCGGTTCTCTCTGTTTATTTTCGGTTTTTAGGTTTTATTTATTTTCCGGATCTATACCCTCTTCTCTGTGTATGCTCTTTTCTACGTACTATGTGCAGTCTCAACGATGACAGGAAAAAAGGATTTTTTTATACATATGCTCTTTCCACAGGTGTCTTTGTACGATCTTGGGAAATCAGAAATAGTGAAAAAATAGATAGTTACCGGTAAAAAACTAGCGAAAATATAAAATTCTATGGTAAGGCTTGCAATTCTTTTTCTTTATTTTTGCTCAATTTTTTTTTTTTTTTTTAAAGGGAAAGGCATACTTTGCGAAGAGTAAAAAAAAAAAAACCTTTCCTCCTTTCAAACAATTACGAAACCTTTTAATATATCCTTGGTGAAAGTTAGTTTATGAGGAATAGAGGTCATGAGGTCCAGTCTCACTATCAGCTTCTTTTTGTAAAAATTATTGTTTAAGGGCGGGATTTTTTTTTTTTAAAGTCGAACTTCATCATTAAATTTCAAACCATTCCTTAGTAAGCATTCGGCATCTTCAACTCATTTTTCAAAAAGGCATATCTTCTTCATTTGGAAGCCGTTTTTTGAGCCGTTTTTTGAAATGGCCTAATTTTAGAGTCTTTCCATTGGAGTAGTTATTTTATTTCTCGGCTTAAGCAAAAATATATATATATCGAAGACATGCCCGATTATTCTTAACAACACCAATTATTTCCAATGGCTACCTCACATGGTAGATATACTTAGAAGTAAAGGTCTTTATAGAATAGCCATATGCCAAGAAACTAAACCTTCGATGATGATAAAGTCACTAAATGGGACAATAAACAAGATCAAGCACGAGGGTTGATAGGAATGTCCATTGCTCAAGATCTTCGATTTCATATCCTTGACATTGACACCCCTCATGAAGCCTTGGACAAGCTAAATACTGTCTTTGGCATTCAAAATCAAATCAGGGCCCTCCAGCTTGAAAATGAGTTGCTTAATTTGGACCCCAATAATTTCTCCTCTATTGAAGATTTTTTGTCCAAATTCAAGACCCTTTGACTTCTTTTAGAAGTTTGTAAGGTCAAAAAGGAAGATGGTAGCCTCATCTATTGCATTCTTGCTAAGCTTGGCCCTGCATACTCTGTATTTGTTTCCTCCTTCCATTTCACTAGAGAAGCCATCATTTCTTTAGGAACCACCTACAAGAACCCATCTTTTGATGCCTTTTGCGATTCTTTAATAAGAGAACAAGAAAAAATCTTACACCTTGGTCTTATCACTTCTGGAAATGATTCTAAGAAAGCCTTAGCAACCCAACAACGATCATATCAAAAGAATCCCAAGAAGCAGTATCCTAAAAAGTATGGTCTGAAACCAAACAAGGGTTTTAAGCAATTTCAACCGCAAACTAGAAAAGAAACTCACCAAAACAATAAGGAAAATCAAAACAAAGTGAAGAAGACAAATAGACATTGCAACTTTTGTAATCGTGATGGCCATATAGATTCCAAATGTTTTAAGAAGATGGAAGCCTTAGAAGCAGCAATGAAGAAGCACAACATCAATTTGGAGCACTCTTCACCTTCATCTTCAGGAATGGCACTTTCTGCTTGTGGTTGTCAAGCATCAAGATCTAGTTATGCATTAAATGTATCTTCCTCTTCTCATTCTCATGAGTGGCTCATTGATTCTGGAGCTTCTTATCACATGGCCAAAAATAAAGCCATGTTTCCTTCTTTAAATGATTTTAACACCAAACATAATTATGTTGGTGATGATAGATCTCTTAGTGTTGTAGGATCTGGAACCATTCATCTCGATAATGGTCAGTTTAATGATGTACTATGTGTTCCTACCTTGTCATGCAACCTTCTCTCTGTTTATCAGATAACTCATTCAGGTGAAGGGAAAATAGTAAAATTCTCACCTCATGATGTTGTAATCAAGGACCTCAAAGATCCTAAACATATTTTAGCTACTGGCATTGCTGATGATTCCACAAGGTTGTATAAGTTTGACAACTTTGGGTCATCATCTCTTCCCTCTGTTTTTGTTCCTCATAATGATGATGTGAGCAAACTTTGGCATGAGCGATTTGGTCACTTAAACTATCGCTCTCTTCAAACTCTATGTAAGGAAAATATGGTGATGGGCCTTCCTATGGTATCTTGCCAAGATGGTGTTTGCTCTGGATGTGTACTCAGAAAACATCATTGGGATAGTTTTGACAAACGTGCCTCTTGGCATGCTTCAGCCGCTTTGCAGCTTGTGCACAGTGATTTATGTGGTCCACTTCCTGTTGTTTCTTTCTCTAGTTGCAAGTACTTCTTAACTTTCATTGATGATTTTTCCAGACGCACTTGGGTATATTTCTTAAAACTCAAGAGTGAAGTTTTTAACATGTTCTTGGCCTTTAAGACCTTTGTTGAGAAACAATCTGGACATCAAATTCTTAAGTTAAGATCAAACAATGGCAGAGAATATGTTAACAACAAATTTATCAACTTCTGCACTGAGCATGGCATTCAATTGCAACATACTGTTCCATATACTCCACAACAAAATGGTGTAGCTAAAAGGAAGAATCGCACCTTAAAAGAAATGGCTAATTGTATGCTTCAATCTAAAGGACTTGGTCTCAATTTTTGGGCAGAAGCCATTAACTGTGCAAATTACATAGTAAATCGCACTCCTACTAAGGTTTTAAAGAATATAACTCCAGAAGAATCTTGGAGCTCAATCAAACCAGATGTAAGTCACTTTCATGTTTTTGGAAGTGATGCTTGGGCCCATATTCTAGATGCGAAATATAAAGCCTTAGAACCTAAGAGTGAAAAATGCATTTTTTTTGGATATTCTGAAGATGTCAAAGGATATAGACTTCTTCAACCAAAATCCAAAAATATTATCATTAGAAGAGATGTAAAATTTGATGAAAATATATCGCCACAACTAGTTCGGTGGGTGTTCCACCTTTGGCACACTGGCTTGATTGACATATGTGCCACCTTTGGCATGCGAGCCTGATTCGGCATATGTGCCACCTCTCTCTCTCTCTTCTATTTTTAATAGTATTCCTTCTAGTTCAGATGATTATAGCGAGGATGACAATCCTCCTCCACCTCTTGAAATTATTCCTTTTACTCCACCGCTTCCAAGATGGGTCCGCTCTACTCGTGATGCAACAGGTTCTCTTGCAGGTGACCCTGCCGATCGACGACATACACATTCTCAGTTCGAAAGAGCCTCTTCCTTATTGGATCAAGTTCCAAAAAATCCTGATCCAAAAACCTTTGAATAAGCCTCCAGTCATCCAAATTGGGATTCAGCTATGAATGAAGAATATCATTCCTTATTGGCAAACGATACTTGGGATTTTGTTCCTCTTCCAAAAGGAAGAAAATTTGTTAGATGCAGATGGGTTTACAAAACAAAGTTTGGACCAGATGGAAAAGTGGATACATATAAAACTCTTCTTATTGCTAAATGATTTTTACAAGTTGAAGGCATTGACTATACTGAAACCTTCTCCCCTGTTTCCAAAATGAATTCTATCCGCCTTGTTCTTTCCCTTGTTGCCTCCTTTAGATGGATGTTAAATCCACCTTGTTACATGGAGATTTGCATGAAGAAGCCTACATGGAACAACCCCCTGACTTTATCCAAAACGACTCCAACCTTGTTTGTTGCCTTAGGAAGTCTCTCTATGGTCTCAAACAAGCTCCTCAGGCTTGGTATGCCAAAATGGATAGGTTTCTATTAGATAATGGATTTTCTAGGTGCCATTTTAACAACACTATCTACACCAAGAAGTGGGCAAGTCCTTAACCATCCTTGTTCTTTATGTTGATGATATTATCCTTATTGGTAGTGATCCAAACCATATAAACCATGTGAAGTCTAGCCTCAAAAATAAGTTTGAAATGACAGACTTAGGACAATTGCATTATTTCCTTGGTCTTCAAGTCTTGCAATCCAAAATTATTACACTTTCTCGGTCCACGTATGCCGATATTCTCGCGATTTCACATGGAAGAGATTGTGTTTAACCCGTCTCCCTTTCAGTTTGGGTCCAAACTTTTAGTCACTTATAATACCCACAGAAGTTGATGCTACCTTATCTGAGTCAACTTGTTGGTAAATTTTGTATCCTGCTTATACCTATCTGAGCACTTTCCTTTGTCGTTGGTCTTGTCGGTTGGTTGTGCACCAACTGTGAAAGTCAACTTGAAAGTAGCTAAGGAGAAATACTTCGATATATTTCGAGGTACAATTTATTTCGGGATTAATTAGAGTCAGGGCATCTCCATTTTTAACTCATTTCCTTTGATTACGATGTATGCAGTGACCATGATGATCGAGAATTCCCTATTTTGCGGATATGTATTCACTCTTGGTTCAGGACCTATTACTTGGTCTTGTAAGAAACAAAGTGCCATCTCTCTTTCTTCAGCAGAAGCAGAGTATCGTGGTGCAGTTGAAGCCAGCAAGGAAGCCATGTGGCTTCGTCAGATCCTGTCTGAATTTGGTCTTCATCAACAACATCCAACTACACTTTGGTGTGATAATCAGAGTGCCATTTAGCTATGTAAAGATCCAGTTCAGCATCAGCGTATGAAACACATTGAACTCCACATACACTTCATCAGAAAGCTCATTCATGATCATGTTCTTGAAGTGCAGTACTGTCCAACCAATGATCAAGTAGCCAATATCTTTACAAAGGCTCTCACAGAAGCGAAGTTTACCAAACTTCAATCCATGCTTGGAGTTCAGGAAAGTTGTCATTAAGGGGGGATAGGCTCTAATGCCTCCTTCCTTCTCCTATTGTGTCACTTTTGTAAATCCTTCAATCCTATCCCAATTTGTTCTAAAGGGGGGATGTTAGGATATTTCGACACATAGGAAATAGGCTCCTTTTGTGTCACCTTTGTAAATCCTTCAATCCTATCCCAAGTTGTTCTTAAGGGGGGATGTTAGGATATTCCGACACATAGGAAATAGTTAAGAATAACTTAGTATAGTGTAGAGTTAGGTAAAGTGTGTTTCTTTACTATGTACATTTGTAACTTATAATTTGACGTTCATGATTTGTAGTGATCCAATAGTTCACTCTCTCCTTGGTATTAACGACACTTGATCCATGGCTTAACATCCAATTGGTCCATGATCTCTATTTAAAGAGCATGGAGGGTGATTTGTCTGGTAACCGTTTATGAGAGAAACATATGTAACTTTTCTTTTTATATTAATAAATTGCCTGAAGTGGCCGCGTTGGCTCAGGCCGTGGACTGTTTCCCTCTTCGAGGGTTTTAACCATGTGATAATACTGGTGTACTAATTTTTGATTTGTTTGTGAGCGGTGACCTTTGGTTTTTGATCTAAGGAACTTACCCTGTAAATTCCTACACCCTTTCTCTTGTTAAATTTGTATTTATTTCCTTGTTTTTTGCAGGAATTAGTTTGCAAAATTTGTATTTGTGGTTCTAATCAACAGACCTCTCTTGTGGGAAGTGTGGTTGAAGAGTCTACAACAACAAGTAAAAAATATTTTTTTATGTTGCTTTGCGATTTGTTAGGATTTGCATTGAAATTATTTTGGATGCTTGGATTTTGCACCTTATAATTTAATATCATGACTTGGAAAATGTATTAGATGCATGTTGTAGGATAGAATAGATCTTTATGAAATAAAATTCAACTCATCCTTGCCACTTTGATTTATTTTGCTATAATATTAATCATTATATGCTTGTTCTTGATTGTTAGTCTGGAGGGGCTATCAGTGGCTTTCATGGATTGGAACACTCATCCACATCCACTCTTTCATGACCATCCTCCTCCTGGACACCTCATACTACTCTCAAGCTCTACCACCGAGATCATATTTTTAGGGTTAATGAAGGACATTGTGGGCATGGTGTTTTATGAAAGATGGGCCTTTGAGGGGTGATAAGCTTGGAAAAGGCCTCACACATCCTTAATCCACACTCATCCACCTTCTTATACCTTCAAAACACCTTCCTTGCCCTCAAAAAGCTCTCAGACCCAACGCAGTAGAAATACATGGTTTCCTATAGCATTTTGTAGCAGTCCCTTAGCACTTATGAAAGTTAGCCAGATTTTGTCTAGGATCTTGATTTTTTCATTTTGATATTGAATAATGACCCCTAGGATTTGAATCCATAAGTGGGGAGACTCGATGACCACTATAGAACCATCCTTCCTCCACTACAAGCACAAACAACAAATAGAGTTAGGAAGCAAATTTTCATATTTGAATCACAATGAGTATTCTCTTATGAAATGAGTAAATAACCTATTGCTCAATTTAAAGCCATCTTACACTCAATTATATGAAAGGAAACTCTTCAATGAAATTATATTAGACTTAATTTTTTTTATTTTGGATTTCCTAGTTATGTTTTGTAGACTAAATTTCTTCTTTCACATTAATTTTCAATTATATTAATGATTTACATTTTGCAAGTAGAATATTATTGATTCGATTGGTTTGAAAGTAGAACAACATGCTTCATTTCTGCAACTACTGTAGTCTTTTCCCTTCTTTCAGTTACAATCAGTCTCTACATCTAATGAATGATACTTTCATTTATGCAACTATGATAATGTTCATTTCCTTGCAATTATGGTATTTTTTATTTTTTTAGGGAAATTATATTTGTAGTTAGTTCAAGGAGTGGTCTCTGCATGCCTTGATCTGATCCAGTGATTGAGGGCGAAATGAGTAGAACTTTACCTACTCTCCATATAAGACTTTCACCTCTAAGTTTTAACGAACCCCGGGTTGATAATTTAAGTTGAGGGTCTTCAGAGTTGCAACATCATTGATGCCATATCAGGGATCATGACCTTTTGGTGCCATTTCTAGGGAGGTGTCCAAGTAGGTGTTGTTTCTACTTAGAAGTTGTTTTTTTCTTCTTTATTTTCTACATAAGTACTATTGATTTGAAAGCTTCAAAAAAGAGAATTTTTTTTCCAAAGAATAGAGTAGCTCTTTCATGCCTCGTAGGAGTAGGGATAGTCAAGGGAACTTCCTATCAAAAATTTTGATCCCTTAAAGCTACAAACCATCATTCTTCTTTGGTGATTTTGAACTTCCATCTCTGACTACAGGGGAGTTATAAAACCCTCTAGGTGAGAAACCTGATTTTTTTGAGGAATCCACAAGAGAAGAAGAGCCTACCTCACCTACCCAAATCATGCTTGAAAATAGACAAAATTAAAATTTTCCTATTAGAGAAACCAATTGGTACGCCAAAATGAATATTATAAGCCCTTTTTCCCTTCCAAATTTCCATGGCCTAGCCTCTGAGGACCCTCACACCTTCATGTTTGAATTTCTTGTTGTCTCTAGGACCTATGACTATACCTTTGGTGAAAAAAAGCTAAATTTGTTTCCATCCACCCTCAAAGATGCATCCTTGTGCTGGTTTATGATCAGGCAACATCACTGTTTGAGTCCAATTGCAACAAACCTTTAATGAGAATTACGTGGATTATTGTGGGTCCAAAGAAACGTAGGAAGAAATATTTAGGATGAACCTAGGACTATATGAATCTTTAGAGCACTGTGAGGAAATATTACAACTCAATTATACGAGAGATAATTGTACCCTTGACCCTGAGTCACTCAAGCTAGTTATTATGTGAGGGATGAGGGAGGATGTAATGGATGCCCTTATCATGTTTTATGGACATATACTAGTTTCCTTATAATGACATCATGATAGTATTCATGAATCATTCTAGGCTTGCTAGGAAAAAGGGTAGGTCTAGCAAGGGCCTAGTCAGTTCATCTCCCTCTGCATCAACCATCAAACATGAGGTAGGAAGTATTTTGGACAATTTCAAGAGTGAAATTTTTCATACATTTTCCCTATATATGGACACTATGCGGAATAAAAAGAAGCAAGAGGAATCACAAAGGGAACTAGCTGTCTTTTTCCTTATATGCACTAAGAGACATCCTAGAAATGAGTGCCCAGTAAATATCATAGAAGTATTATCTATCTGTGAGAAAAACCATGCAACAGAAAAATGTCCCTCTATACCATGCCTGAAATATGTATATGATGGGGAAGAAGGTGGTTCAGAGAAACTTTTATTTATTAACCAAAGGAGGCCCGAAGGCC
The DNA here is from genome assembly GCA_034641835.2 of Pinus albicaulis. Classification (NCBI taxonomy): domain Eukaryota; kingdom Viridiplantae; phylum Streptophyta; class Pinopsida; order Pinales; family Pinaceae; genus Pinus; species Pinus albicaulis. Next base: position 1,242,280,289 of record CM076574.1, on the reverse strand, counting down.
CTCGACCATATCAACAAGGCATGCAAGGTACACACTCACAATCCAAATTAGAATGTACCTTTTGAGCCTTTGTACCCTTCCACTAATCCATCATGGCCCATACCCTCTCCCTAGCCTTGTATTGTTCAATATGCTCCTCAAATTATCAACCCTCCTTTCCAGCCATACCCACCTCAATCTCCTCAATGGGAAAACTCCTCACAAGGACGGAGGCCTCAAAAAATATAACCTCATGCTTTGGTGCCTCCCCCTCAAACTAAACCACAACTTCCTCACCATAACCCATCTAAGAAACCTAAAATTCCATCCCAACCAAATCTAAACCTGGAAAATAATTAGGAACAACAGGTTTCTAGTGGGGAGACATGTTATCCTTCTTATGTTGTGTAAATCCAAGAGATCAATATTTGGTCTGGGAAGGAACTTTCAGATGCTCACCCACCTTCTCCACCTAAATATATTGAAGAAAAAAAGGAAGAAATTTCCAATCAAGCCAATGCACCTCGTTATAATGAAAGGTTGGTCCACCCTAAATGACACACTCAGGAAGAGGTTGAACTTCTAGGAGAGTTGGAGAACTTGTGTGTCAAAATACCCCTTCTTCGGGCCATTAAAGAAGTCCCTGTTTACAATAATATTATCAAGGAAGAGTGTTTTAAAAGGTTTGGGAGAAGAATAAGAGATATCCCCACTTTCAATCACATTGTTGGGTTGTTTTCTTATATGATGTTTGGGAGGTAAATATCCCGAAAGTACCTGGATCCTAGTAGCCCAGTAGTGGATGTGCACATTGATATCAATATGGTCTTGTTGATGGTTGAAAATTTCTTGCCAACAGTAAGGGATATCCCTGGTGTAGGATCCCAATTAGACTCTACACTTTTTGGTTTAGGTATCCCATCCGGTATGTAGGCCCGGTTGCCATTAAGTTGGTAAAGATGGTTTTCGGACAAGGATGGGACTCAATGAAAAGAGAAATGCATAGATGTTGAATGAACACAAATCAATGATTGACGAACACCCTATCAAACATGATACCATGAATATCAAAGTGGAATTTAAAGAATGAAAATCACGAAAAGAATTGCTATCAAAACTTTACTAAGATCACACTTATAACAAGATTCAATTAACAAATAAGAAAAATTTAGCGATGGCTAAGAATTTCATTTATAATCTACGCACATTACAATAAATATTTAAAGCAAATATTGATAAAGAAATTCATCAACATATCCTTAGAGTTAGAGCATCATATACCATGGATGTGTTGTAGCCCATAACACAAGAGAATACATGAGAAGAAATGTGCACCAATACTTGAAGAAAGCATCATTTATTTGAGGGGACCATATTCATAGCACAACCACATAGGGGAGTTCCATCGAATTCAATAATGAGATCCAATAACACTTCTTTGTATTCATAAAAAGGAATATATTCAATAAGCAACAATGTGTCTCTCTCAAAAGTCCAAAACCCAAAAAGTTACTACAAAATCGCTAGAGGATGTTGTTATGTAGGTAAATCCTCTCTACAAAAAGAGACGATCCCTGTAGCCCTAGAGTGGGTCTAGTAAAAAAAGGACAAACTAGAGTGTAGGCTCCTAATTACTGAATGAAATAGACAGGGTAGATCAACCTACCTGGAGTCCAACACTGTCGTCATGGCTGTTGTAGTGGTGGCCTCTCGATTCTTATCTCAGCAAGTCACGATCCTTTTGTAGTGATACTTGGATACCTGCACAAGGTCAAAAAACAAGAGAAGCATACGAAACAACAATATCATTCATAATTACTAACCAGTCAAGGAGGGTTAAGCATATTTCATCAAATAAAACCCATCAATGCAAAATGGGAACTAGACAATAGTTATACATATGTATTAATAAAAGAAAGAGTTACAACCAAGCCTTGAAGTCACAACCTCCTTCAGCGGGGTTTAGTTTAAGCACGTCTCAATGAATGTTAGGGAATTTGGACAGGATGAAGGCACAAGCCTAATATCTCTCCATAAGGGAATCTTCTGTTCTATCTTGAATATAAATCTCTCCAGCGTTTCTGCTATAATATCTTTATTTTAGCTAGCTTCATCAATGGAGGATGGCTATATTTATAGAGGGAGAGGAGGAGGTTGGGGTCCCTATTATGGTGTAAGGGATGCCTTATCCCATGGAAGGTTTACCCGAAATGTGGAAACAAGAGGCCAAAGGAGGAAGGCTATGGTTATTCAGTCGAACCACTCCCCATGACTCATCCACGAAGTTGTTATGATCGAAACTTCGCCTCTATTTTTAAAAAACTTTTCATAAACAGATTGGTGTGGGCAGCTAAATTAGATAGAGCACCAGCTGGCGCAGGGGCCTATGTTAATCTGCCTCATTGGTGTGAGGGCATAACTGGCTACCAGCGCCAAGGCAAAAACAAGTGTTTTTGGTGGTCTGTTCAGGAAATGGTCAACAGAAGGAATGTTAGACTCATGGTAAGGGACACAATGATGGTATTTTCAAGGCATGACACTTTATTTTGTTCACAGAAATGAGTCTCCAATGTGCGGGGAGGGGATTGCAGGGACATTGACAAAATGATGTGTAACAGATGCCCCCTAAAGCATGAGGCTCGAGAGAGAGGAAGGGGTGAAATGCTTTACGAGAACGCGTTCAAACCAAACACTGCTCTCGGAAGGCCTGAAATTACAAGTACAACAGATATCTCTGAGACATGAACATGTGTCATGGGCACATCCATCCATAATAGAGTACATATATGAACTGAGATCCGAGGTATGGACGCAACCATCCAGAAGTAAGGATCAAAAAATGGACTCAGGTATGTTCACAGTCATCCAATCAAAAGAGTCATGCAAAAAATCATGATACACCATAATATCTCGCAGCCTGGATCTTATCAGACAAAACCTAGGGTCTTTCGCTCCATCTCGATCCGAACAGGTACATATTCAAGCATGCGAATATGTGAGCTGAAGTCGAACATGCAAGAAAATCACCTAATTACCATCCAATGATGAAAGTTGTTAACATGCACGAGAGAAACCACCAATAATGAAAATGGCTCTCAAGGTACAACAGGTACAATCCATGGAATGTGAATAGTGATATGGAATCAAACACCCACAGCCACATAATCACTCGATCTACACAATGATGTGGACCTATTGTCGACGTGTGAAGAACTCCGCCATTGAGGCATGCAAACAAGTTATTGGCTAGAGTCTGTAGACCAACTTCCTGGATAATGAGTTGAAGTCGACAGGAAGTGACCTGGTCGAAGGAGGGCCATAATGTATCTCGCATCATCGACATGAGACAGAGGAACATGATGAATGTGAATCAGAACCAACAGAGAATCAGAGGGAGGTTAAAAACTATAGAGGAAAAACTTCTCTTGAACATATGAGCGACACGACTCTAGATTTGGCAGTATTTTACATCAAGGGATCTGAGGTCATGATGACATGGAAAAGAGCAGATAAGAGGTCAAAACAGATTACCCAAACCCATGAAGGCAAGAATGATGAAATGAGATGTCCCCAACCTGACACAACTGTAGATGAGTGTCATGTTCAAGAGCGACATACGGCCAATACAACTAAAATCTGGTTCTATTTTGCCCCACCATTTTTGGCGAGTACCCTAATTATTTTTTAAAACAAGATTGAAGGGGATAGCATATGCTTCTGTTGTAAGTTTTTCCTTTGGAAAAATCCATCCTAGTACTTTTTACGAGCCCTAGAAAGGAGTAACTTGATGAACGTCATGGTGACGAAGTCCGATGTCATCAGGGTTTAACGAGTCCGACAAAGGAAGAAATTGGCGTCTTTTCATGTTTAGAGAGTTTGAAAATAAGCGAAAAAGAAAAATCTATCATGTCCCTTTTTGTAAATAGTCTCTTAGATCCGAAAAGGTAGAAAACAATATATGAAAGAACCTCTTAGTCATGATTGGCTAAGGTATTCCTTTTTTGTAAATAATCTATCCCAACCCAAATAAGAGGTAAACGTATACTGGGTAGATATCATTTCGCAGCCATTTAACGAATTCAAAATGACAAGAATCTCGGAAATATTTTCATTTTTAGAGAGCCAGAAAAGAGCTGAAAGATGACTCCAGTAGTGACTTTTCCATTTTTTTACCTAGTCTGAAAAAGTATAAAATACAACTCATGACTTCATCACTATCGCATTAAATACCTATCATTTCAAAAGAAACAAACGTAAAACCCATTTCTCGAAATAACCTAATGTAATAATCGAAAAACATGTATTAAAACCTAATTAGGGTTCTGAAAAGTTATAAAATGAAAAAAATGGTAAAAAATAATTATTTTTCACTTTTACCTCTTATGGAGCAATAGTGACCCCATTTTACTTTGCGATTTTGCGGCGACGATAGCGGATAATCCAGAAGAACAATCTAGAATCCGTTAGTTCCATGTAAGAGACGACATCCTTCCCCACATTTTAAGCATTCTTTCATTAATTTCAACCTTTAGTTTTGATTTCTGAGGGGGAAATTGTGAAAAATAGGGCACGATGGTTGGCGCGGGTTTCGGGCACAGACTCGTGCCAAATGCCCAATTTTTAAATTTGGGCGTGCCCATTGGCACGACTGTTTCTAAAACAGTCGCACCAACTGCGTAAACCTCTTAAAAAAATTCTAGTGCAAGAAATCAAGCCTAAATTTTACAAATTTCAGCTTTGGATTTGGCTAATAATGTCGATATGAACATGTTTGCAGGTGAAAGAGCATTAAAATGGTGATCGAGTGGAAGGAATGAGAACATAGTGAAGAGTATGAGCTTTCCATGGGAAATGTGAGATGCATGGAAGCTCTTAGAGACTGTGGGCTAAAAAATTTCTTCATGACACCATGTCTCAGAGCTCAACTGGAGTTGCTGCAATACTTTATTGGTATTTGGGATGAGGATCAAGAAAAAATAATTCTTCAAGATCAGGAGCTCGAGATTGATGTTTCTGATGTCTATTTCATAATAGGACTGTCGCGGAGGGGGGTAGCACCAATCTTGACAGAAACTCGGCCCACCATGGAGAACATGGGCATGGTGATTGATAGGGTATGCCCCGGAGCACAGAAAGGATCAAAAAGTGGGAAGGTGGACATCCATACTATCCTGGATTTAACACTAAGGGTAGTGCTACACATGATCACATGAGCTACAGGAACATAAGCACTGCAAAAAGAAAAAAAAAACATAGCTACTTCTTGTTGTAGACTGCTTGACATCGACCATCTACAATTGGGCAGAGGCAGTAACAATCAATATAAAAAGTCAGCTGGCAAAGTTCAAGAAGGCCATATTGAAACAATTTGGTTATGGGTCTATCCTGGTATCGTTCATTCTGGAACGATTACAAATCTTTCAGAGTCAGGAGGTGATAGTCCCAACACCACTAGCATTGGAACCACAGATGGCTCGATGGGCAGCCCTGATGCCAAGGTCAAGGGGAGGTCAAAAGATGTCCTGGAGATTGGAGTTCTTTGATTGGCTCCATTGATAGTTGATTGTCGTGAAGGACTGGCCCTACTCTGGCACAATTTTCACTGGTGATCCAGAACTCCCGCTCTCGGAAGGAGAGGATTGGGATGAATCACTTGGTAAAACTCATTCTTTTTTAATTTTTATGAGTATTATGATTTTTTGGTATGTATGTTCTGACACTTTTTCCATGCATTTGCAGATGTAGGCCCAGAGAGACCCACAGGGATGTCTCTGATAACGAGTCGAATACCTCATGATTTTGATGTTTCCCCTCAAGGTGAGGAGGAGTAAATCATGCATAACTTGGAGGGAATCACCCGTGGGGTCCTATATTATGCGTGGTTCGACGATGTTCCTTGTGCATATCAAAGACATACTATAGGGGTCTCAAACCGAGTTATCGATTACTGAGGCGGCTTGTATGGGCAGTGACATGCTATAATGATCATCATGTCGATTAGATGCCTAGGCTTTTATTTTTGCATTTTGTTGTGAGACATGGTGTCTCAGGATGTAACAGAAACACACATATTTTTTGAAACCTATGGTGCACACTGATGCAAACCTTCGATATATATATATACATCTATTTTCCTATTTGATATGAGTCTCTCATGTGATGATGAATTTATAGATTACTCAAATGTCTATCTAATACAATGTTAGCCACTGTATCAGTTAATGCATTAATTTGTCTAGGAATATGTTGATATGTGATATAATCAAAATGTCTTTCTAGCAAACGAACACGTAAATACAATCATAAAGTGTGTGGGTTTCTAACTGAATAACGCCCATTAAGCTGAAGAACAACAAGTTGTGAGTCTAGATTTACAACCAATGCACTAATGGTGAGGGTAATTACCTCGGTTAACAGTTCAATGACAACACTATATTCAGCGACATTGTTTGTAGTTTGTCCTAGACAAATACCTTGTAGGTCTATCAACTTACTAGCAGGATCATAAATCACCCAGGTTGGCGAAGACAAGTTCTGGGTACTACGGGAAGCACCATCCGTGGAACTGACATAAGGGGTAATAAACATCTGCATAATAAGAAACGACCCAATAAGCAGGAAAATGCTCACAAAACACACCAAGCAAAAAAATGTACAAAAATGAAAAAAACAAACCTATGGACACCAAACATGCATGAATGACTCATGCATTATACTTCTTGAGATACAACCCATTTCCGGGCTGATCTAAAGGATGACCTTCATAATCAATGAGCTCATAGGCCCCCTTCTTCAAAACACGCTTAATGATGTAAGGCCCATGCCACATGGGTTGAAATTTACCTGCCCCTAGCTTATCATGAGCTTGATCGTATAGGAGGACAAAGTCTCCTTCTACAAAGGAGTGAGGGGAAAATGACTAGTCAAAATGGGCTTTGACCCACTTCTTCTGTGCCTCGATGTCCAAAGCAGAAATCAATGAGTTTCATCCATCCTCTCTAAGTAGAGAAGACGCTCTTCTTCAGGTGAAGTGTTGGGCAGTAATTCAACAGCTAATTTGAGAAAAGGTATTTCACACTCAATCGGAAGGGTAGCTTCTAGACAATAAACAATCTGGAATGGAGTGAATCTAGTCACATCCTTGACTGAGGTTCAGTATGCCCAGAGAGCCAAAAATAACATGAGATGCCAATTGGATTAGTGGATCCCAATCATATTTTGAAGCATAGTGACTAAAACTTTGTTCACAGCCTCAACCTGGCCATTGGCCTGAGGATAGTACGGCATTGAGCTGTCGTGACGCAAGCCCAACCTAGAATTCAACTCCGCCACCATATAATGCCGAAAATGGGAACCATGATCGGTAACGATGGCTTGAGGGACACCAAACCTAGAAATTATGTGATTGAATATGAACTCAGCTGATGTCTTAACGTCGGCGGAAAGTGTAGGCATTGCTTCAACCCATTTGGTGAAGTAGTCAATGACTATGATAATATAAGCATGTCCCCCATTCGAGTGATAGTTACACGTCAAAAAATCGATGCCCCACTTCGGAAAGGGACCAATGGTAATGACAGGGTGCAGATGTGCAGGTGGCGCGCGCATATTGCACTGATAGATCTGGAAATCATGACATGTACGGAGAACAAAAATGCAATCCTTGAAGATAGAGGGCCAGAAATACCCAGCACAAATAATCTTATGTGCAGTGTCATAACCAGACATGTGACCACCACAGGCGCCACTGTGGCAATCATTTAGAACTTTCTCAGCCTCCTCGAGCGTCAAACACTGATGAAGAATGGAATCTACTCTGACACGGTAGAGTGTATCTATAACTATACGATAAGGTTGTGACTGATGACGGATGTGTTGGCGAGCATCCTTCATCAACTCAAATATAAAAGTAGAAGTCTGAAGATATGCGATGACATCACCGTACCAAGGATCGAGGGTGGAGATCATAAAAAGCATATCATCTGGAATGCGTTCCTCAGAACCAGATGGAGCGGAGTCAGAGGGAAGGGAGCAAATCAAATCAGCAAAGATGAGTGATTTCTTTGACTTGGCAGTAGTAAACAAAAAATCGAACTCTTGGAGGGTAACAATCCACTTTGACTATTTTTCCCCCAGCGATTATCGAGACAATATATAGGTCATAGGGTTGCATTCTGAAATTACAGTCACAGTATGCAATATAATATAATGACAAAAACGTTGAACTGCTTGAATTGCAGCTAACGCTAACTTCTCGACATGAGCATAGCATTTTTCGGTATCGATAAGGTTACGAGAGAGGTATTAAATAACATGCTCGTCACCATCATCGTCGTCTTGAACCAGAACCATGGCAATCGTGTTGAAAGCAATAGCTAAATAGAGGGAAAAATTGTGATGATAGTTTGGAGGATGCAACAGAGGAGTGTTTAACAACAACATCTTCAAAGCATCAAAATATTTCTAGGCGACCTCATTCCAAAGGAAAGCGACACCCTGCTTTAGTAACCGTGTGAATCCTTTAGCTACTTCAGCATAGTTAGGTATAAAATGGCATAAAAAATTAGCCTTCCCCTGTAGAATCTGCAGATGATGTAATGAATATGGAGAGGGGAGATTAATAATAGCCTCAACTTTGAGCAGAATAAGGCGAATCCCATCTTTGGACACGATAAACCCTAAGAGTCTACCAGAATGAACGGAGAAGACGCATTTGTGTAGATTGAGCCGGATATTATAGCATCGACAATGAAGAAAGATCTAATGAAGATGGTCAGGATGATCCTTACACTTAGTTGAATGAGCCAGAAGGTCATTCAGATAAGGATAAACAATGTGCTTAATATCGTGAAAATCGTATAACATCACTCGATGAAACGTTGCCCCAACATTCTTCAAGCCACAAGGAAGCTTCTTATACGTGAAAGTACCACAAGGATAGATAAAAGTGGTCTTATGCTGATCAGTCAGGATAATGTTAATCTAGTTATAGCCATAGAATCCATCCATGAGGGAAAAGATCTCACTCCTAGCACAGTCATCAATGATCTGATCAATAAAGGGAGTAGGATAACTATCCTTGGGACAAGGTCGATTGATGTCATGATAATCAACACAAAATCGAATGGTAACCTGTTTCTTATCTATAGGGACAATGTTGGACACCCATTCTGTCAAGGGAATTGGGTAGATGAAACCAGCGTTGAGAAGTTTTTCAACTTCACGTTTAATGGCAGTGACTTTCCGAGGGTGCATAGGACGAAGGCACCGACGAACAGGCTTCAAACTAGGGTAGGTAGGAATCTCATGCACCACGATACTGGGATAAATGCTAGGCATTTATTCATAGTACCATGCAAAGGCATAAAAAAAATCATGAAAAAGGCTAGTATAAACCTAAACTTCATCTGAAGAACAGGTGACACCGAAATGGATTTTCTCGACAATTCCCGGTTCAACGGAAATGTCAATAGGCATCGTTTGCGTAATGTTACTCAAGTTACCCTTTGTAAATACTTCATGTGTCAGAATAGGCATTTGAAGTGGAGGAGAAGGAACCTGAGATGTGAACCTCTCAAGACACGTAGACATGGCCCCAAGGCTAGGCATGAATGAGGAACGATGATGGTCATCATCCCATGGCAAATCCTCGAGAGACATATTTTCCACGATGGCTTTATCGGAAGGAAATATCGCTCGCAAGGGATCATATTAATCTGAATTTCTAGGCCAAGGGGATTGAGAATAAGCGTCGAGAGACATGCTTAAAGGAGCATGATCAGAAGGTGGAGGATTCGAAGCTGTAAGAAGTTGACAATAATCAATCTCAATCAGACTTAAAGGCGTCAAATCTCCAAAAGAATTGACCTGTTTAGGCGAAGTGATGATCCATGGGTCATTAAACCGAGAGATCATATTGATATAAATAGTTTTAGGTGGAGGAAGAGGAAAAATACCAATGAGGGTAGGATCTTTAAAAGGCCCGACCCAATTCTCTCGTAGGGAATAGGGATCTTATCCACATATGGAACATTTTTCTCGAAAGAAGAAGTGAAGAATGAAAATTGATAAACAGTAACAATATTTCCTTCGTGTGGGAATTTCAGGACACGAAAGAGAGTGGACAGAACACACAACATAGCGTGAGTCCAAATACGACCGAGGAGAAGATTTTAATTGAGCTTGGCGTCAACTAATTCTACCTCGACATTGATTGTCTTCCCTTTCAAGGTAATCATTAAACTAGAGAGAACACCCAAAGGTTTTGATTTCCTTCCATCAAATTCTTCAAGGGCATTTGGTGATGAGTTCAAAGTCGAAGAACCAATGGCTTTCCAGCAAGAATATGAAATTATGCACATAAACGCACCTTCTTCCACAACTGCTCGATGGATATCAAGACCATTAATGAAAACTTGTATCATGAGTGCAATCTAGTGCGGGAGTCACGGAACGAAATTCTCTAAATAAAAAACGAGAAGACTAGTATTAGTAGGATCAACCCCACCAATAAAAAATAACAAAGCCTTCTGTTGAGACGGAAAACTCTGAAGTACTTCTAATGCAGACATTGCAGATGGCACCTGAGCCAAATCCTCAACAATACTGTAATGTTGAGCATCATGGGTGTTTGGATTATAAGAAGACTTGTGGAGTACACCTTTGGAAGGTGGCCGTAACAGGCTCAGTACTGGGCCTTTCAATATGAAGAGGGCTAGAAGTAGGCGGAGGAGGAGGACCATCGACGATCTCTTTCCCCACTGCCTAACGCGATTCGGTATAATCATTCGATCGAGTAGCAATAGAAATGGATGTAGAACCATTCATCATGAACACCTGAGAGACAAATGGGGTAGAGGACTGAGGTTTCTCTACCATCTGGGTTTGCTGAGATGGAAAATGTTCTTTAAGAAAAGTTGTAGTTCCCTGAGTGCCTTTGAGAAATCTACTTACTTCAGCCCATCGAGGACAGTCCTTGGTGTAGTGCTCTTCATCACAAATCAAACAAGGGTATTTCAGCTTATGTTGTTGATATTCATCAGCATGAGGTTTTGAATAATCTATTTTTGGGGTATCGGATTTGGCCTTACCTTTACCCTTCATCGAGTCGCCAATTTGTTATGTAGGTAAATCCTCTCTGTGGACAGAGACGATCCCTCTAGCCCTAGAGTGGGTCTAGTAACAAAAGGACAAAATAGAGTGTAGGCTCCTACGTACTGAATGAAATAGACACTATAGATCAACCTACCTGGAGTCCAATGTTTTCGGCGTGGCTATTGTAGTGGTGGCCTCTCGATTCTTATCTCGGCAAGTCACGATCCTTTTGCAGTGATACTTGGATACCTGCACAAGGTCAAAAAAAGAGAGCAGCATACAAAACAACAATCTCATTCATAATTACTAACTATTCAAGGAGGGTCAAGCATATTGCATCAAATAAAACACATCAATGCAAAATGGGAACCCGACAATAGTTATATGTATGTATTAATAGAAGAAAGGGTTACAACCAAGCCTTGACGTCGCAGCCTCCTTCAGCGGGGTTCAGTTGAAGCACATCTCAATGAATGTGAGGGAATTCAGATGGGAAAAAGGCACAAACCTAAGCTCTCTCAATAAGGGACTCTTCCGTTATATCTTGAATATAAATCTCTCTAGTGTTTCTGCTATAATATCTTTAGTTCAGCTAGCTTCATCAATGGAGGATGGCTATATTTATAGAGGGAGATCAGGAGGAGGTTGGGATCCCTACTATTATCACCAAAACAGGACCCTGATAGGCTACTGGTCAGGCTACCTCAGTGTAACTATTTCAAACTAGACTTTTAGTTGAGGCTTAGCCTCCTCAACCTGAGAGGGCTCTCTCACTAGGTTTAAGATTTTGAATTAAGGATTAGATGGATAACTCTAGGAATAAATTGTATAAAAGTGTATGAATGGTTGAAAAACTAATCAAAAAACATATATTGGGCTATGGAGTCTAGGTATTTTCCCACAAAACATCAACATCAGCTTATCATGGAAGTCAGGGCATTTCAGAGTTTTTAGGTGTATCAGTAAAACAAAAACAGAGTGAACAAAATACTGTTTACAAACATATGCAGGAAGTTAGAGAATTTTCCAATGAATTATAAGTAACATATGTTTATACCACTGCAATTAGATATATAAGGAAAGCCATAGGAATATCACACATTAAAAACTCTTTCTGAATCTTGAGTAGTAAGGCAATATCTATATTATGATAAAAACACACAGTTTTCTACAATGACATAATTTTCTTGTAATGAAAATTTTCCAACCTTGAGGAATTCGACCTCATGTCTCTTATAGTTCCATCATTACAATCTTGGATTCCCTCATCTAGCTTGAAAAGAATTTGAATTTCTTAGCTTGACACCTATCTACTTCTAAAACAGACTATTAATTACATGTGACAGTTAATTGTCTGTTCTAGAGTCCTAATACAATTAGGAGTAAAACTCTTTATTATGACTAAAACAACCTTATCTAGGAATTTAATATTATTTTTGACAGCTGCTCCTCCTTATCTTCGACCTTGATGGTGTCCATAACCTTGTTGTTATATTCTGTTAACTTATCCCTTATCTCTCCTGAAAACTAGGAACATGTTTCCTGCAATATAGCTTTAACCCTCATTTATGCTCCTCGAACCCTTTAGCTGACAAAAATTGACCCTTTAGACAAGTGATATGTATTATCACTTCCATAGAACCATGTCCTTCCACCTGTGCAAAATTAAGTACTTGAAAGAGTGTAAAGAGAGCTCATGTGTCTGCGCTACGAAAATATCAGCTGTTTTCGTAGCGCAGTAACTATGCCTTTGTAAACATCTCTTAACATCCAATTTCACCTGCTTTAAAACCTGGAACTTCATTTGTGAACCATTTCCATCTTCTAGCAGCATCAATACTTCAAAAACCAGATGTTTTACCTCTTGAAACCTTAACAAAATGCTCAAAACTACATCTACAGCAGTTTCGTAGCGTGCTACGAAACTGCTGAGCACTTGTAGTAGTTTCGTAATGTGCTACGAAACTACTGTGTATCTCCTTATTACACAGTATTTTCATCATCTTTAGATCTTAATAATATTTAACTCCCTTTAATTATTACCTTGATGCTAATAGACCTTAATAATCAATATCAGTCAACTTTTCTATGTTTTCAAAAAGTGGTGTTCTTCCCAAAACAAAATTATATTAGGGATTTGTCACTTACTTCCTTACTTCTGCTGTAGAAGACCTTCAGAGTTTTCCAATTGGATTTCAAGATCTTTAAGCTGCCTCTTTAACCCTCTGTTAGTAGCCCTTAAACTTACATTTATCCTTCTCACAAATTTAGCCTCTTTGATTACAGGAAGAGTCCAGGTAAAAAACTGAGCTTCACTGCTGACTATTTCAGGTTTTGAGACTCTTTCAAGCTCCCATAGAGCCTTAATTCTGTCAAATTTTATCTTCTCAACAACATGTTTTCTTAATTTCTTCTTAATCTTAGAAATTTCAAGATTCACTAGTCTTAATTTTTCTTTAATTCCTTCATAACTTCTCTTTTCTCTATGAGTATGGAAAACTCTGTTTCTGTCATCTTCAGGCATAGGTGATGAAATTTATATGGGTTCCTCCTAAAAATTTGAAACTTCTCCAGCTTTATCTAACTCCACATCCAGCCCTTGCAAATTTTTTTAATTTCTAGTTAGAGGCCTTCTGGGCTTGAACACAAACTCTGAAATTTCATCATTAAAATCCAGCTTTTTGGAAGACTTGATCTTCTTAGATTTCCCTTCATCCAAATTTATAAAATCTACCTGAACTAAAGGAGATTCCCCAATATCAATAGCTTGTAAAATATCATTCAAAATACCCTTTAAACATGGATCTTCTTCTGAAACCACTGTTTTTTCTTTTTCCGTTGCTATTTGACTTCTAGTCAATCTTTTTTGGGCCGATTTGCTGGTTGACTGTTCTTGTACTATTTCCTTACCTTTGGTTGTCCTCTTTTGTGCAGGTTGAGGGGTTTCTTGAATAATCACTAGTGTTTTAATCTCTGAATCTTTCACTTGCTTTCTAGGCTTTAACTTGACAAATCTCTTTGATCTTGTTTATGTAGAGTCAGTGGTTTCTGATGGTGATTTTTCTTTGGCCCTAGGGCTAACACCTGTTCCATGTTTTTACACCCCAAATCCACACAAAAATAAAAATGCATACCATTCTCTATTCACCCTCTAAAGTTCATGAAAAAATATTAATTTAACTATACCATGATGGAATAATGAAGTTTCACATGTCTGAGTTTTCTTCTACACCTTATTTGCCATCTTGGCCAAACTTTGAAGCAAGAAGAAAGGTAAATCTAGAGAAATTATTCCAGTGAAATGAAACAAGAGTTTGAAATGATAAGAATACAGCTTATGGTATCTTCCTTCACAGGTGAAGTACCTTTGAATGTTGGAGAGCAGGTTAGCATATGAATTCTTGACATAACCTCTTGGAACTGCTTTGGTTAAATTTGTGTCCACAAACTATGGCTTCAAAAATATTTTACAATGTTCCATTTCAAACCTGAAGTTCTTGAACCACCTTTCTTCTCCCCTTGGAATCTCTATCACTAATGATATAATTTCAGGAGAAATTGGCAAGTTTAAAAATCCAACCTTTGTATTTGAACCTGTGAAATTAATGGAAAATTCTTTTGTGACTTGATTATGATCCCTGCAGCTTTTTGCAGAATCTCCAGCATCCTTCTTTCTTGAAGGCTTCTTCAACTGATTTATCCTTGGTGAGAGCCTCTATGCCTTTAGGTTCCGTTCTCAAATAGTGGCCTGACCTGTGGTTTCTTTTTTCTTTTATCATATTTTCCCTCGAAATCCCTATGGCTTCAAAACACTTGTAATAAACTGCCTCGCTTGATTTCAGAGAAACTGGCTTGCTTGATTAAGGGTTCAGCCTTTCTTGATAATTTTTTCAGCCTCGCTTGAAAAATGAGAGAAGCTCTAGTTTCTGCTTACCATAAGCTTATCGTTCGAAGGAAGACATGCACCAAGTTTTTTTTTGCATGAGACAATACAACCAAGGACAACCATCCCTTTTCAAATTTTAAAATGACTAATAATAAATGATCCCTAACGAATCTCATGATGGTTATGAATGGTTGCATGTGTGAGAAAGGATTCGTGGACTGACACCTAATCATTATAATTTAACAAAATTTGATGGATTTGACAGTTGGACAGGATTGGTTACGAATCCCTGATTTCGTAGTGCATGTAATGTAATTTCAGGGTTTTGCGCTACGAAAAGACCAACGTTTTCATAGTGCAAAAGTAGTTTTTAACAATTTCTGCACTACGAAAACGTGGTTTCGTGGCTTATTCAAAAATATTTCGAAAATGAATAAACACATGAATTTTGAAACATAATATGGGACCCTTAAAGTGTGAAACAAGGTTGTTGGACTTTATTTGATGATGGAGATGAGACTCTAACCTTATGAATTAGAATCTAAAAGAATAAAAATGACTTAACCCCTATCTAAGACCATGACTTAGGAAAAAATGCAAACTTTCCAAGTTTGGAAAAATTTTATAGTGATAACACCTACTATGGTGGAAATGAGGCCTTATCCCATGGGAGGTTTCCCCAAAAGGTGGAAACAAGAGGCCAAAGGAGGAAGGCCATGGTTATTCATTCGAACCACTACCCATGACTCATCCACGAAGTTGTAATGATAAAAAATTCGCCTCTATTTTTAAAAAACTTTCCATAAACAGATTAGCATGGGCAGCTAACTGAGACAGAGTGCCAGCTAGAACGAGGGCCTATGTTAATCTGCCTCATCACCACGAGGGCATAAATGGCTACCAACGCCAAGGCAAAAACAGGTGTTTTTGGTGGTCTGTTCAGGAAATGGTCAACAGAAGGAATGTTAGACTCATGGTAAGGGACGCAATGATGGTATTTTCAAGGCATGACACTTTATTTTGTTCACAAAAATGAGCCTCTAATGTGCGGGATGGGGATTGCAGGGACAATGAAAAAATGTTGTGTAATATATGTACATATAGGTTGAGATAACTCTTGGGTTGCTTGTGACCTTTGGTCTTCCTAGACTCTTGGGCTTACTTGCGACTGAGGGGAATTTTTGACTTAAAGAGGATTGTGACTTAGGGGAAATTGCGACTTTAGGAGGATTGTGACCCAGGGTAAGTTGCGACTTGTGGTAGATTGCGACCTAGGGGAAGTTGCGACCTAATGGAATTGCAACCCAGGGGAAGTTGTGATCTAAAGGAGATTGCGACTTAGGGGAAGTTGTGACTTAAGGGATATTATGAGTTAGGGGAGGTTGTGACCTAAGGAATATTATGACGTGAGGGATATTGCGACCTAGGAAGAGTTGCGACCTAGGGGATATTGTGACCCAGGGGAAGTTGCGACCTAACGAATATTGTGAACCAGGGGTTGTTGCGACCTAAGGGGGGTTATGACCTACGGGATATTTCATGCTTGATTGAAACCTAGGGTTGCGTTGACTAAAATAATTTACATTAGAATACTAACATAAAATATCAATCTGGTATCTGTAGAACTTGTGAGACATACGTGCACAATATATGCTACAAATCAGTTTATCAAATACTAAAAAATAATCTAATCACACCATTCCTAAATTAACTTGGAAATCTATTCTACATTCAGGAATTAAATTTTAATCCATTTGCATAATTGAATTCTAATCTAGGATAGTTGTATTGAAATCAAGGACAAGTAAAAAGCACTGTTGTATATCTGTATGCCCAAATCCAATCTAATTGGAAAATGATAGAAACCACTTTCTTGAGATGATTTAGCAAGCACAAATTTACACAGTCAACTGGAAATTTAATCTAAGTGCTGAATTGAAATCAAAGACAAGTAAAAGTGTTGTTGTATATCTCTATGCCCAAATCTAATGCAATTGGAAAATGATAGAAACCACTTTCTTGAGATGATTTAGTCTAGTTAGTCCAGTATGTTTGGTGTGTAAAGAGCTTTTAAGACAGAGTCTGTAAAAGGCCAGGAAGCCTTCATATAGCTTCTTGTTAAAGCATTCTCTATAATTGGTATCAAAGCCAGTATATCTTTCTCCTATAAACTCTGTAAGTCCTGATGCATGTTGGTTGGTGACAGGAGGCCTGTTGATTGGCACAAAGGGTATAAGTAGCCGTGTATCCGGGAAAGTGTAGTCAATCCGCATTCAAGGTTCTTCATTTTTTTTTATAGGTGCATACCTTACTTTACAATGGTTGGTTATGATTTCTCTGAATCTGATAGAAATGCACGTAGAGAAGCTTATGAAAATAAATGATCTTTCTTGAAATTATTCAATAAGAAAGAACAAAACTCGATATATAATGATATAATAATCTCTCAAGAATTTGACCCATAGCCTAATTGGACACTTCCTAAGGTTGATGTTGAAAAAATATATGATTTTCCTATGTTCAAGTTTAAGGCTGCAAGTATGTTCAGGTTTACTTCTGTGAATATTCCAGTTTCAGTTGGTCAGTCAATATATCCAGTACCACTAATAAATCAGGAAGATATAGCATGGGGATTGGAGAATGGATTCAAATATGTTCATATTGGTTTGGTACAATTTGGAATTACCCATTAGTCAGACCAGGGTTAAACACCTCCTGCTTGAACTGTGTGCTCGATTCAAGGTTCAATAACTTTAACGATGCATTATTAGGTGGATTTCAAGATCCCTTAAATTAATGTCCAGTCTGATCTTCCCTTGTTCCAGGATACCAAGTGTCCCTTACAGATCCATACATCAATCATTTTCTACAAGCTTATATATAGTTTTCTGGTTTTGATGTAGCCCCTGACACCCATATTGCACAGTTACATACTACCATCTGTATTAGGTTTGTAACTACTACTATGCCTCCAATAAATCCCAAGATGAATAAAAGAGCTTTGAAAGAAGGTGTTATAGTTGGAATAGGAAACACAACTCATTTACAACTTGGTTTTTCTGAAGTTTCTTTACCTTCTTAATGGGATAGTTCATACACTCCTATAGCCCAGAAATATCCTCAGTTATCAAAAGGATAAAATCAATTACAATTGATAAAAAATTCTGATGAATCTAGCAAACTCAAGCTTGTTAAATCTAAGTCTGAAATGCAACCTCAAATAATTTTCAAACTTGCTATGGTTCTACCTAAGGAGCCTATTTATCAGTTTTCTCATTTTTCTAGTATGAGAGTTCCTCCCACTCCATTCTAGAAACATGTACAGAAACATAGTTCTGTTTCTTCAAAAAATTGTGAATACTGTTAAGAAAAGCCCCGATTTTTTTTTCAAGTTCTTTCTTCTCTAGCATCAACACCAACTTCTTCTAGACATAAAGGAAAACATTTTGATTGTTAAGACTTCATACAAATATTTATTCCCACTAAAGATATTAAGATGCAGAGTCTTCCCAGAGGCAAGCAGAGTACTTTACCTCCTCTATTAGAAAGACATCTTGGCCCTAGTAACTGCACTCAAAATTTCAAGAGTGGCAAATTACAAGGAGATTTACAATTCCTACATCTTAGAGGACAGTTAGATCCAGAACCTACTGAATAAATAAAAATGACGAATTATGCAAATTACCAGTCTATTTGCATTTCACAAAATCTTGATGATATAGCTACAGATGTCTTAGATGTGAAAGCTCACATAACGACACTATACCAAGCAAATGATGATTTGCAAAAATCTCATAGAGAAAAATTAGCTGAAACTTCTGATCAGCTAAACACAATTTATAGTGTAGTCTTAACATTTCAATATACCATTCCGAGACCTCCATCTTCTCCAGAATTTGAAGAAGTCGAGCGAGATGATCATACTTTGTTCCTAAATATTATCAATTCTTCAGATACAACCACTCTTGAGAAACTTCACCAAGGATCTCAGTTAGCGCAAGAAAAACTAACTTTGGTTAGTAATAAGTTGGCTCATCTTGTCTTAGAAATTAAAGGAAATACTATGTTAGAAGAACTAGGAGAAAGCTCTTCTAAATCAAAGAGAGGAGATGCCTTTGTTTTTTGCCTAAGACCACAGAAGGTGATGTATCTTCCCAACCTCATTCTAATTCATTCACTCGGTGGGCTCATAATCTAGCCAATACAGAAATCAAAGAAGAGTCAGCTTCTTTTCATAGCATTGGGAATGCTCTGTTTATAAATTTTGATTGTCTAGATAGAGATCAAACATCGATTCTTTTGCAGGGAATTGATACATGGGCTAAATAGAAAAAAATCGAGTCTAAATAGTCATGGAGAGATGTAGTTCTACAAATTTCATGGGCATTCACAGGAAATGTTCGTCTATGGTGGGAACATTTAGGAAGTACACAACAGACAGAACTCCTTGACAAAGTAGATCCACTAGGAGAAATGTTGTTAGCACTCTCACATGAATTTTTAGGAATCATTCCTTCAGATACAACATATTATGCTCAGATGTTTATGAGTCAAAGACTCTGTGATTTATACTTGCTACCTGAGTATTATTGTACAATGCAAGGGCTTTAATACAAGATTCCTGATTTAGATAACACTGCATATCTTAGACACTACATTGCTTATATGCTAGGGAGAATTCCTGAAATGGTCATACATGGATTGGATACACAAAAAATTTCAATAGATTCTTTGTCTTTAGCAGCATTACATCAACACATACTTACCATCCTCAGAAATCAATGCACTTCTTACAAAAATAAGAAGAATCTTAAGAAGCAATTATCATTCAGTCCACAACTTTGTGACATATTCAATGAAAAACACAGATTTGGGTGTTACAAATTACCTAAGAAGAAAAAATAGGATAAAACTAAATATTGTCATTGTTCAAAATCAGACTGGAAAGGTACTAAGAAATCATATAGAAAACCTTCCAAGAATAAATATGGCACAAACAAAAAAGCAAGGTATATCTTTCGCAAAAGGAAGAAACTTGTTCCTATGTCTAACAATAGGTGTTTCATTTGTGGATAGCACGGATATTTTGCCAATAAGTATCCAAACCAAAAGAATAAGACCCAAATAATTTTTTTTGATCTTTTTACTTCTTCCCAGAATCCTACAGAATGGGATCTAGTTTCAGATTATGATTCATTTGTAGAATGTTTCTCAGTGAATAGTTCAGATTCAGAAGGTGGAAGGGATATAGATATTAATAATTTTCAAAAGCTATCACTTAATTGTACATACTCAGATAGTGATGATTGTACATTTATCTCAGATCTCAATAAGTTTTCATAATTTAATATTTCTCTTGAGATACAACATCTCCAAAAAGAGTTGGAGAAGTTTCCTCCCAATCTGTTGGTTCTTAGAAACATATTACAGAAAAGAATCAACGAATTAATGAGAAATGCTTCACCATTCAAAACTTTGCTTCCTGTTGAACAAAGAGAAGACTTTTTGAAAGGTTATGTTTCTCTCATAGGGTCTTTAGAAAAATAAATCAACCAAGCAGAAGAAAGAATCAGAATAAATAGAGAATTGATGGCTAAAACTGCTAAAGATATTCAAAAATGTGTTCAATTGCTAGATGATTTAAACTCTTAGTTTGTTTCTATATGTTATGAAGTAATAGATATTCCCAACAAGAATTCAACATAATTGGTTGAATGCCTAGAGCCAGATATTGAATATATAAGTAGAATTGGGGATAGAATTGTCATCACCATAGGCATAAAAACCCCTAGTTACCATTTGTATCATCTAGATGCTAAGATCGATACAGGATAAATGAGTAGATATTGTAAATACAAAGCTATCCCCTTCTATTACTCGTAGCCTACTCAAATCCAATTCAAGGCTGAAAATCATCAGCTTACGAGAATTTCTCATGTTGCACCAAACTTCCCTATCTTGTTAAATAATTTCGTTGTGTATGTAACATTGTATAGTTATATCACATGTGTTGATATTCTCTTAGGTCCAGATTTTGTACATAAATACATGCCATTAATTATTGATAAAGAATCCATCACTTTTATAGTTCAGTTGGCCCAAGTGAAAGTTCTAGTTAAGAATAATTACATCATCAAGGTTGAACTAGACCAATAGTCAGAAGATCTTGAAAGTTCACTCAAAGATCTTACAAAGATCCACAAGATTGTAAAGAACACGTATCTCCATGCTCCACAAGTTTTGAAAGATAGTTCAAAAGATTCAAACAGACTATATATTAGAACATCCTGATGCATTTTGGTCCAGAGAAAATTATTTTATCACTCTTCCTTATAATCATAATGCCAAGAAGAAACCTAAAAAATAATCTGCAAATAATATGAGCCCATCTGAACAATAATACTACAAACAAGAGATTCAAGATCTACTCTGAAAAAGACTTATTGAACTTTCTAAGAGTTCATGGGCATCCCCTGTTTTTTATGTAAACAAACATTCAGAACAAAAGAGGGGGAAGAAAAGGTTAGTCATCAACTACAAAGCATTGAACGATGCTCTTGATCCTATTAGGTATCCTCTTCCTAACAAATAACTCTTGTTAGCTAAGATATCTAAAGCCAATGTATTTAGAAAATTTGACCTTAAGAGAAGTTTTTCGAAAATAGGAATTGAGCCTACTGACATATATAAGACTGCTTTTGTAGTACTAGGAGGCCAGTATCAGTGGACAACCTTGCCTTTTGGACTAAAAAATGCCCCTTCATAATTCTAGAAGAGAATGCAGGATATCTTCAGACATCTTGATTTTGTGTTAGTATATATAGATGACTTATTAGTCTTTAGTAAAGATCTTCAAGAACACAGGAGACATCTTGAAGCCTTTTACCATCTTGTATATAGTCATGGTTTAGTTTTATCTTCAGGGCCTAACAAATTTTTCATAGCACAAACCAAGATAAATTATCTTGGACTCACCATTTTCCAAGGAAAATTTGTTTTACAAGAACATGTATTGAAAAACTTGCTTAAATTCCCTAATCAATTTCCAGATATAAAAACAACTCAAAGATTTTTGGGATGTCTAAACTATATCAGGATTTTCTATGAGAAGAAAGCAATAAAAACTAAGGTCAGTCAACAAAGGCTCAAACATGGAGCTTCATGGACAGAACATATGACAGAAGCAGTAAAAGATATCGAGCAAAATATTCAGTCACTATCTCCTCTTGCTTTACCACATTTAGGTTATCCCTTCATTCTGGAGACAGATGCTTTAGATGACACATGGGCTACCATCTTATTGCAGAAACATCCAAAGAGAGAAGAAGTATGTGCCTTTACATCAGGTACGTTCTCAGAAACATAAATTAATTATCCTTATTCTCACAAAGAAATATTAGCCATCAAAATATGCATTAAAATATTTCATATTTTCCTAAAAAGTGTCCAGTTTACAGTTAAAACAAACCTTAAGCATATGAAAGGTATGATTTCCAAAAAAATATTGTTAGAACAAGGTAATTCCAGAATATTAAGATGGGAATTATGGTTTGACGGGTTTGATTTTAATATCATTTATAAATATAGTAAGGAAAACTACCTAGCAGACATGCTTACCAGAGAAGGTAGGATTAGAGAAATTAAAGGATTTGAAAAAGGAGAATGCTCAAAATTAGTAAGAACAAATTTCCAGATTGAATTATGTTCTAACTACACACACCAGTATTGTTGGGAATGTCTTTTTCAGAAAATTAAATCTCTCCCAATATAAGTTCAGTAGTTAATTTTTCTCAAATGGTATTATTCTCAAGAAGGAAGATCAGCCTACAACATTAATTGGGGTTTTCTCAACAACATCCAATGTTACTTTGGCCATACCAGACCTCCAAGAGATATGAAGATTGTTTATATCTTTGATCCTTCCATTTCTTGGTATGAATATTATGGGATCCTCCAATTTTCTTGACATCATAATAATATCTCCATTTAAATGTATTGTGAAGATATTATGAGAAATTTCAGACATTGGACTCCTTGGCTAAAAATATTATTTTTTATGTTTACTCCCAGGACCACAGAGGTGGTAAATGTTAGAGCCAAAGATACTATTGATATTCTCATAATTGAATTACAGGAAGGAGCATTGGCTTCTGAAATTTTCACCTTAGTTTGACATTCCAATCAACCAATGTGACACTCAGAACACAGGATGAATTCTATTTAACAGTAGACTTCATTGGAGACACTTGTCTAGATGAAATTTAGTTGGACCACTATTTTAAATTTAGTCCATTTTATGCTTGCTTTGGGCAACACTCTCCACAGTGGCTTGATCAAATTATTCCTGGTGAACCAATCATAAACAACTAGGACCCCTCTAATGATGACAACTAATCTCCTCCTAGTGGGTATGATTCTGACAGAAGTCCAAAAGGACCTTATTAGGATAAGATGGTATCTGCTTTTCTTTGATATATTGTAAATATACTACAGTACTGCTACAGTGCATCGCCTTCAACAAAAGTTGTCTTTAGCATTAATTAATCATGGTTCTAGTGGGCTTATCCATAAAGAATCCACTATGTCATAATGGTTTTAGTGGGCTTATCCATAAATAATCGACTCTGTAATGATGTCCAGTCACAGAATGAATGTGACCAGTTTTTCTCGTGGAATTTTCTGGTAAAAATTATCCACAATGTAAATAATCTACAACATAATTTTGTACAAAGATTCCTTTCAGTCTCGAGGCTCGGAGCACTTCTCCAACATCTGGTCGGACTTTACCCACATCTCTAAGATTGATGGAAAACTTATACAAAATTTTGTTTGTCTGATTGTCAAATGTTTGTCCCCTCATTTTCTTATATAAGGAAAGGAGCAAAGCTCATTGGAGTCATTCAGAGTGAGAGTTTTAGAGTCAGAGTCTAAGTTTTTTTTAGAGTTCTGAGTCCAAAGAAGAAGTTTTAGATTGTCTTCCTGCTCTCCATCTGCGAACATCTATTCGATATGCTTGCATCACGAAGAAAATTCTTACTTCTATATTTTAGAGTCTGAATATGAGAAGCCTGCGCATTAGAGTGAGAGCTCTGGTGAGAACCTAAAGTGGCTAGATTTTATTCAGTCCAGTATGTTTGGTGTGTAAAGAGCTTTTAAGACAGAGTCTGTAAAAGGATAGGAAGCCTTCAGATAGCTTCTTGTTAAAACAGCTATATCTAATAAATGCCTAAACATTCTATCTCTGTAATAAAGCTTTCTCCATAATAAGAATTGTCTTGTTAAATCATTCTCCATATATCTGATAAATTCCTAAGTCTATCTCTATAATAAAGCTTTCTCTATAATAAGAATTGTCCTTGAGATGATTTAGCGAGCACAAATTTACACAGTCAACTGGAAATTTAATCTAAGAAAGTATTTCAAAGAATGTAAATGAAACTCAACTACTGTATGACTAAATACTCAATCATCCAATTTTGGAAGAGTTACAAAGTCACCTTCTTGATATGATCTTTGCAAGCATTTAGTTATATATTTAATTGAGAATTTAATCTAGGAAAGAAGTGTAAAAACATGTAAAGGAAACTCAACTACTGTATGATTCAATACTCAATCATCCAATATTGGAAGAATGATAAAGTGATCTTCTTGATATGATATTTACAAGAATTTCATTATACATTTAATTGATAATTTAATTTATGAAAGAAGTGTAAAAACATGTAAAGTAAACTCAACTACTGTATGATTCAATAGTCAATCATCCAATTTTGGAAGAATGACAAATTCATCTTCTTGATATGATCTTTACAAGAATTTCATTATACATTTAATTGAGAATTTAATCTAAGAAAGAAAATAAATCTTAATCTATGAAAGCAAGTTAATCTCACACATTGTAGATGGTTGATCTAAAAGTATTAGAGATGGTAAGTCGAGAGGCTCCATATGTAAGAAAAACCAATTCAAAGTGAAATAAAACTCATGATTAAGTTGCCACAATCTAATTCTTTATTCAAAGCTTGAGCATAATTCCAAATTTACACATGCCTTTGAAAGGAGAATGCTCTCATATTTATAAAAATTCCTAAGAAACCTCCTCATGAATGAGGATCCTTCTTTCTCTCGTTTGATCCATAATATTCTCAACCAATTTTCTAATCATAGGCCACATATGCCTCCTTCAAATTGCCTTAATATCATGAAGAAAAATTCGAATTTGACCTTTTGGAGCCACATAAGAGGACCTTGGAAGCTTCCAATGAACCTACACATGTCACAAAACACTTTCCACTTTTTTTTTTTCTAAGTTGGTTTAATCTATTTATAAAAATGTAGTGTACAAAGCGCACAATCACCTACAGGGTTGCAAAACTGGCCTACGCTGGAGGGAAGCTGAATGAAAAGAAACATAATGTATCAGAATATAGGTCACCCGTGACTAGGAAATCAACCCAAAAATTTGCTCCCCAAGCATTTGAAACCAGCTTACTGATACTGTTCTAGAATTGAATGTGCATAAAAAGAATAGAAATATCTGTTCTATAGAGAGTACATTCGAAATTTCCAAAAATGCACCAATTCCAAGACCAAAAAATCCAAAAAGAAAGAGAAAAGAACCTTTCATGAGACTAGCCATCATTGTGGGGTGGATTTCCTTCCACAACTGGGCAGTTGTAGCCTTCATTCGGGTTGCCCACCTTTTCTTTGGAGATCTGGGCTAAAAGATCAGAGGAAGAAGGAGAGATGGAGCTCTTCAAAGGTGTGTCCTCGCGCACAGAGCCGTCACTGCTGGAGGTTTGAGAGCTTGAACCGTCATTGCTGGAAGTCTGAGAGCCGGTCTTGACTGGGAGGGCGATTTATTTCTGAGAAACCTGGGGAGGCTTGTCTGAGATAGTGTACTTTCTTTGCCTCTTTCGCGCTCCAGAGCCTTGACCGACATCACCAAAAGTATCCTCCTAGAAAGAAACTATGATTGTTGTTGTTACTCGTGGTCTATTCAATTTGCTGCAAAAGATGAAGCTGGCAACATTGCTGGCGGAAGGCTGGTTGGCTTCATCATCTCCTGCCAAGAGGGGTAGCCTCGAGCCACTTCATCCACCTTCTCCCCTACCGTCTCCACCCCACTGACATCTCATACATTGATGTCACTGCATTTTCTTCTTGCAAACAATCGAAAGGGAGTGGGAGCCCTGAGAGGTTGAGTATGGATCTTGAGAAGGCCCGAAGGAAGGCGAAATCATGGGCAGTAAAGAAGGACAAGCAGGTGGAGAAGAATTGAGCTTAGAGGCAGAATTCAATGACGGAATGTTGGGGCTACTCAGAGCCGACTGTGCATTCTTATTGCAGGGAGAGTATGAACGAAGGCGCAAGAAAAATGGAGGGCTAGAGCTGAGTAGTTTGGGAAAATTGAAAGCTAGAGCAAGGGAATGGGCATGCGACATTCTCATTGATAGCTCCAAGCACGCGAGATTAATGCTGAGCAAGTGGAGGAGTGGCATCGAACGGGCCTCCTACAGGTCTTTAATGGCGGAGGTACTGCATACAGACGGCTACAATTAGCTAGGACAGTTGTTGCAATCCACGCCTTCCACTGACAAGCTGTTATTCATCACCTGCATCTGGGAAACACTTTCCACTTTTAAGGTATAAGCATATGCATATTATTTCCTAAATTTTGATCACAAATTCACTTAAAAATACTAGAAATTAATAATGTTTGGAAAACACAAGGGTAACCCAAATAATGATGAAAGTGAGATGAATGTAGTGACATGGTAGTGAAATTGAGGTGAAATGGAGGTGATATAATGGATACGATGGTGAAAGTGGATTTATTTTTAAGGACATTTCTGAGACCCAATGGGTTGATTGAGACCTAGGGTTGATTGCAACCTAGGGCTGATTATGACCTAGGGACTCCCCCATATTTCTCTTAATTTTTTATTCAATTTTCCCTAAGCTACCATGTTGTGCAACACAAAATGAGATAGTATTTCTCATGCATTGACCCTGTGCTAATGATGTGCTGAATGATAAGGCCAAAGTGTCAATATGTTGATGCTCCCTGAGATATGCCTGCCATGCTTTGTAGTTTGTATCTATCATGACCAGTTGAGGCATGCCTTCCCTATGTCTGTGCATGCACTCGAGGGCATCTGGAATCAGTGTGCTTCCCTTGGCATTGAATTAGTTTGAAAATGTAGAAAATTTGGTGTGAACCCTGACCGCCTCAACTACATACCATGTGATGCTCTCTCTTGTCACATGCAAGTCGTTGGATCTAGAAGCTTGTCTGATTGGGTCGAGAAATCCTTGCATTTACTATAGTAATTCCTCTCTTTCCTTAGGTGTTGCTAGTGATCCGATGGGAGTCTGATGGACTTCGATCATCATTATAACCCACTAATGAGATGATTATATGAAGATATGACCTTTTCTACATCCTTCTCCAACTTGTCTTGAGATTGGATTCTCATGCGTAGCTGTACTTTATCATTTTTTGTCATAATCCAATCCTTCTTTGGAAGGGTATCTCGAGCTTCAGGATATTTGTTGGTCGAGTCAAGGATGTTGTCTATTGTCGTTGAAGCCTCTCTCAAATTGGTTGATTTTTATCTTTTATAAGAGTGACTGAGTGGCGGAATGTGACCTTTGCTACCTATACGACCAATGCGACCTATGAAACTAATGCGACCTATGCGACTTTGTGACCTTGCGAGCTATGTGACTTTGCAACCTATGTGACTTTCTGACCTATGCGAATTTCTGACTTTGCGACTTTGCAACCTATGCGACTATGCGACTTTGTGATCTATGGAACTTTGAAACTTTGCGACCTATGTGACTTTGGGACTTTGTGACTTTGTGACTTTGCGACCTATGTGACCTATGCGACCTATGCAACTTTGTGACCTATGCGAGCTTGCAACCTATGAGACTTTGTGAATTTTCTAATTTCTGACCTATGCAACTTTGTGACTACGACGTTGCGACCTATGTGACTTTGTGAATTTGTGACCTATGCGACTTTGCGACTTTGCGACCTATGCTACTTTGTGACTTTGTGACTTTGCGACCTATGCGACTTTGTGATTTTTCTAATTTTCTACCCATGCAACTTTACGAACTTTGCGACTTTGTGACCTATTCGAATTTGCGACTTTTGAGAGCTATGTTACTTTGCGACCTATGTGAATTTGCAATTTTGCGACCAATGCGACTTTGCTACTTTTTTACCTATGCAACTGTGTAACTTTGCAGCTTCTCGACTTTGCAACTTTGAGACCTATGCGACTTTGCGACCTATGTGACTTTGTGAATTTGTGTCTTTGTGACCTTGAGACCTATGCGACTTTGCGACCCATTTGACTTTGTGACCTATGCGACTTTGCGATTTTGCGACTTCCTGACCTATGCAACTCTGCGACTTTTCGACTTTGGGACTTTGCGACCTATGAAAATTTTATACCTATGCGAATTTGCAACCTATATGACCTATGCAACTTTTCAAACTATGTGACTTTGAAACCTATGCGACTTTGTGACTTTGTGACTTTGTAACCAAGTGACTTTGTGATTTTGCGACCTATGCGACTTTTCCACTGTTGTGACTTTGAAAATTTGCAGACTATGAAACTTTGAGAATTTGTGACCTATGCAACTTTGCGACTTTGCGACCTATGAGAATTTTCTACCTATGAAACGTTTTCGACTTTGCGACCTATGCGTTTCTTTCCTCAAGTACAAGTGCTGCCTCGTTAGATGTGGACCCAAGCCACATTTTCTTGGTGTCCTGCAAAGAATATGAAACAAACAAATTAGTTTACCAAAGTGATACTTTTAATGTGGGATCAATGGATAGATAAAAATACAAACATTAATTCACTCTAAGAGCATGAACCAAAAAATAATCCAAATTAATTTGTTATAAATTGCATGGATGGATCAGCTCATGCTTCACTTTGGAAATCGAATTCAAATTTATATATTTAATGGAACCACCAATCGTGAATTTAATATTTTTTTTCCCATGGTGATGATGTTATTTTAGAGCCAGTGCCTTGAAGTGTTATGTGAAAAGATTTCTAGATAGTGAAGGTTAATTCAAGGCATGGTCAGATTCTTGATCATAATAATTTAGGGTTTTAGAGGTCCATAGGAGATCCAACCTTTTCCATACCCTAATGAGGCTCAAGCCTTTCCCTAACAATCAAAAAAATATGTCTCCACTTCGTTTCAATGCACATGCTAGGGAAAAGGGGCTTCTAGGTGCGTAGGACTCGTAATGCCTCACTAAAACCCTGAAAACCTTAATGCACATGTTGAGATGAAAGAAATAAATCATGAACTTACGGGAAAATAATATTCGATAATTTTGTCACTATTTGATGCAATTCCTATTATAATATTCCCCGGGGGAATATGAATTAGGTAAAACGAGAATGAGATCACTCTTTTGAGAAATTAGGGTTTCTCCCAAACCTTAGTGTGACCAGCATAATGGAATCCAGAATAAAGCCTTATATGTCTGATCTTGGTGCCCCTAGTGATTTTTGATGACTAATATGGGAAACCTAGAATCGAATCCATGGATAAACTCTTAATTCTCTTTGCAGTAGAAAACCCCCCAAACCCTAGTGTAGTCATGAGACAACAAGACAAGTGGGTTTGGTGTGAATCGTATGAATGGGCATGATGACAGTGATTGGTAGGAATTGTTCATCAGGAGATTAACTGACCAAAGGCTGGGTCAAAACCTTAATGGGATAAGCAAGCAGAGGGGGACTCAAAATTTTGAATATGCCCAAAATTTTGGTTGGTTTTGTAACATCTACAACAATTGGAAAAACACTGGTAGAATCTAGTATCTCTGCGAAAATACCTACAATATTCTGAGTTTGGATAGTGATTCAATTGAATATTGAATAGGCACTGTGGGTACCTCTTGTGTTTCTTTGACCTTTATGAATATTCCTTTCGTTTGTGCCTCGGCTAGGTCTTGTTGATCAATAAACAACCAAGTAGAAATTCACACGTGCAAGTAGTTGATGATGATGTAAAGAAAAAGATAGAGGGCTTATTATATTCAGAATTTTAAAATACATTTCTGGTGTTGCTCCACTGCTAGCAGGCCTAGAGAACACCCCAACGGAGTCACTTTAAGAAATCACAAACATTTCTTTGCTGCCAGTGAGCCTAGTCAGAACCCTGGCGGAGTCATTGCATTACCTATCTACACAGGAAGCCTTTCTCAATCCTTTACCCTTCATTTAATTTCATTTTCTTTTTTGTGCACATTATAACTTATTACTTGGCATTCATTGTGTTAGGTTAGATGAGGGATCCAAACTTATTTTACGAGCAAGAGAGGTTGTTTCTTGTTTTACCGAAACTAAAATATATTCTATTTTTTAGGTTTTTCCCCATGCCAAGCCTCCACACCCCATATCCAGTTAACAGGTGAAACATGAAAAAAATTCATTAATATATTCAAGACCATGTTGAGCACAAGGTTCAACTTATGGATATAGGTCACTCGAACTAATTAGGGTTCCCCACAAGCAACATGTTCACATTTCCCTGGATAATGAATTATACTAATAAGAAAGATGCTCAGGACATGCCTTTGATGATAGGTTCTAAGAGAAGCTTCCTCTTGGAGTAACCATAAAAACCTCACACAATCATTAGGGTTAGGGTTTCAACATTAGGGCGAAGTGTCTGGGGAAAATTATCCAGGGTTTCGACATTCACAAAGAGGTTAAAGAAATCCCTTAGGCTTCAAGCATGTGCAACCATGTGTAAGAAATCTAGCCATGGAACCAAAGGTTTGAAGGCTCCAGTTTCAATGAAGGCTCATACAGTGGTATGAAGCAAAGAGGAAAATGGAAGTCTAGGCCTACGACAAGTATATACTATGCAAGAATGAAAATGTATGATGTAATGCAGCGAGCAGGGATTATGATGCAATGAAATGCTATGCGTGAAATAAATCATATAATTTTAGATAAAGGACAATGCAACGCATGTGTAGTGATTTTATGAATGCCATGCAACAATGAGAAAATGAAAATTAGCGCAAAAACCATAATCCATAAAACTAAACTACCTACAGTGAAGAAAATATAGGGGACATAATTTAACCATAAATAAAATCCTAACAAGTAAACCCTAATTAACAACATGAACAAGTAAACCCTAATTAACAACATGAAGAAGTAAAATTTAATTAAAAAACCCTAGCTAGCCTAAACCTTAAACACCAATTTAACCATAGAGGCAGTCGGGTCATGTGAAATCAGATTTCCAGTGCAATCATCGCATCAGTTCCCAACCTACAAGAACAAGGATGTGTGCAATCAGAACTAGCATAAAAAATTGTGCACCAATAACAAAGCTTACTTGTAAATGATGTATAAGAGAAAGAAGGTCATGGTTACTTTCTGTAGAACATTTTAGAAAAGTTTTTTCAAGCCGAAATGTAATCCCATTCTGATAGACAGGAAGATGTACTTGAAACCTATAATCATCTAGCCATGACACACATATGATTGTGTTTAACTGTAAATCTGGTGCAAGTGAGGTAAGATTTTGTCTGCTTGTAGAGAAATTTGTCGGATAACATCCTTCAAGAAAAGCAGTAGACTTATCATAACAGTGGGGATGATCAATTTGATGACATGGATAAAATATGTGTTTTCCAAGTGAAATTGAGATGCTAGAGAATTCAAGTGCATAAACCCTAATTTCATAAACCCTAGTTTTAAGTTTTCCATGGGTTTTTTTGAGGATGTGAGGACATGGCATAACCATTAGTGGGAGCTACAGTGCCTCACTACACTGACAGAACTCTGAACCTTCAAATGGGGAGCTATCGAACTTTATAGGCTTCGTGAGATTAACTGGTGAATCATAACTACCAGTGAGCATATTATTAATTTGGTTAGATGTTTGCACACTGATAGACTAACAGTTCAACATATCATATTTTTTGGATTCCCAAGGATGATATGAATTCACCTGAAGCGTCACAGGCAAAATATAGGTTGAGTGATTGGATTGTAAAACATCCTTTTCTTGTACTTGACTATAATAAGCATTGGTTGGGCAACAATAAAATATATTTAAGACAGTGGTTGGTGTCCTCCCCTTAAAAAATAAATTAGGGTATATAGGTTGATGCATATCAGCTGATAGGGGATTGAAATATGTCCTTAGGGAAACATCACTCGAATCAAGGGCTTTCCCAGATGAGCTAGAATTTGGCAAGATTATGTTGGGAGGAGTGTGGTGCATGGAAAATCTAATTTCAGAAACCCTAATTTGACTTGGTTCAAAGGTCTCATGAGGACCATGAGAACCTAACATAACCATCAGTGGAATCTGAACTGCCTCAACTTCCCGATGAGTCCTTGAATCTTCAAAAGGTGAATCATAGAATTTCGATGGCTTTGTATGATCAACATATAGATATGAGTGATAATCACCAAAGGTGTGAATGAATGAATTTTTAGAGAAATTACAAGAATTTAAGCCACCAATTTTATCAAGTCAGGTATCTAGTACATTAGGATCTTCTTGGATTAAAAATTAGGATGAAACTGTGAGAGAAACATCTCGAGATTACTAAGACATAAGGTATATTTATTGACTGGTTAATGACTACAGATGGAAGAGATTAGGAATAATAGATTCATCATTCTCTTAGTGCGATTGTGAAACATCACTCTCGTGTTCATCACTGCCACCAACACCAGCAAAAGAAAGTTCTGAATTATTTGTAGAAATCACTAGTGTGGCAGACTCAAGAAATAAATCATGGAATAATGGATGAAATGATTCATATAAGGGGTTATCAATCATACCAAGTGATCCAAAATCTTTTGTTTGAGATGTATAAAAGAATTAACATGTGAAAATTGTAGCTTTTAAAAACAAGAAACTTTAAAGGCATAAGCGGAAAAAGAGAGAAGCAATTAACATCATGCACGAAGACACAAGAGTTGATATCGGAGTTCGTCCAGGAGGGAATACGTCTCCGGGCCCTGCTCTAATAGTGGGGAGGCCCTGCTTTCATTAAATGGAAAAATGAAAGTACAAGTACAAAATGAGGAATTACACCCTTATACCTGCCCAATATGGAAATGGCCGAAAATTGCAGACCTCTGATGAAAAAATGGGCAGCATCGTTGGATTTGTGGCGTCGAGTAGTGCTGAATCCATATAAAACTTTCCCCAATCGGACAAAGTGAAAATCTGGCCCCTCTGGAAAAATGGCTCAGATCATGGTTCCGCCCCCCTCTGCACACTGCTCAAGGTTCCACTGCCTCGTTTTCCGTGCTCGCTCCTGTCCGTCCTTGGGCGCACAAATGAATGAAGGTTTAAGTAATGAAAGGCTGGCGGACTTTCCAAAGTCACCCATAGCCGAGTTGGTTGAGATCCGTATTGTTTGGGCGGAGGTTGGGTGGTCAAATCCCGACCCTGCCATAAAAAGGCCGACTGTTATTTGATTTAACCGCATCACATTCTTTTTTAATCTGCGTCGAACCATCGTTTGAATCGCGTTACATTTTTAACTTGGAAATGAATGTTTTCATATTTTTAAAAGGCGTTGATGTGATGTGGGGGGGGGCCGGACCCATGTTGGGCGGCCCGCCCCATATGGAACGTGCCATGTGTATATATATAAGGCCGTTGAATAATGTGGAGACCCGCGGATGGGGTGGCGGGGTTAACCACCTACCCCCCAACACATTTGTTAATATATGATATGGTTCCGTGCGGATGGGGTGGCGGGGTTGGTGGCCCGCCACCCATATATATATATTTTTTTGTTTTTTATTGTTATTAAAACAATATGGTTGTTTTTTGAACCTTCGAATTTTGACCGAAGGAGTGCTTTTAACGGTCCCACAAATTCGCCCGAAATCTGGCCAGGTTGGTCGGAATCCGATGGTCGGGTTTCAGCAAAATTGTTTCCTCCTTAGTCTGCCACATCACCAAGTCAACCTCTGAACTTTGACTGCTCCTAACTCCTTCATTCGGACTCGGAATTGAGTGTCGTCTATGCCGTTGGATTCAAAATTTCGAGATCTACAACTTGAACTTGGTTCGAAGGATTTTCGAACACTTTGATTTTTGAGCCTTGTACTCAAGTCATTTGTACCTGTACCTGTACCTGTTTAATCCACCTGGATCACCAGGAATTTCATCTTGTACATTAGTGTCATCCAGAGGGAACAATTAACCTCCATGCATGTCATGATCCATGGATTTTACAAGACAATCAACTTCATTCAAGACAAATACCAAGTCATTGCCAGAAGGTGAATGATATTTAGTACTAGACCCAGTCATATGTTCAATAGACTCGAGATTCATTTCATTAACAGGGAGAGATGTTAAATCAACTTCTTTTTCAAGTCTTGATTTGACAAGGAGTATGAAAGATGTGGATGCGATACAACATGGTTCATCTCCCTACAAGCATCTTTCATCACTTAAACTATTTGCGACCCAAACTCCATTAGGTACGAAATTAGGAGGAGGATGAGAAATTTCACAAATAGTAAGTTCGTCCTTGGAGGCTTGAATTTGTTCCAATCTCAAATATATGGGCAAGAAAATATTCGGGACATAATTTGGACAGTTATTAACTTGAGGATTATCATGACAGCCATAAGGATAAGGATTTGTTTCAAATCGAAGGTGTTGCAGAGAAACAAAAACCAACGGTTGAAACTATTCAATTTAATATGCCCAATAGACATCTCTTTCAGGGAACTCAAAACAACGATGGAAAAATTTAATGGAAAAATTTAATAGAAAAATCCTCTACAAATTCATGAGGTTTCATTCTGATCTCATTTATCATTATTAACACATCTTGAAATTGTACCTATGAAAATCTTGTTGAACCTCATCGATGAGTTGCTTGAACGAATGAATGGAAGCTGCTGGTAGCGTGTGACACCATTTCTTGAAATTTCCTTCAAGCGTGAGGGAGAAAATCACACAAGAAAATTCCTCATCATCAATTTCATAATATTCATAAAACTCAAGAAAATAAAAAAGGTGCTCAGTTACTGAAATTGCATTTTCACCATCGACCTTCAACTGAGACAAGTGAAAGATAGGTTCATCGGTAACTAAGCATTGAAAAATAGATAAACCCGATAAAAATATTAGGAGGATGATTTTGGGATGAGCCATTTGCATATATGAGACTAAACTATAGGCTCAAAGGGTTCCACTTGTCATCTTGCCCTCCTTCTAGCACGCAATCTATTAACGGTTGAAAATGTCTCGCCAATAGTAAGGGGATCCCCCCGGTGCAGCATCCCAATTAGACTCTACATCGATTGGTATAGGGATCCCATCCGATATGTAGGCCCAGTTTCCATTAACCTGGTAAATATGGTTTTTAGAGAGGGAGGGGACTCACTAAAAAGAGAAATGCACAGATGCTGAACGAAAAAAATTAGTGATCGACGAACGCCTTGTGAAACATGATACCATGAATAGAAAAGTGCAATAAAGCATGAAACTTAGAAAAACATTGTTAGCAAAAATTTTCCAATATCACACTTATAACAAGATTCACTTAACAAATGAGAAATATTTTGCGATGACTAAGTATTTCATTTATAATATACACACATTCCAATAAATATTTAAAGTAGATATTGACAAAGCAATTCATTAACATATCCTTAAAGTTAGAGCATCATATACCATCCATGTGTTGTAAGAAAGCTCATAATAGAAGAGAATACATGAGTAGAAATGTGCACCAATACTTGAAGAAATAATAATTCATTTGAAGGGACCATATTCATAGCACAACCACATAGGGGACTTCCGTCAGATTCAATAGTGAGATCCAATAACACTTCTTTGTATTCATAAAAAGGCATACATTCAATAAGAAACAATGTGTCTCTCTCAAAAGTCCAAAACCAAAAAATTCACTACAAAATCGCCAAAAGAAGTACATATAGGACGAGATGACTCTTGGGTTGCCTGTGACCATTGGTCTTCCCCAACTCTTATGCTTACTTGTGACTGAGGGGAAGTTGCGACTTCAGGAGGATTGCGACCCAGGGGAAGTTGCGACTTTAGGGAGATTGCGACCCAGGGGAAGTTGCAACCTAAGGGAGATTTAGAACCAAGGGAAGTTGCGACCTAAAGGAGATTGTGACTTAGGGGAAGTTGTGACTTAAGGGAAATTGTGACTTAGGGGAGGTTGCAACCTAAGGGAGATTGCAACCAAGGGGAATTTGCGACCTAAGGGAGATTGCGACCCAGGGGAAGTTGTGACCTAAGGGAGATTGCGAAGCAGGGGAAGTTGAGACTTAAGAGAGATTGCGACCCAAGGTATCTTTCATGCTTGATTGCATCCTAGGGATGATTGCGACCTAGGGCTAATTGCGACCTAGGGCGTCCCTCATGTTTCTCTTAGGTTCTGATTCAATTTTCCCTTAGCTACCATGATGTGCAACAAAAATTGAGATAGTCTTTCTCATGCATTTACCTTGTGCTAATGATATGGTGATTGATAATGCAAGAGTGTCAATATGTTGATGCTCCCTGAGATAGGTTTTCCATGCATTGTAGTTTGTATCTATCGTGACCAGTTGAGACATGTCTTCCTCATGTTTGTGCATGCACTCGAGGGCATCTAGAATCAACAAGCTTTTGTTGGCATTGACTTAGTTTGACAAGTTAGAAAATTTGGTGTGAACCCTGACCAGCTCAACCACATAATGTGTGACGCTCTCTCTTATCACCTACAAGCCATTAGAGTTGGAAGCTTGTCTAATTGGGTCGATAAATCCTTGCATTTCCTATAGTAATTCTTCCCATTCCTTAGGTGCTGCTAGTGACCCGATGGAAGGAGTGTGATGGACTTCGGCCATTTATATAACCCACTAAGGAGATGATTATATGAAGATATGACCTTGTCATTAGGGGAATTTTGAGGTCTAAAATGGGCCTCCTAAGAAAAATGTACAACCAAGATAAAATTTATAAAAACCAATAAGATTCAAGATGATGATGTCAACCATGGGGGATGATTCACCATTTTTTAATTAAAATGGTGAAAAGATTAAAAAATATTAAAATAGTAAAACTACTTTTTCAAATCGTATTTTCAACTTATCTCCCAAAATTTCTACTCAAATTTTGAGCGAGAGTACTCGTTGGATGCAAAATTTAATTCCTAATTTAAGGAGTACCCATGTTACATACTTTTGATGGACCCTACTACACGAAAAATTAGAAATACATGAAAAAACGTGATTGTAATCACGTTTTTCATGTATTTCTCATTTTTCATGTAGCAGTATCCATTGAAAGTATGTAACATGTGTACTCCTTGGATGAGGAATTAAATTTTTCATCCAATGAGTACTCCTACTCGAAATTTGAGTAAAAAATTTGGGAGATAAGTTGAAAATATGAGTTGAAAAAGTAGTTTTTTTCTTTTTTCCCTCTAAAATTTTATGATGTAATCAAATCTTAATTTATTATTTCTACTATTATTTTATAATTTCCTTAGGAGGCCCATTTTAGACCTCAAAATTCCCCTAATGCTACATCATTGGCCAACTTGTCCCAAGATTGGATTCTCATGCATAGTTGTACTTTATCATTTTGTGGCATAGTCCAATCCTTCTTTGGAAGGGTATCTGCAGCTTTGGGATATTTGTTGGTCGAGTCAAGGATGTTGTCTACTGTCGTTGAAGCCTCTCTCAAATTGGCTAAATTTTCCCTTTTATAGGAGTGACCGAGTGGCAGAATGAGACCTTTGCAACCTATGCGACTTATGCAACTTTGCAACTTTGCGACCTATGCGACTTTGTGACTTTGCGACCTATGTGACTTTGTGACTTTACGACCTATGCAACTTTGCAACTTTACGACCTTCCGACCTATGCGACTTTGCAACTTTGCGACCTATGTGACTTTGCAAATTTGCGACTTTGTGACCTATGCGACTTTGCGACTTTGTGACCTATGCGACTTTGCGACTTTGTGACCTATGCAACTTTGTGACTTTTCAACCTATGTGACTTTGTGACTTTGGGACTTTGAAAACTATGCGACTTTGTGACTTTACAACTTTGAAACCTATGCGAATTTGCAACT
This sequence comes from Pinus albicaulis, assembly GCA_034641835.2. Lineage (NCBI taxonomy): Eukaryota > Viridiplantae > Streptophyta > Pinopsida > Pinales > Pinaceae > Pinus > Pinus albicaulis. The sequence continues at coordinate 1,242,242,176 of CM076574.1, read as the reverse complement.
TTGCGACCTATGCGACTTTGCCACTTTTTCGACCTATGCGACTTTGCGACCTATGCGACTTTGTGACCTATGCAACTTTGCGAAATTGCGATCGATGTGACTTTTCTACTTTGTGACCTATGTGACTTTGCGACTTTGTGACTTTGTGACTTTACGACCTATGCGGCCTATGCGACTTTTCGACTTTGCGACTTTGCGACCTTGCGACCTATGTGACTTTGTGACCTATGCGACTTTGCGACCTATCATCTTTGCGACTTTACAACTTCGCGACTTTGTGACATATGAGACTTTGTGACTTTGTGAATTTGCGACCTATGCTACTTTGATTAGGAAAATTTTGAGGTCAAAAATGTGCCTCCTAAGGAAATAATGAAATAATAGCTAAACCAATAAAATAATATTTATGAATTTTCATTTTGCCTTTTTCACCACAATTCATAACCATGCTTAAATTCAATTGACAAATGTGTACCAAAATAAAATTAATAAAAATTTGTATTGATGTGACTATAAATAAGAATGTCTTTTTCAATAAAATTTTATTATCATGGAACAACTAATGCATTTTTCTTTTATACTTAAATAACTTAAAATAAATTATAAATATAAATTCATAAATTATTAATTGTATGATATACTATTGATTAAAATTTATATTATTTAAATTATATAATAACATGTAATTAATATACTATATAGAAATAAAATAATAAATGTAATATATTATTTTATATATTATTTTTTTATATTACATATTGAATTGATTTGGTTTATAGCAGAAGAAAAAACAATATATAATACAAAAATAATATAATATATATTCTATAACATTTAGATTATTTTTCATAATATTATGTATAATAATATATACTATTGATATAACCATAATGAAATTAATTTAGTTTTATTTAAAATTAAAAGAAAAATTATTGCAATAGATTTAATTTATACTTATAAGTATAATATAAGATTTATATATATATTGAAAATTTTTAAAATTTTTGCCCCAAACTATGTTGAACCTAATATGCTTTTTTTAACATACAAAACTAATGTACATTTTTTCATCATACAAAATATACATTTTTTCTTTAATTTTAATATGTTTGTGTTGTTATTAATATCATAATAATAATATTATTCATATATTTGATTTATCATAAAATTACAAGGTTACAGTTTTATTTATCTTCATTTCATATGTATATTTATTAACATGTATTTAATTTGAAATTATAATATTTAATAAAATAAGATGAATATATAATTTAAAAATAAATATATGAAAATATACAAACATGAAGATTATGTAAGGATATGCATTGTTTCTTTCAAAAAAATATGAAATTACAATAACAATATTTTATTAAAAAAGTTTGAAATGACATTTATTATTAGTACTTTACTTTATGACTTTAAAAATACTTAGAGCACTACCATGGTTAACCATGAGTTTTTATACACCATTGAGAATGTAACAAGCAAGTACCTTTAACTCAAGTAATGCCACATCAACCATTGGGGATGATGTCATCCTCTAAAATGTGATTGGTTCTCATAAAGTGAATTTTGATTGTACATTTTCCTTAGGAGACCCATTTTAGAGCTCAAAATTCCCTTAATGGCGAACTATGCGACTTTGCGACCTATGTGACTTTGCAACTTATGCGACTTTGAAACTTTACAACTTTGTGACCTATGTGACTTTGCAACATCCTATGTGACTTTGTGACTTATAGACTTTGAGAATTTGCAATCTATGCGACTTTGCGACCTATGTGACTTTTGCGACTTTGCGACCTATGCGTTTCTTTCCTCGAGTAGAAGTATTGCCTAGTTATATGTTGATCCAAGCCACATTTTCTTGGCGTCCTGCAAAGAAGATGAAACAAATAAATTAGTTTACCAAAGTGATAATTTTCATGCGGGATCAATGAATAGATAAAAAGACAAATATTGATTCACTTTAGGAGCATGAACCAATAAATAATCCAAATTAATTTGTTATAAATTGCATGGATGGATCAGCTCATGCTTCACTTTGGAAATCAAATTCAAATTTAGATATTTAATGGAACCACCAATTGTGACTTTAATATTTTTTGTTTCCCACGATGATTGTGTGATTTTAGAGCCAGTGCCTTGAAGCGCTATGTGAAAAGAGTTCTATATAGTGAAGGTTAATTCAAGGCATGGTCGGATTCTTGATCATAATAATTTAGGGTTTTAGAGGTGCAGAGGAGAGCCAACCTTTTCCATACCCTAATGAAGCTCAAGCCTTTCCCTAACCATCAACACAAGATGTCTCCACTACGTTTCAATAGCAATGTAAACTATGAAATGGAAACTATAAACTCAAAAAGAGAAATCTAGCCAAAAAAACCCCAAAAAACATGAAATAACAACTCATAAACAAAAAGTGGTGATGTTGGAATAATTTTTTTTCAGAGGTAAATTTTCAACATGTTTAGAAAATGGCAGTGAAAAGCAATTTTTGTGTGCCAAAAACACCCTCAAAACGAAAAGTGAATATGTTGAAATAACATTTTTTTTAAGGATAAATTTTCAACATTTTGAAATACCATGTAAAAGATAAAATACCAACACTCCAAAAAAAACTTAAATTTTCAAAAAGAAAATGAAAGCAAAAAATTACAAATAAAAACAAGAGTTAAAACAATAAAAATACAAAAAACAAAAAAATACCAAATTAAAAAAAAATGTAAATCAAAATATATATTAGGAAAAATATATAAAATTTAAAAAAGAATAACAAAAAATCAACTATACAAAAGTATATAAAAAAGCCAAAAAAAAATCAAACATAAAAATAGACAAAAAGAAAAAATTAACCTATATATATATATATATATATATATATATATATATATAAACAATAAAAAAATCAATAAAATTCAAAATAAAAAAAATAAAAAATATTAGACAACTAAAAAAACATTATAATTTTTTTTAAATAAATGAGAAAAAGACAAAAATAAAAAACATTGAAAAAAAATTAAATTAAAAAAATTTAAAATATCTAAAAAAAACCTAAAACAAATTAAAAAAATAATCACAATTAAAATAACTAAAAATACATTAAAAATAAAAAATAAAAATGAACACAAATATTATTAAAAAATAAAAATAAAAGCTTAATAAAACATTAAAAAATAAAATAAAAACCTAAAAAGAAATTAAAATTTTAAGAAAATTAATAGCAAATATATCAAAAAATAAAAAAATTGTGGCCCTCAAGCTTTTGGGCAGGCTCGGGTTGAGCCCACCCAGGGGCCCCTCAGGCTCTGGGTGGGCTCAATCCAATTCTAAGAATCAAGTTGAGCCTGCCCAGGGGCCTGAGGGGATGAAAGCTGATACTCAAAATCTGCTGGGGGGCCAGATGATTTTGAGAATCAGCTCTCAGCCCCGCTAGGTGGCTCGACGAACGATTGTCATGGGTCAACAAAGCTTGGCCAACTCTGCTAGTCGCAACCTATTCTGAGAATAAAATTAAAAAATATATATATTGAAAAAAAACATTGAAAAAATAAAATTAAAAAAATTAAAATATCTAAAAATAACCTAAAACAAATTAAAAAAATAATCACAATTAAAATAACTAAAAAAACATTAAAAAATAAAAAATGAATAGAAATATATTTAAAATTAAAATAAATTTAAAATAACTTAATAAAAACATTAAAAAAAATAAAAAAATAAAAACCTAAAAACATATTAAAATTTTAAAAAAATTAATAACAAATATATCAAAAAAAATATATTTGTGGCCCTCAAGCCTTTCGGCAAGCTTGGGTTGAGCCCACCCAAGGGCCCGAGGAGCTGAAAGCCAATTCTTAGAATCAGCTAGGAGGCCAGTCGATTCTCATAATTAGCTCTCAGCCCCGCTGGGTTGCCCGAGGGGCGGTCGCCTTGGGCCGACTGAGCTTGGCTAGCTTCGTCGGGGCTGGGCCGATTATGAGAATCGGCCTAGCCCCGGCAGGTGGCCCGAGGGGCGGCCAATGGAGCTGGCCAAGCTAAGTCGGCCCACATCGGTCACCCGTTGGGCCACCTCACAGGGCTGGGCTGATTCAAAGCCCACGGTAGCCGCCCCTCGGGCCACCCAACAAAGCTGGCCCAAGGGGCAGCCTTTCGTGGCCGATGGAGTTGGCCAAGCTTTGTTGGCCCACGATGGTTTCCCCTCTAGCCACCCGACGGGGCTAGCCAGAGCCGATTGAGGGGCAGCCTTTCGTGGCCGTTGGAGCTGGCCAAGATCTGGACACCCGACAGGGCTAGCGAGAAACGATTCTTAGAATCGGATCTAGCTAGCCCCGTTAGGTGGTCGAACTGACTGGAGCCAATTCTAAGAATCGGCTCCGGCCAGCCCTGTCGAGTGGCCTGAGGACGGTCGCTGTGGCGGCTGCCCTCGAGCAACCCAATTGTTATTATTTTTTCAATTTTTTTAAATTTTTTTATTTTTTATTTTATTTTAATTTTATGATTTTGTTTTTAATTTTTTTTATTTTTTAATATTTTTTAATATATATATATATATATAAAGGTTTTTTTTTAATTTCTTTTAATAAAATTATGTGATTTTCTCTTTATTCTCTATGTGAATCATTTAATTTTTGGAAAAACATGTTATTATTATTAATATTTGACTAAAAATTCATAAAAGTCACTAATTTTTATACTTTTTTTGGTTAATTCTTTCCTATAAAAATGGTTTACTTGACATGTCACTTTTAGCAAAAGACTCAAAATGTGTATTTTTTCAGTTATATCTATATTCAAAATGTGTATTTTTATGTAAATTGTTAAAAATTCTTGTCTTTTTACTGACAAGTATTTTCATAGGCAATGAAGTATTATTTAACAATATATAATTAGATAGACGATCAAAACTTTAAAATTTTGGTTTTTTATTTTTTAACATTGCAAAAAATCAAATATATATATATATATATATATATATATATATATATATATATATATATATATATATATATATAACTGAAGAGGAATAAGGTGAGTACTTCAAAAGTTGTTAAATTTGGAAAATAATTATTAGCGTTTAATATATTAGAAAATTTAAAGTAAAAAATAAGTCTTCTAAAAAAAGCAGATGATGTTGGCATTAACACTTTTCAAAATCAACATAAAAACCACTAACATTTTAAAAATAATTTTTGTACTTGGTACATAAGAAAATTTAATGTGTCAAAAACATGCTAAAATAAAATTAAGAGTATTGTGAATCAACACTTTTCAAAATCAGATGATTTTTTTCTACCTAAAAAAAGAGGGTACTTGTTTTCATTCATGTTTCAAATTTTACGTTGTTAAATGCACATGCCAGAGAAAAGGGTTTGTTTGGTGCATAGGACTTGTAATGTCTCACTAAAACCCTAAAAACCTTAATGCACATGTTGAGATGAGGGAAACTAATCATGAACCTGAGGTAAAATCATATTCGATGATTTTATCATGATTTGATGCAATGCCCATTAGAATGTGTCCCAGGGGAATATGAATTATGTAAAATGGGAATGGGATCACTCTCTTGAGAAATTAGGGGTTCTCTCAAACCTTATCATGACCAGCATAATGCAAGCCAAATTGAAGCCTTATCTATCCAAGCTTGGTGCCCCGAGTGATTGGTGATGATTACTATGGGAAACCTAGTGTCAAATCCATGGAGGAACTCTCAATGTTCTTTGTAGCAGCAAACCCCAAAAACCCTAGTGCAGTCATGAGACAACAATCCAAGTGGGTGTGGTGTGCATCGTATGAACGGGTGCGGTGACAGTGTTTGGTAGGAATAGGCCATGGGGAGATTAATTGACCAAAGGCCGGTTCGAAACCTTAATGGGCTAAGCGATCAGAGGGGGACTCAAAATTTTGAATATGTCGAAAATTTTGGGTGGGGTTGTAGTAGCTACAATAGGTCCCTAATACATTCCATTAGGGAAATTTTGAGGTCTAAAATGGGCCTCCTAAGGAAATTATAAAATAATAGTGGAAAAAATCAAATAAGATTTGATGACATCATCAAATTTTAGAGGGAAAAATGGAAAAACTACTTTTTCAACTTATCTCCCAAAGTTTTTACTCAAATTTCGAGCGGGAGTACTCATTGGATGCGAAATTTAATTCCCCATCCAAGGAGTACCCATGTTGCGTACTTTCGATGGGTCCTACTACACAAAAAATGAGAAATACATAAAAAACGTGATTACAATCGCGTTTTTTATGTATTTCTCATTTTTCGTGTAGTAGAGTTCATCGAAAGTATGCAACATGGGTACTCCTTGGATGAGCAATTAAATTTCGCATCCAACGAGTACTCCCGCCCGAAATTTGAGTAAAAATTTTGGGAGATAAGTTGAAAATACGAGTTGAAAAAGTAGTTTTATTATTTTATTATTTTTTAATATTTTTACCCTTTTATTTAAAAAATGGTGAATCATCCCCCATGGTTGACATCATCATCTTGAATCCTATTGGTTGTTATAAAGTTTATTTTTGTTGTACATTTTCTTATGAGGCCCATTTTAGACCTCAAAATTCCCCTAATGATTGACCTTAGGGTTGCAATCAATGTGATGACTAAGGAAACCATGCTCAAGCACAACCTCCAAGGATCCTTGAGGAAGACCACTACAGTGCTGCAATTTGCAAATAGATCTACAGTAGCTCATGCAAGATTTATTGAGGATATGATGGTCTTTATTGACTTCTAGGAGTACACGATTAATTTCCTTCTCCTCCAACCCAAAACCAAGTTTAATAATTACCCTGTCATCCTAGAACGACCTTTGTTGGCCACTCTTGATGCCTACATTAGTTTTAGGGTTAGGAACATGACCATCAACAATGGGAATTTATCAAAAAAAAAAAAAATTATGCCTCTTTCTCAACCTTCTATTGAGCATGACTTTCCCTTGCGGTTTGAGGATGAGGAAGAGGAATAACTTTATTAGGCATCCCTATACCCGGTCTGTAAACTAGACAATATTGTAGGAGGGATACAACTTGATCAAGATGAAATTATTGACCATATATTAAAGAATTAGCCTCCCACTTCCATGCTAGTTTATGAACTGATGAAAGAATCCAAGAATAACCCATGGAATGATTTATGCTCTATTGACCCTAGTCTAGATCATGTCAAGGTTGTATATATTATCCCATATAGGACTTTAAAGATCAACCCCTCTCTTAGCTATGGAGTAAGAAAAAATATGCAATGTGTTGAGGCAACACCTGCATGGTTTTACTTGAGACTATAAGGAGATGAAATGTGTGCATCCCTCAATTTATACTCATCATATCTACATTAGAGAGGGATGAAATCGTGTGTGCCAACCCTAGATAAGGATGAGTCCAACTCTTAAGGACATTGTGAAGGAGGAATTGCAAAATCTATTGGATGCCAGGTTCATATACCCCATTTCAGATAGTGAGTGTGTATCCCCCCTTGTCATAGTCCCCAAGAAAAATGGAAGGTGGAGGATTTGTGTTTATTATCGAGAACTTAACAAGGCGAAAAATAAGGACCACTTACCTTTGCCTTTGATTGACCAACTCTTGGATGGCATTACAGGTAATAGATTCTTGTCCTTCCCAGATGGGTTTAGTGGGTACAACCAAATACTAATCATCCTTGAGTACCAATACAAGACCACATTCACCTGTACTTGGGGTCACTTTTCCTATAGGATCCATCCATTCAGTTTGTGCAATGTCCCTGCTACCTTCTAGAGGGAAATTATATGTTTGTTGACCTTGTTCATGGAACTATTGAGATATACATGGATGACTTCACCCCTTATTTCTATGACTTCCAGGAAGCTCTTTCTAATATGTGTAATGTACTAAATAAATGTATTGATATTAATCTTTCATTATGTCTCGAGAAATGTGAATTTTTGATGAATGTAGGGATTTTTCTAGGCCATTCCATATCTAAGGAATGGATATACATTGACCCCAACAAAATTTTCATCGTTAAAAGGGTTCTTATTCCTAAAAAAAAAAGAGATGTTAGAAGCTTCCATGGATTGAATGGGTACTCTAGAAGGTTCATTAATGAATTCAATAAATTAGCTTCACCCATGTTTGGAATATCGTCTAAAGATTGAGACTTTTGTTGGATAGATAATTTTCAAGAGGCCTTTGAAGTTCTAAAGGAGAAGTTGACCACTTGCACCCATCCTTAGGGTTACCGTCTAGGATTTCCTTTCCATATCCACACAGATGCATCAGATAAATTTGTAGGAAAATCCATAGTACGAGTGAAATAAAATTTTCCCTATGTTATCTATTTCATCAGTAAGAACCTTTCTAAGGTTGAGCTAAATTATTCAATCATTCAAAATTAACTCCTAGTTATCGTAAAATCTTTGAACAAATTTAGGCACTACATCACTGGATATAATAAAAAAAATCCACATTAATCATGCAACCATTAAGAATTTAGTGAATCAACCTCATGTCAATTTTAGAATAATTAGATGGTTGCTATTATTGCAACAATTTGATTTAGCTATTGTTGAAAAACCAGGGAAATAGATGTAGTTCCAGTTTTCTTGTTATTTCTTGTAGGGAATGAGGATATGGTATATGATCAAATCCCATATTAACACCTCTTTTCCATCTCAGTGCTATCTCCTTAGTTTTCTGATATAGAAAACTACTTGGTTTCTGGTAGGTTCCCTCCTAATCTATCCTCTAGGGAGAAGAGAAATATTATTACGAAGAGTGCCCCATTCATTTGGATTGGGGGAAATATTTTCAAGTTAGGGATACATAATATTTTGATAATATGTGTGAGGGAAGAGGAGGTCTTTGACATCCTCTCAACATGATTTGATGGACCTTTTGGAGGCCACTTTGCTGGTAAGAGAACAACCTTAAGAGTTCTACAAGCTAGTTACAACCGACGCAATCTAAATTAATATGCAAGAAAGTACACCACCACGTGTGATCAGTGTTAAATGATGGGAAATACTACACCTAAGGATGAAATTCCCCTATAACCTCAAGTGACTTTAGAGCCATTTGAGAAATGGGGCAATTTACTTCATTTGGTTCATTGATCCCCCATAAGGATTGAAGAATTATATCATTGTGCGCATTGATTAACTGACTAAATGGGAAGAAACAAAGGAAGTAAAGGCAGCACCGGAGCAGAAGGTGGTTGGATTTATGAGGGAGAACATCTTAAACAAGTTTGGTTTCACAAGGGAGTTTGTCACTAATCAAGGGACACAATTCACCTAAATTTGATTGAATACATCATGAAGCAGCACAACATCAAGCACAAGAAATCCACTACCTATCACCCTTAGGAAAATGGGCAAGTGGAGATCACAAACAAAGCCTTAGAGAAAATTATGACCATTAAGGTTGTTAGCACCAACAGAAAGGATTGGGAGGACACACTTACAGAAGCCACTTGTGCCTACAATACCACTTGGAAGACCACCACTAGATTTACCCCATTTGAATTAGTCTATGGAAATAAGTTCCTATTGTCCATTGAATTTAAATACAATTCCATGAGGATGGAAAATAAATTAGAATTATACTTCATTGTAGCACAACAAGAGAGGTTGATCCAACTCAATGGTTTAGATGAATTCATATTGAAATATCTCCTACACACTAAGGTAGTCCAACTATAGAAGAACATTTTGCATGACAAACACATTAGGGAGAGATATTTTAAAGAAGGTAATTGGGCCCTTCTTTATGATTCAATATTTAAGGATTTCAAAGAAAAATTAATGGCAATATGGTTGGGCCCTTATCTAGTAGAAAAATGTCACGAGAATGGGCTTGTCTAAATTAGGACAATTGATGAGAAAGGTATCCCCTTTCTTGTTAATGGTTACTGATTGAAATTGTACAAAATACCTATGTCCAAAGAGGAGTTTATTAATTCAATTAGTTGTAACACCCTCTTCCCACATCTACCCATGTAACCGGGTAGTCGAGGTAAACATGTGATGAGAGGCTACTATAATGATAGTTAACCTCATAGGTGACCTTAAGGAAGTGGAACCGATGGAAACACAATGTACAAAACTTTTACAACAACAATGACATCCCCAGGAGGTAACCCAACCATTCAAGCCTCTTACCCCAGGGTTACACTGAATTTTTGACCTCTTTGAGCCATAGACCTAGGAACAAGCTTGCAATCCAATGTCAAAGAGGCTATAGATGCAGGCATAACATAGTATGCTACTGTCCAGGTACTCAATTCCTCAGTTATGTGCAACATCCCCTAGATTTGAGCCACCTTTTCAGGCACAGAACCTAGTGCTCTACCCAGAACTTCATGAAAAGATTAGAGATGATGAATAACAATAGGAAAATGATCCAAAAGCAATCACATCAATAAGAACTCATGTGGACCCCTGATGGCCATGATAGGATTTTTTTCAAGCATATCACAAACATTGAAACTATAGGTTTAAACAACAAATATGAGCATAGGGGTTTCATACTTATCTGATAATCGCTAAGAAGCATTGCTCCATTAAATTATTAGCTGCAATACAATCTATTTGACCGTAGATACATTGTGCATTCATTTACAAATAAAAACATGGAGAGAACCATACATCACTACTATCAAAATACATGCTTATAACCAATATAATAATAATAGAAATATCATGGATACAACAACAATAAAATCCACAAATAAAATAGCGAATTTGTCCATAAATCCCAAAGGAATGATCTTATCATTAATGAATGTAAAAACCAACCAGAGATGGGACTTCCATGTTCCACTCGACCATAGATTGGCTAGGCCAAATCTCTCTTCAACCAATCACCCACGTGCCATATTCCAAGCATGAATGTGGGACTCAAACCGAAAGAACCAAACAGGGAACCCCAAGGCTACACCACCTCATCCTCATCAATATAAATCAGGCTTTACCATTATGTACAACTGATCACTAGGCCAACACACCCATGGATATCACTAGATTCTCTCTGCCTAAAACGTAAGGAATTTTCTTGTTTCCTAGTCTCTCATGATTTACCGTAATCCACAATCAGATCCATGGATCACTGGGGCCTACACTGAGACTCACTCTCCATGCTTTACTGTACATCCCATCGTGGGATTAGTAGGCCCAATGGAGAGCAATCCACCTCTTGGCTTTACCGTATATCTCGCCATTCACCAGCAAGGATTTCTAGGCCCATCAATGTACACAATATATCTTACCACAACCCACAGTATCGCTCAAGGGTTATTAGGCCAATTGATTTATCATGATCCACAGTTTGGTTTAGGGACCACTTTTCCATGTATTTTTTATTTCGGGGATCCACCCCACTCAACGTTGAATCCATTTAGAAATCCATCTAACAGAAGTATCAGAAACCCATCTCATCAAATCTATACGGAAATGGAAAGGCTAGGCTGAAAACAATGTCACAACTAAAAAAACCCATGCCATTACAAAAAAGAACCACACACAATCCATATGTTTTAGCTCCTAGAGAAAGCCTTGAGTTGCAAAAGACCAGTGCCTAGGATGTCTTGAAATCATAGGTTAGGAGTAGACAATTTATAAGGATGTCTCTCACAGAAAATGGATAAAGAGAATAATGGTTTTGGTGGTTCAGGAATGATGAGGACCTTAGAGTCTGATTTATATGAGTTACCCTATACTGTGATAGGGCTCAGGAAGTTGTATGGTTGGGTGGCTTTCAAATGGTTCAAGTATAAAACAATGATCAGAGGCTTTCAAAATATGCAAAGGTTTTGAGAAGGAATGGAGGAGGAGGAACCCGCAAGAGACAGGCTTAAAATACTTTAGAATTTGTCTCTCGTGAACTCAGAGGAAGCGGATGTAAGTGGAATATGACCAAAAATAGAGATTCTTGGAGCGCGAATTAAGGGAGCACAGCAAATTTAACACATGAGCATTATACATATATGAATTCATGGATAAAAATGAATACCACTGGCAGCTACATTACATGAATCATCAAAGCAACAGAACATTGAAAGATGATTATACATAAATAGGAGATGATTGATACAAGAGAATAAAAATACATACTACTCATTGCTCCATCTAGAATCCAAATAAATAGCGATTTATATCATATTATGTTCAAAACAGCTCTCCCAAATATGTGCCTCAGAGCATAAAGAGCACAGTCATATAGAACTACATAAAAATCTCCCCAAATTCAGAAACTTTCTTTCATCTCTGAACCTGCCACATATAGAGTTCTCCTTGAGGGTTTACAATAGAATAATCATTCCTGATCGGCTCACACATGTGAAGATCAAAATATCCTAACCAACTAGCAGAGCGTGCATCAAGAAATCACTCCCGTAATCAGATAATAAAAAAATTTGGGTGAAATCAAGATTTCACCAGCAAAACATCACAATCAAACATTAAAAGAAAAACATAGTTGGCCATGGAGGCCAAATCATGGAATCTTAAAAATGGGGTGGCAAGGAGTGGTTGTGAATAGGTGGGTAGTCTAGCTTCCATCTTATGATTCCATCTGTTGTCGAAAGCCTCCACTCCCTCATTCTCATGATTCACATTAACCATTGTGAAATGTCCAGTTGTGTCGTGCATGCCTCACTCTCTAGCAGAGATTTTCTGGGAAAACTGAATCAACCATAGATGTGCTTATTGCACCAAAAACCCATGATGTGCTTAGCTTGCAAAACTAGAGACTGGGCTTTAGGAGGGGGTCTGTGACATTAACACTCAGCGAGACGATTTAACACTAAAAAAGGCAGGACAAAGGCCATGGAAGGTCTATTGATGATGTGGCGGGGAGGTGGGGCCCAAACTGATATCACAAATTGCAATCGGGAGTTGGGGAGTTTTCTTATGAGAAGCAGGAGGTAAATGTTATAACTTGCAAAGGGTGATGCACGATGAGCGGGAGGTGACATGGTCGTGATAGAGGTGGGGCCCATCACTATATCGCAGATCGAAATTAGGAGTTTTTATTATGAGAAAGTGCGAGGAAAGGTTATGGTTAGCAAAGTGTGATGTGCGATGGCAGAAATGCGATGTGGCAGGATGGAGGTGGGGCCCAACTTATATCGCAAATCGCAAGTCGGAGAGTTTAGTTATGAGAAACAGGAGATAAAGGTTATAACTTTCAATTTGCGAAGTGCGATGGGTGGAGGTGACGTGGAAGGAGGTGGAACCGCCTGCAGATCACAGATCGAGATATTTTGTTATAAGCAGTGAAGGGTACATGGTATAACTTGTGATGTGCAAAGTGTGACGGGCGGAAAGGTTGGCGATGCAAAAAGGTAAGTGGTAAGTGCCCGTTCCTCCTTTGACTATGGGGTGTCCGCCTGACCCATGCTTGAAGTGCTTGGTGTTCACTTTAGCTTCTCCTAATCTTCATTTTCTTAACTCTGATTTTGCCTTATCTATTCATAAGAACCATAAGCCAACATTGCCTTATAGGGGCCACTTCTCCACCTTTTGTGCAGTCACAGACCAACACCATACATGCCAAATCTAGAAAGGAAATCACTCATGCAAATCAACAACTGCAAAGAATCCTGTTGTAGATGCTTGATCCTGCTCTTCCTTCCTTACTCCTTCCTTCTTCTTTTTTTCTTTTCCTTTCTTGCTCCAACAAAACTCTAAGTGTCGAAGAATATGATAGAGAGACAGAGAATAATGAGAGAGCTCCAAAAACCAAACTAACAAAAGGTTTGAGCAAAACCTTTCCAATTGATCCTCTGAATCCTTTTAATCAACAATGCCTCTATTTTCTGCAGTTTCCATTATTTTCCTTCATTTTCCTCCTCACATGAAACCTGTGACCTTTCACCTCCCTTTTCTCCTATTTTCCATTACTTTCATAAATAAATGGCAATTAATTTCTCATGCCTTTCTAATGATTTTTCTGTTGCCTTTTCCAATTTCCTTTAGCCATAATAAAATGAAATGAACACTCGCTAGGATATTTTTTCCACCATTCATCTTGGAACACGTGTCCCATGACCGTGGTATTATATATTTTACATGGATTTTTAAAGAGGGTTTTTACAAAACCCTCCCGCTTGGAAAGGCTTCCTCGCATCGAAAGTTCAAACAACCAAGGAATAAACCTTCCTCCAAACCATCATACTAGTCATAACATACTCATGGAAAAATACTATACTGTCTCCCCTGCCTGTCTTTTTAAATGTTCATACTCTTGTATGATAAGAAAAACATTTCCCATGATTACCCATTGACATGGGAAAACTTGCATGAATTGATGAAAAGTGCTCATGCTAGCAGCTGGAATATTCTCAAACCAATTTTTAACTTTACCTTGCCATGGTAGGCAAACATACTGATATATACATCATCTCCTTCCTTTACTGATGACTAAAATACACTGACTAAAGGATCATGGTAAACATACAACATAAGATATTCTAGATGATTTGTAACAGGAAAACAAACCTCATTCCAAACCGTTTCTTTTCTTGTGTGTTGAAACTGATTCTCTTCAAACAAAAAGGGAACAAATTGTTTTTCCTCACTATCCATGGTATTCAAGTGATTTGAGTGTCCTCTATCATTCTCTTTATCACACAGAAGCTTGCAAGGGAGCTACAAACTCTCATTAATTTTGGGTGAAGGAACATGATTTGTAACAAACTGTTGTACTACTGAAACAAAATTTGAGAGATGGTATTCATCATGCAAATATTATTGGTCTTTAATCTATGAAGGAAACCTTGCTTGTTGAGGATGTTCTTGTGGATCTAGACAATTAAGCTTCGATGCCACTGTTTCTAGATCACCAGACTGATGTTGATTTTTAGTGTTGTCCTCTGGGAAACACTCTAGCTCTTCCCCTTATTCATGGAGGGTAAGCTCACCTCCCTCTTCTTCAGAATAGGTTAGGAGCTGGTTTTCTACATTCGGTCCAAAAACAACCATGGATCTTTCTTCTTGGAGATTGAGGTTGTCAAGCAGTGGGTTTACACTATGGGGCTACATGAATTGAGGCACTTGAGCTTTGTATGAAGGTTGTCTCAGGAGCGCAATCAAGGGGACTCGAATCTTGACCTTCTCTAATTATTTTTGGAGATTAAAGGATGTGGGCCCTTTTTCTATAGTGGCTTCCTTGAATTTTTATTTAGGAGGGTCAGTTAGGTCCAAGGATATAGATGGGGATTTCTCATTTTTGGGAGGATCAGAGCCTTGTTTCTTGGAAGTGGATGCAGCGGATTTATGAGGGGATGACTCTTCTAATGGATTTTTCCCCTTATTGGAAAAACTAGGAGGAGTTCTTTCTCTTGATATTGAGTATTTATTTTTTTATTGAACTCTGCTTCTCTTCCTGGAGGACCTGAGGTCATATTTCTTATGGAGTTGACCTTGCATAAAATCCATGAGCTGTTTGCAGTAGCTGTCAATATCTTGATCTTCTGGGGGGACTTCCTTCTCCTCTTGCTCCCCTTGTAGGATGAGTTCACTCTCCTCATCATCAGAGTAAGTGAGGAATTTATTTTCTTGGTTGTTTATGACTTCCTCAGCCTATCCCTCCACTTCTCCCTCCAATTATAGAGGAGGTTGAATGTGGTATTGTTGTTCCTTCCTCTCCCACTGCAATAGCCTCAGAGGGGGATTCTAATACTGAGGATTGAAGCCTTGGTTAGGAATTATTTGGTTGGGACGAGGAGGGGAAGTTTTGGCCTCCAATTCAAGCTTATTCAAATTATTTGAAAGGTTCTTGATTAGCTTATTCATTTCTTCAATTATATACTCTTTTGATTCCCTCTCCTAATTTGAAGTAGAATCCTCCTCCCTGTTCTTTCCTCTGCCTTCATGTTCTGTCTTCCCCTTGAATTTACCAGTAGAAGCAAAATTTTCTTCTACCTCCAATGCATCAATCTAGATCTGATCCAGAGATGTGGGTTTTATTTGTTTTAGGGTGAACTCGAACTCTGGTTTGAAGATCTTGTGAATACCACCTTAGCAGCTGCTTAGGGAGGCTTTATTTCAGGAGTAAGATTGTCATAGAGGTTATTGAACATCTTTATGGATTTTTTTACATCTCAATGTGTCTCTTCTTTAGAGCACTGAACTCGGTGCGAACGTATCCATGGTCCATTTTTGTAACAGGAAAAAAAACCTCATTCCAAACTGGTACTTTTCTTGTGTGTTGAAATTGATTCTCTTCAAATAGCAAGGGAACAAATGGTTTTTCCTCACTATACATGGTAGTCAAGTGATTTGAGTGTTCTTTATCATTCTCTTTGTCACACAGAAGCTTGCAAGGGAGCTGCAAACTCTCATTAATTTCGGGTGAAGGAACATGATTTGTAACAAACTGTTGTAATATTGAAACAAAATTTGAGAGATGGTATTCATCATGAAAATCTTATTGATCTTTAATCTATGAAGGAAACCTTGCTTGCTGAGTATGTTCTTGTAGATCTAGACAATTAAGCTCTGATGCCTCTGTTTCTGGATCACCAGACTGATGTTGAATTTTAGTGTTGTCCTCTGGGAAACACTCCAGCTCTTGCCCTTCTTCATGGAGGGTAATATCACCTCCCTCTTCTTCAGAATAGGCTAGGAACTGGTTTTCTACATGCGATCCAAAAACCACCATGGGTCGTCCTTCTTGAAAATTGAGGTTGTAGGCAGTGGGTTTACACTATGGGGCTACATGAATTGAGACACCTGAGCATTGTGTGAAGGTTGTTTCAGGAGCTCAATTAGGGGGACCTGGATCTTTACCTTCTCTAATTATTTCTGGAGATTAAAGGATGTGGGCCATTTTTCTATAGTGGCTTCCTTGAATTGTTATTTAGGAGGGTCAGTCAGGTCCAAAGGTACAGATGGGGATTTCTCATTTTTGGGAGGATCGGAGCCTTTTTTTTTGGAAGTGGATGTAGCAGATTTATGAAGGGCTAAATATTCTAATGGATTTTTCCCCTTGTTGGAAAAAATAGGAGGGGTTTGTTCTCTTGATATTGCACTCGGTTTCTCTTCCTGGAGGACCCGATGTCATATTTCTTGTGCAGTTGAGCTTGCATAAAATCCATGAACTGTCTACAGTAGCTATCAATATTTTGATCTTCTGGAGGTAATTCCTTCTCCTCTTGCTCCCCTTGCAGTATGAGTTCACCCTCATCATCATTAGAGTAAGCGAGGACTTTATTTTATTGGTTGTCTATGACTTCCTCGGCCTGTCCCTCCACTTCTCCCTCCAATTATAGAGAAGGTTGAATGTGGTCTTACTGTTCCTTCCTCTCCCGCTGCAACAGCTTTAGAGGGGGATTCTGATACTGAGGATTGAACCCTCGGTTAGGAATTATTTGGTTGGGATGAGGAGGGGAATTTTTGGCCTCCAATTTCAAGCTTAGTCAACTTATTTGAAAGGTTCTTGGTTAGCTTATTCATTTATTAAATTCTATAATCTTGTGATTCCCTCTCCTGATTTGAAGTAGAATCCTCCTTTTTGTTCTTTCTTCTGGCTTCATGTTCTGTCT
The DNA here is from genome assembly GCA_034641835.2 of Pinus albicaulis. Lineage (NCBI taxonomy): Eukaryota > Viridiplantae > Streptophyta > Pinopsida > Pinales > Pinaceae > Pinus > Pinus albicaulis. The sequence continues at coordinate 1,242,224,640 of CM076574.1, read as the reverse complement.
TCCCCTTGAATTTACCAGTAGAAGAAAATTTATCTTCTACCTCCAATGCATCAGTCTAGATCTGATCCAGAGAAGTGGATTTTCTTTCTCTTAGGGTGAACTTGAACTCTGATTCGAAAGATCCTATGAATACCACCTTAGCAGCTGCTTGGGGAGGGTTTATTTTAGTAGGAAGATTATCATATATCTTATTGAACCTCTTTATGAATTATATTACATCCTCATTGTGTCTCTTCTTTAGAGCATTGAACTCAGTGAGAACGTATCCATGGTCCCTCTTTTCTCCCCATTTTGACGTGAAGAAATTTTCCATTTCTTCCCAAGTGTGGACTGTATTGCCGGCTAGAGACTTGAACCACTTCTGGGATTCTCCATCCAAGGATTGGACAAAAATCCTTAACACCACATCTAAGTTCTCTACATTCAGATTCTCAGCAAAGGCGCAAAATTTTTTGATATTTGTCTGCACTGGAGTATTATCTTCCCCTGTAAACTGTGGCAATGACTCTAGATAGTCTTGTGGCATATCATTTAGAGGCCGAGGGAGGGCCAAGGGGGCATACTTGTTCAAAAGGAAACTCGGCACAGCCATCTAATTTAGAGGTGGGGGTAGATGGTGGATCTGAATCTAGTGTGAGGCCTGGTAAAATCCAAGATTATTTTTTATTAGTACTATTTTACAATGGAGTCGCTAAGGTGAGGAATATGCAACTCCCAATACTTCCTTCTCACTTATCTGAAGGGTGGAATTTATGTCGTCTCCCAGGGAAAATATTTCTTCATTCGTATCCTCAGCAACGATGCTTAAGAGATGTTGTAGCTCCTAAAGACAACCTTAAGTTGCAAAATACCATTGCCTAGGACATCTTGAAATCAGAGGTTAGGTGTAGACAATTTATAAGAATGCCTGTTACAGAAAATGGATAAAGAGAATAACGGTTTTGGTGGTTCAGGAATGATGAAGACCTTGGAGTCTGATTTATATGAGTTACCCTATACTATGAGAGGGCCGAGGAAGCTGTATGGTTGGGTGACTTTCAAATGGGCCAAGTACGAAACAATGAGCATAGCCTTTCAAAATATGCAAAGGTGTTGAGAAGGAACGGAGGAGGAGGAACTTGCGAGAGACAGGCTTAAAATTATTAAGAATTTGTCTCTCGTGGACTCAGAGGAAGCAAATGTAAGTGTAATATGACCAACAACAGAGATTCATGGAGCACAAATTAAGGGAGCACATCAAATTTAACACATGAGCATTATACATACATGAATTCATGGAAAAAAATCCATACCACCGACAGCTACATTACACGAATCATCAAAGCAACAGAACATTGAAAGATGATTATACATAAACAGGAGATGAATGATAAACAAGAGAATACAGATACATACTACTCATTTTTTCATCTAGAATCCAAATAAACAATGATGAATATCATATTATGTTCAAAACAGCTCTCCCAAATATGTGTCTGAGAGCATAAAGAGCTTACTCATACAGAACTACGATAAAATTTCTCCAAAATTCAGAACCTTTCTTTAATCTATGAACCCCCTACATTTAGAGTTCTCCTTGAGGGTTTATGATTGAATAATCATTCCTGATCGGCCCACACATGTGAATATCAAAATATCCTAACCAACTAGCCGAGCGTGCATCAAGCAATCACTCCCGTAATCAAAGAATCAAAATAGAATCAGGTGAAATCGATATTTCAACAGCAAAACATCACAATCAAATACTAAAAGAAAAAAAATAGTTGCCCACAGAGGCCAAATCATGGAATCTTCAAAATGGGGTAGCGAGGAGTGGTTGTGAACAGGTGGCCAGTCTGGCTTCCATGTTATGATTCCATATGTTGTCAAAATCCTCCACTGCGTCATTCTCATGATTCACATTAATAGTTATGAAACGACCAATCGTGTCACACGTGCCTGGCTCTTTAGCGGATATTTCCTGGGAAAACTGAATCAACCATAGCTATGTTTTTTCTACCAAAAACCCATGTTATGCATTTCTTGCAAAACCGGAGACCAAGATTCACAAGGGGGTCTGTGACATTAACACTCAGTAGGATGGTTTAAGACTGAAAAGGGCGGGACAAAGGCCGTGGAAGGGCTATTGATGACATAGCGGGTGGTGAGGCCCAAACTGATATCGCAAATCACAATTGGGAGTCAGGGATTTTTATTATGAGAAATGAGAGGTAAATGTTATAACTTGCGAAGGGCGATGCACGATGAGCGAGAGGTGACGTGGTCGTGTTGGCTTGAGGGGTCCTAACCCAGGTTCGGTGTGCAAGGTTTGCCAACAAACCCCTATACTACTGGCCCTTTCGGTAGTGACCTGCTTGCACTGGTCACAGTCTCACCCGAGGTAGTATGGGTGGGTGCTGGAACCAGGTTTCTGCACACTGAGAAAGGAAGGGTAAGGCAAGCAGGGCTGCGTTTTGTTCAGATTACCTCATTTCTGCACAGGGTTAAATATGTATCCAATTGCATCCATGTGCACTAGATCTACAATTTTATGCTTTTCATAACATCAACACAACATTACATAACCTGAACAGAACAGATCTAGATTTACTTCAATACACAGAATTTCGCAGCAAGATATAACCAGAGCAAAATAGATCCAATCATTCAATATACAGACCTTCACAGCGTAAAGATAGAAAATGCATAACACAGTAATTATCAGCAATCCATTCAATAGTACTCACATATTTAGATCTAATAATCCTGCATATTCATTCATTCATCATCCTTACAATTCCCTTCCCAACCTGCGCACATAGAAGTAGGGTTTGCACATAGCTGGACTAGGATCTCTGTGCACATAGCCAGCAAGAGTCTGTTCCCCAAAACCCAAACAGATTGCTTACACAATAGATCGCATCAATAGCTCATCTAATCCTACCTCTTACAATCCGAAATGCCTCTCTATTTATAACAATGTAGCTTTAACATTCCTATGGTCCGCAACCCATGGTTTTCGGACCCCTAGTTTACCCTTTAACCCCATTACAATGCTTTCGGGGCTTTGACCCACCCCAAAACCCCTGCACTATACTAAATATAACAAAAATAACCAAAATGGACCGGTTTCGTAGCTTGTTAGGAGACCCCATTCCAACAGTCCCCCAACACAATCTTGTGACTTGTCCCGAGTCACGGCATTGTTGTGACCCCATGATTCGTAGCCTGGTATGGTTTGAGTCGACCTCCATTGACAAACCTAGGGAGGAGGTCACCGCACAGGGTAGCTAACTGGACTGCTCCACGATTCGTAACCTTCTGAACTATGTAGGGACCAAGCCAGTGCTGCCGGAATTTGCCAGGATGTTTCACAAATTGGCTGTCATATAACAAGACAAGATCACCTACGACAAATGTCTTCTAGTGAATGTCATTAGGGGAATTTTGAGGTCTAAAATGGGCCTCCTAAGGAAAATGTATAATCAAAATTCACTTTATGAGAGCCAATCACATTTTAGGGGATGACATCATCCCTAATGGTTGAGGTGGCATTGATTGAGTTAAAGGTACTTACTTGTCACATTATCAATGGTGGATAAAAACTCATGGTTAACTATGGTAGTGCTCTAAGTACTCTTAAAGTCATAAAGTAAATTACTCATAATAAATGTCATTTCACACTTTTTGAATAAAATATTATTATTGTCATTTCATATTTTTTGAAAGAAACAATGCATATCCCTACACAATCTTCATGTATTTACACATTTTTCAATAAATATTATATTTGTATATTTTCAAATATTTATTTATAAATCAAATCAATTCAATATGTAATATAAAATTCATACATAAGACAATATATTATATTACATTATTTATATATATTATATTAATTACATGTTATTATATCATTTAAATAATATAAATTTTAATTAATAGTATATTCTATAATTAAGGATTTATGAATTTATATTTATATATTATTTTAAGCTATTTAAGTACAAAGGAAAAATGCATTAGTGGTGCAATGATAATGATTTTTTCTTGAAAATCTCATTCTTATTTATAGCCACATCAGTAAGAAAATTTTATTAATTTTATTTTGGTCAACTTTTGAATTGAATTTAATCATGGTTACATGGATTTTTTGTGCAAAAAGTGAATTGCAAATTCATAAATATATATATATTTTTTTAGCTATTATTTTATTATGTCCTTAGGAGGCCCATTTTAGACCTCAAAATTCCCCTAATGGTCGATCACGCCAGGCTTTATCTCTAGGTTTTTGTACCTGCTGTTGAAACTAAGCAATAAACTGATCTTCTTCCAATGCTACCAGTTGCGCCAGGCATTCTTCTATGATATCGGAGTCTACCATTTTTGTAAATGCTGCAATGCATAGGCTAGGAACAAATTATTCTATGGGCATGATGGCCTCCTTGCCATAGACCATTCAGAAAGGTGTCCCACCGGTCAGCTTTTTGCAGGTCGTCCGGTAAGCCCATAGGACTGAGGGGATGCGAATATCCCAGTCACTACGATCGGCATTACAAACCTTCGTTAGTGCCTGCTCCAAAATTTTGTTGAAAGCTTCCACCATCCCATTAGCTTGGGGATGGTATGGTGTACTCTTGGCATGGTGGATCCGGAATTCATTGTTCAAAGCTTGAATCATTTGGTTAAAAAAATGCGTACCTCTGTCGCTCATTAGGATTTTCGGGCAACCAAACCTGTTCAGAATCTACTCAAAGATGAAGTGCGCAGTAGTATCAGTGGTACAATCCTTCACGGCCTGTGCCTTAGCTCATCGTGTGATGTAGTCAGTGGCAGTGATAATGTAGCACACGCCGGTTTTCTTGCCTGGTGGATTAATGGGTCCTATAAAGTAAATGGCCCATTTATCGAAAGCATGTAGGGCCATTTGGGGCTGTAACGGAATATCATCACGTCATGAGGGGCAACCAGTGTGTTGGCAGGTATCACACATTCTACAATAGGTGTAAGAATCCTGATGCATGGTAGGCCACCATAAGCCAGCCTCAAAATCTTTTGCGCTGTAGCCCTACCTGCGTAGTGGCCACCAGCGACTCCCTCATGGGCCTCTGTGAGGACGGTGGGTTGTTCATGTTCTAAGACGTATCTGCAGAGTATTTCATCTATGCTTAGCTTGTATAGCTATCCTGCGATGATAGTAAAGTCTGCCGCTCGGGTAACCAACTCCTTTTTTTGTTGCACCGAATACACAGCAGGGGCCATACTCGTAGTAAGGAACTCAAGGATATCAGCAAAGTGGTCATCCACAATTTTAATGGTAAACAGCTGCGCATCAGGTAAGCCTTCGTCCAAGTTAGTGGGTTCTTCCCTTGTATCAATACGAGACAGATGATTCGGGCCTGCATTCAACCTTCCAGGCTTCACGATGATCTCAAAATCATATTCTTGAAACAACAACAACCAGCGGCACATATTTCCCCCCAACACAGGCTTGTTAACCAGGTATTTCAAAGCTGAATGGTCTGTAAACATCTTAAAGTGTCCCCCCAACAGATAGTGTCGATATTTTTGTACCGCATACACCATGGCCAGTCCTTTGCATTCAGTGGTAGAGTAATTTCGTTTGCACCTGAGATTTTTTGACTGGAAAAGGCAACCGGATGATCAATATCTCCTTCACCAGGTTGCATAAGGACCGCACCCAAGGCAATGCCTAACACATCAACATGTACATGGAATTCTTTTGACTAGTCAGGGAATATCAGTATGGGCGCAGAAATCATCTTCTCTTTGAGCAGTTCAAAGCTTTTTTGACATTCATCATTCCAAAAAAAAGAGACATATTTCTTTAGCAGTTGTTCCATGGATGATGTCATCAGGGTGTATCCTTGATGAATTTCCTATAATAGCCGGTGTGACCGAGAATGGATTGCAACTGTTTCTTCGTTGTAGGGGCTGCCAAGTTGATAATTACAGCTATCTTCGCATGATCAACCATCAGACCCTGCCGACAGACTATATGACCCAGCAAGACTCGGAATGGCATGCAGAAGACACACTTCTTGACATTTATGGAGATCTGGTGCTTTCGACATGCATCCAGCATTAATCGCAGGTTCGAGACATGATATTTTACTAAGCCAAACACCGCCTAGTCATCGAAGTAAACCTTTAGAAACTTATGGATAAATTCTTTGAACACGACCACTACGACCCTTGAAAAGATAGCAAGTGCGTTCTTAAGACCAAAGGGCATGATCGTGTACTGGAAGGAGCCCCATTCGGTGGAAAAGGTGGTCTTACTGGGATCCTCTAGTTAAATTCTGATCTGATGGTATCCCGAGAATCCATCTGTGAAGGAATAGACCTCCTGGCCATCCACACTATCCAAGATTTCATCGGAGAAGGGAGTAGGGAAGGGGTCGTGAATGCAGGCATCGTTTAGTTTTCAAAGGTCCACATAGATACATATTTCTCCTTTTGTTTTTTTCTCCTGAACGATCATCGGGCTGATCCAATGTGACTGCTCAACTGGTTCAATGATACCTGCGGTCAACATTTTGTCTAGCTCTTCTTTGACCTTTTGTTTATACTTAGGATTCAACTGGTAGGGCCGCTGCTTGATGGGTCGTGCCTCCGGCTTTAGAGTGATGTACATAATTCCAAGGTCCCCCATGATTCCCTTGAGCTTAGAAAAATTTGTAGGGAATAAGTCCTGGTACTCCATGAGTAGCTCGACGACTTTGCCCACAGTGCCTTTGTCCCAATAGTCCCCAATTTTTGCCAGTTTAGGGTGTTCATCTGTCCCAATATTAACCTCACATAGCCGGAGAGGTTGCGTTACATCGACATTTAAGAGTGATGGTCCGATAATGGTACGTTCCCCTTCAGATTCCGGAACAGAGAGATTCTGCAGGTTATCTTCCTCTTCATTAATCGCCAAGCTCTGGCAGTTGACTATGTCTTGCTTCTGGGCCTCCCATATCAGAACGGCTGGTGGGGTGTGAGGTTGAGGCTTCTTAAAGATGAACGTATCAATGTCTTTCAGGGCTTTGTCAAGCATTTATGTTCACCTAATGAGTTCGAATGTTCCGAGAAAATCCTCTTTTAAAATTTCCCAATGGCGGGTCTGCTGATGTAATTCGACATCTAAGTACCAAGTAGTGGGGATGGGGCCCAGGGCATGTATAAACAGATGGATCCACTCATCTGGGGTTCGGTCGGCCCACTTGGTTTTTCATATACGCAGATGCGCACGAGGATCTCTGGGCCCCAGGAATATCTTCGTGCGCACATCAGCAGGGGGTGTGAATTGCAGCACCATCCTATCCCAACACATCTCCCAGTTTGGAAATTATTTTTTGTGGGTATCCCACCATCGGGAAGGTGTGCTGCATAGGGCCAGATTGAGTTCCTAGAGCCTTTGATCCTTGGGCACCCTAGCTTCTAATGTTCTTATGAAGTCCTAGACAGTACTAGACCCATCAAAGTGTGGAAGGTCCCTTACCTTCGAAGTGATGCAGTAGAGAGTCCTTGCAATTCGAGGGCACCGTAGGGTTGAAACATCATGTAGCTGGGTCTGCCACTTCTCAAGTTCTTCATCTGGATCAGAAAAGTACTCCCTGTTCTTCTCCCAGTTGAATACTCCATCTGTTGCAGGATTATCCTGGTCCTCGTCTTGTGCTGTCATCCTGTAAATGTGATCGAGGTCCTCGTCTTCATATGCTGGTTCGTTATACCATGCGCCCTCAGCAGGATCTAGTGGTACTATTACACGTGTCCCATTCTTCTCAAACACCATGCTACTTTTTTTTAGATTAATGACACCTCCTACGTCGATAGCACAATCTATCCCTAGGAGCGTAGGATAGGGGTCTGTATCTTCCACAATTTCTATGACCTCAAAGTCAGCCAGGACCTTTACCCCTGCGACATCAACCATAACCCTTGGCAATTTATCCCAGAGGGATGATCTTTTGTTGATTCGCCATTCACAGCTGGATGGTGGACCAGTCTAGTTTAGGTTCTCCCATTCATTTCCAGGTTTTTTTTGGTAAGACATTCGCATAAGATCCAAGATCAAGAATAACCTGATCTATCTCATAGTCACCAATCTGTGCAGTCAAGCACATCTCTCTCTCGTTGCGCCTTTTATAACTATGTAATTTGTGTACTTCCTTAACCTCGGTCATCATGTTGGGCTGAGCTGCGCAGTCCTGCAGTAATACTTGAAGACTTTCCCCCGCATGTGGGCTACATAGGAGCTTCAAGCATGCCCTTAAAAAGGTTTCAACTTCTTCTTCTGGTAGTTGCGCAGGGGCTCCCAGTGATTCCTTCTTCCTGGGAGCTGGTTCCTTCCGAACAACAAGCTCCTCTCTTGCTTTCTGGGTGACCGTGCTACGTGTTATGCTCCTTAGCTCCGTTTTGACTCTCTGTATATTTTTTGTGGGAGTAGACTGTTTGTCCTTCATCTTTGTTAGAAAATTCAGGAATTCTTCGAGTTCATGGTCCAACTGTCGACAGTATTTACAGGTCTGCCTAGTGGGATTTGAGCAGTCCCAGGCGAAGGGCCCTACCTCTCCACAGTTTTAGCAGATCAGTTAGCCTCGTCCTCATCCAACGCTTCCTCCCCGCCCCCCCTGCCCCATGCAGGGGAACCACTAAAGCTCACGGGGGATCTCAAAGAGGCAGGGTCGGATTGTACCCTATAGAGGGTTCCCCGATCTACCAGTAAGTCATATGTGCAGAAATTCTGCTCATCGTGTCCTATATATCGATAGAACCTGTACCATTGTTGCTTCAATTCACCTCTATTTATCCGCCGACACTGGGTTGTATCATGTAGTCCCGCCACCCAGCAATTCTCGCACCAAAGGTCCATGGTTACTCCCTTCCCTCGTTCCATCCAAAAGCTCTATATTTCCATGTGCATGGCCCCAAGCTGCTCCTGAATTTGCTGTATGCTTTCCCTTGTGTCATCCTTAGGTGCTACTTCAAGTTTCATGGTAGCTTCCAAGGCTTTTTCTTGTGATTCAAAAGTCTGATGGCCCATGGGCATATGCAAGTGAGGTAGGAGAATAGCGATAAACCATTCTGTGTGTTGTTTGTCATTATACTTGAACTCAGCTTCCCAGATTGCTTTATTTAACCATTGATCAGCCTCCCAGACTGACTCAGATGCTCCCTGCTTGAAGTCTTTTACTTCCGATACCAGTTGGGAATAGGATTTCGATTTCTGGAATTGTTGTTTTAGGGCATCCTTAATATTTTGAAGTGTTGCACTCCCGTTTTGAGATATGTACCGCATATACCAATCTAGCACCATTTCTTCAAAAGCCAAGGATAGTTGCACTCTTTTTATAGTATCACTTACCACCCCTTGCGCTGTCCATACCGAATCGGCCACGAACAAGAATCGTTCTAGGTCCTCATCGACTGCTCCTTTAAAGGTGGGTAATTTTAAGTGTGTCACCATGGGATCCTCCGGTTTACCTTCCTGAGGCCCTAGCGTCAGAGCGGCTGATGAATTTTGTGTAGGTCTCGACGGCTGCTCCAATAGTTTTCACTGTTCTGCGCCGTACCTTGGCTCATTCAACCCTATGCTAGATCTCTGATGCCACTACCCGATCATGTTCTTAGATCTCTTCCGGTCCTAGCAACAGAACCATTGGTTGGCTTGAGGGGTCCTGACCTAGGTTTGGTGTGCAAGGTTTTCCAAAAAACCCCTATATTACTGGCCCTTTCAGCAGTTACCTACTTGCACAGGTCACAGTCTCACCTGAAGTAGTATGGGTGGGTGCTGGAACCAGGTTTCTGCACCCTGAGAAAGGAAGGGTAAGGCAAGCAGGGCTGCGTTCTATTCAGATTACCTCGTTTCTGCACAGGGTTAAATATGTATCCAATTGCATCCACGTGCACTAGATCTACAATTATATGCTTTTCATAACATCAAAAAAACATTACATAACCCGAACAGAACAGATATAGATTTACTTCAATACACAGAATTTCACAAAAAGATATAACCAGAGCAGAATAGATCCAATCATTCAATATATAGACCTTCGCAGCGTAAAGATAGAAAATGCATAACACAGTAATTATCAGCAATCCATTCAATAGTACTCACAAATTTAGATCTAATAATCCTGCATATTCATTCATTCATCACCCTTACAATTTCCTTCCCAACCTACGCACACAGTAGCAGGGTCCGCACACAGCTGGACTAGGATCTCCGTGCACACAGCCATCAGGAGTCTATTCCCCAAAATCCAAACAGATCGCTTACACAACAGATGGCATCAATATCTCATCCAATCCTACCTCTTACAATCTAAAATTCCTCTCTATTTATAACAATCTAGCTTTAACATTCCTATGGTCTGCAACCAATGGTTTTCGGACCCCTAGTTTACCCTTTAACCCCATTACAATGCTTTCGGGGCTTTGACCCACCCAAAAACCCCTGCGCTATACTAAATATAACAAAAATAACCAAAATTGATCGGTTTCGTAGCTTGTTAGGAGACCCCGTTCCAACAGGTCGTGACGGAGGTGGGGACAATCATTATATCTCATATCGCAATTAGGAGTTTTTATTATGAGAATGCGGGAGTAAACATTATGGTTAGCAAAGTGTGATGTGCGATGGAGGAAAGCCGACGTGGTAGGATGGAGGTGGGGCCCAAATTATATCACAAATCACAAGTCAGAGAGTTTATTTATGAGAAATGGGGGATAAAGTTTGTAACTTGCAATTTGCAAAGTGCGATGGATGAAGGTGACGTGGCAGGAGGTGGGACCGCTTGTAGATCGCAGATCAAGATTTTTTGTTATAAGCAGTGAAGGGTACATGGTATAACTTGCGATGTGTGAAGTGCAGCGGGAGGAAATGTTGTCGATGCAAAAAGGTAAGTGGTAAGTTCCCATTCCTCCTTTGACTTCAAGATGTCCTCCCGACCTGTGCTTGAAGTTCTTAGTGGTCACTTTAGCTGCTCCTACTCTTCATTTATTAACTTTGATGTTTCCTTATCCGTTCATAAAAAACACAAGCTACCATTGGCTAATAGGAGCCACTTCTCCACCTTGCATGCAGTCATAGGCCAACACCATACATGCCAAATCTATAAAGGAAATCACACATGCAAATCAATACCTGCAAAGAATCATGTTGTAGATGCTTGATCCTGCTCTTCCTTCCTTACTCCTTCCTTCTTCCTTTTTTCTTTTCCTTTCTTGTTCCAATGAAAAGGTTCTCCAATAAAACTTGAAGTGTCGAATACTATGATAGAGAGAGAGAATAATGAGAGAGCTCCAAAAACTTAAATGAAAAAAGGTTTGAGCAAAACCTTTCCAATTGATGCTTAGAATACTTTTAATCAACGATGCCTCTATTTTCTTCAGTGTCGATTATTTTCCTTCATTTTCCTCCTCACATAAAACCTGTGACCTTTCACCTCCCTTTACTCCTATTTTCCATCATTTTCATAAATAAATGGAAATTAATTCCTCATGCCTTTCTAATTCTTTTTTTGTTTCCTTTTCCAATTTCCTTTAGCCATAATAAACCGAAATGAACACCCGCTAAGATATTTTTCCCACCATTCATCTTGGAACACGTGTCCCATGACCGTGGTCTTATATATTTTACATGGATTTTTAACTACGGTTGTTAGATAACCCTCCCCCTTGGGGGAACAACATCCTTGGTGTTCAATCACACCTACAAACCAACAAACTGCTGAAAATAAACAAAATTTCTATGAAGCTTTATAACACAAAACATTGCAGCATTTACATTGACATCGATATATACAACCATACTACCAATGGAGCTTTATAGATCCAGCTTGATACAATATTTACAAATATATACACATATGCACATTTTCTCAACCAAAAAATAAAAGGATACGATTCCCATATCAACAAAAAGGGAATCCAGAGGCTCACACCTCCACCCTTAAAGTTGTACTAGGATTCATTTCCTTCCCAGGAAGTCTAGAATCCACTGTCATAGTCAAATTTTGTATCCATTGTCCAAAACTACAATAATGCGCTACTATAACCTCAATGAACAGTTATTGATTCATTGTTCGAGGGCACACTCCCAATGTGCATTTGATTCCATCTAGAAATGCTAATGATAAAAATAAATACATCTCAGGCCTTCCCTTATCTACTATATAGCCCCTCGAGTAATCCGGTAACCCCCTTTTCGTGCAGTCACACACCTTCCAAGTTCCATTGGCACCCCCATCTCAGGCATTCCATCCCTTGGAAAGGCTTCCTCGCATCGGAAGGTCAAACAACCAAGCCATAAACCTTCCTCAAAATCGTCATACTAGTCATAACATACTCATGGAAACCAATGGACACAATTGGGTACCAGTGTCCCACAATGACACTGCTTCTGAAGTGCTTTACCAATATATTGTTGCCTATTTTAATTCCTTTCATTGTTTCTTCTAATGCTTGTAATAAATTTCAACCACCCAACTGGGCATTTCCATGTTTTCTTGTGCCAAGCCCATAATCACAATCAGAAGAACATAAGCACATAAGCGATGAGTCAGAGATGACGTGGTCATGACGGAGGTGGGGCTCATCATTATATCTCATATCACAATCAGGAGTTTTTATTATGAGAAATCGGGATTAAAGGTTATGGTTATCGAAGTGCGATGTGTGATGCTGGAAAGGCGACATGGCAGGACGAAGGTGGGGTGCAACTTATATCTCAAATTGTAAGTCGGAGAGTTTAGTTATGAGAAACGGGGGATAAAGGTTATAAATTGCAATCTGCGAAGTGCGATGGGTTGAGCTGATATGGCAGGATGTCCGTCCGCCTTCATATCGCAGATCGAGAGTTTTTGTTATAAGCAATGAAGGGTGCATGGTATAACTTGCGATGTGTGAAGTGCGACGGGTGGAAAGGTTGGTGATGTGAAAAGGTAAGTGGTAAGTGCCCATTCCTCCTTTGACTGTGGGGTGTCTGTCCGACTCGTGCTTGAAGTTCTTGGCGGTCACTTTAGATGCTCATGCTCTTCATTTGCTTAACTTTGATGTTTCCTTATTCGTTCATAAGAACCACAGGCCAAAATTTCCTTATAGGGGTCACTTCTCCACCTTGTGTGCGGTCATAGGCCAACATTGCTTTCATCTGGGGACAACATGCTGTTATAAGTGTGTTGAGAACCTAGAGACCTAAATGCCTGAGATTTATCGGATGCATCGAGTCGCAAATGCATACTGTAAATCTAAAATGAAACTGCAATTGAGTTGTGCACTACAAACTATCAAAACGGAAATCACTGTCGCACCCTGAAAATCTTGAATGTTGAAATCTGACCCATGTTAAAACTGAAATCTGAAACACACTTGAACTAGAAACTACAAAGCAATCTGAAACTAAAACTAGAAATATGCTCATGACACTAAGCTTATTTTCACACCTACCTACCCTAATCTGCTAGAATTACTGCTATTCTAAATGATACAATAATGTCAGTGTAACCAGGCAAGCAACTGTTCTAATAACTTTGTTCTTTCAGTGTTTTCCACCAAACTCAGGAACAAACTTGTTAATGGTATTTGATAAGAATTCCCAGCTTGATCTTCCTTGAAAGAAGCTTGGTAAACCTGAACAACAAAAAAATGCTGGAAAGGTATGGTGGCTTGGTGATGAATAATATTTCAATATAGATAGCCACTGGATCAAGATACACTTGACCTATTTCTAAATATGTTGACCCAATTGATCCAACCTCATAGCTTGGTACTGCACATGTGTTCTCCATGTCTTCAAACTACTCAGAACATATTTTCATTTCATCTGATGAATTTTTTATATACTTCTACTGAACCAGACAATAGGGAAGACTCTCTGATCATATCCATATCATAGCAGCTTCTGAAATTATTACGTGTACACGAAAACCGACTTTGAGAACTCCAACCATCCAACGTATGATCTATTGGGTCATGAAGTGCTTTAGATGATAGTAGCATTGGTTCCACTGACATATCATGATTTCTCATGTGATTATCAAACAAAATGTGACCAGGATTCCCTTTCAAAATATGAGATTAATTAAAGCATAAAGGTAGAGAATCAAACTAGATCAATTCTTTCTCTATTTTAAACTTTACCTCTCTATTCAACAGGTTCACTTCCACATCAACTACAATATTTTGTGTTTCTTCAAGGGTTGAAATGTCCCTTTCTCTTACTTGGAATGCCATCTCTGGATTAAAGGAATCTGGGTAGTGAAAGAGAGCTACTCCTGGGGGTGGCCTTATATCAGCAGGCATTCAATGATACACCTTATTGAACCTAGCTGAAAAATAATGTACTGTCTCTGCTGGCTGTCTTTTTAAATGTTCATACTCTTCTATGATAAGAAATAAATTTCCCATGATTACCCATTGACCTAGGAAAACTTGCATGAATTGATGAAAATTTCTCATGCTAGCAGCTAGAAGATTCTCAAACCAATTTGTAACTTTACCTTGCCATGGTAGGAAAAACATCCTAATACATACATCATCTCCTTCCTTTACTGATGACTGCAATACGCTGACTAAAGGATCATGGTAAACATGAAATATAAGATCTTCTATAATATTTGTAACAGAAAAACAAACCTCATTTCAAACTGATGCCTTGCTTGTTTGTTGAAATTAATTTGCTTCAAACAATAAGGGAACAATTTTTTTTTCCTCACTATCCTTAGTAGTCAAGTGATTTGAGTGTTCTTTATCATTCTCTTTTTCACACAGAAGATTTCAAGGGAGATACAAAATCTCGTTAATTTCGGGTGAAGGAACATGATTTGTAACAATCTGTTGTACTACTGAAAGAGAATTTTGGAGATGGTCTTCATCATGCAAATCTTATTGGTCTTTATTCTATGAATGAAACGTTGTTTGCTGATGATTTTCTTGTGGATCTAGATAAACAAGCTCTGATGCCTCTGTTTTTGGATCACCAGACTGATGTTGATTTTTAGTACTGTCCTCTGGGAAACACTCCAGCTCTTCCCCTTCTTGATGGAGGGTAAGTCACCTCCCTCTTCTTCAGAATAGGCTAGGAACTGGTTTTCTACATGTGGTCCAAAAACCACCATGGGTGATTCTTCTTGGATATTGAGGTTGTGAGGCAGTGGTTTTACACTATGGGGCTACATGAATTAAGACAACATAGCTTTGTGTGAAGGTTGTTTCAAGAGATCAATCAGGGGGACCTAGATCTTAACCTTCTCTAATTATTTCTGGAGATTAAAAGACGTGGACCCTTTTGTTATAGTGGCTTCCTTGAACTATTCTTTAGGAGGGTCAGTCAGGTCCAAGGGTACAGATGGGGATTTCTCATTTTTGGGAGGATCAGAGCCTTGTTTTTTGGAAGTGGATGCAATGGATTTATGAGGGGCTGACTCTTCTAATGGATTTTTCCCCTTATTGGAAAAAATAGGAGGGGTTTGTTCTCTTGATAATGAGTCTTAATTTTGTTATTGCACTTGGTTTCTCTTCCTGGAGGACCTGAGGTCATATTTCTTATGGATTTGAGCTTGCATAAAATCCACAAAATTTCTGTAGTAGCTGTCAATATCTTGATCTTCTGGGGGGACTTCCTTCTCCTCTTGCTCCCCTTGCAGGATGACTTCACCCTCCTCATCGTTAGAGTAAGCGAGGAATTTATTTTCTTGGTTGTCTATTAATTCCTTGGCCTGTCCCTCCACTTCTCCCTCCAATTATAGAGGAGGTTGAATGTGGTCTTGTTGTTCCTTCCTCTCTTGCTACAATAGCCTCAGAGGGGGATTTTGATACTGAGGATTGAACTCTCGGTTAGGAATTATTTGGTTGGGACGATGAGGGGAATTTTTGGCCTCCAATTCAAGCTTACTCAACTTATTTGAAAGGTTATTGATTAGCTTATTCATTTATTCAATTCTATACTCCTATGATTCCCTCTCCTAATTTGAAGTAGAATCCTCCACCCTGTTCTTTCTTCTGGCTTCATGTTCTATCTTCCCCTTGAATTTACCAGTATAAGAAAATTTTTCTTCTACCTCCAATGCATCAGTCTAGATCTAATCTAGAGATGTGGATTTTATTTCTCTTAGGGTGAACCCAAACTCTAGTTTGAAATTTGCTACGAATACCACCTTAGCAGTTGCTTGGGGAGGGTTTATTTCAACAGGAAGATTATCATATATCTTATTGAACCTCTTGATGAATTCTGTTACATCCTCATTGCGTCTCTTCTTTAGAGCATTGAACTCAGTGAGAACATATCCATGGTCCCTTTTTGTGCCCATTTTAACGTGAAGAAATTTTCCATTTCTTCCCAAGTGTGGACTTTACTATCGGCTAGAGACTTGAACCACTTCCGGGCTTCTCCATCCAAGGATTGGAAAAAAATTCTTAACACCACATCTAAGTGTTCTACATTCATATTCTCAACAAAGGCGCAAAAGTTTTCGATATTTCTCTGTGCCAGAGTATTATCTTCCCTTGCAAACCGCTGCAACATCTCTAGATAGTCTTGCGGCATATCATTTAGAGGCTGAGGGAGGGACAGGGGAGCATACCTGTACAAAAGGAAACTTGGCACAACCATCTGATTTAGAGGTGGGGGTAGATGGTGGATCTGAATCTAGTTTGAGGCCTAGTTAAAGCCATGATTACTTCTAATTAGGACTATTTTATGGTCGAGTCGCCAAGGTGAGGAATACAAAACTGCCAACCCTTCCTGCTCACCTATCTGAAGGGTGGAATTAATGTCGTCTCCCAGGGAAAATATTTCTTCATTCGTATCCCTAGAAACGGTGCCAAAAATATCTTGTAATTCCTAAAGACAACCTTGAGTTGTAAAAGACCAGTGCCTAGGACATCTTGAAATCAGAGGTTATTTGTAGACTATTTATAAGGATGCCTATGACAGAAAATGGATAAAGAGAATAATAGTTTTGGTGGTTCAGGAATGATGAAGACCTTGGAGTCTAACTTATATGAGTTACCCTATATTGTGAGAGGGCTCAGGAAGCTGTATGGTTGGGTGGATTTTAAATGGGCCAAGTATGAAACAATGAGCATAGGCTTTCAAAATATGTAAAGGTGTTGAGAAGGAAGGAAGGAGGAGGAACCCATGAGAAACAGGCTTAAAAGTCTTAATAATTTGTCTCCTGTGAACTTAGAGGAAGTGGATGTAAGTGGAATATGACCAACGATAGAGATTTGTGGAGCGCAAATTAAGGGAGCACAACAAATTTAACACATGAGTGTTATGCATACACAAATTCATGGATAAAAATGCATATGATTGGGAACTACATTACACGAATCATCAAAGCAGTAGAACATTGAAATATGATTATACATTAACATGATATGACTGATAAACAAGAGAATACAGATACATACTACTCATTGCTGCATATGGAATCCAAATAAACAACGATGTATATCATATTATGTTCAAAATAGCTCTCCCAAATATGTGTCTAAGAGAATAAAGAGCACAGTCATATAGAACTACAACAAAATTTCTCCAAACTTCAGAACCTTTCTTTAATCTCTGAAGCCCCTACATATAGAGTTCTCCTTGAGGGTTTATGATCGAATAATCATTCCTGATCGGCCCACACGTGTGAAGATCAAAATATACTAACCAACTAGCCGACCATGCATCAAGAAATCACTCCTGTAATAAAAGAATAAAAATAGAACCGGTTGAAATCAAGATTTCACTAGAAAAACATCACAATCAAACAGTAAAAGAAAAACATAGTTGGCCACAAAGGCCAAATCATGGAATCTTAAAAATGGGGAAGTGAGGAGTGGCTTTGAATAGGTGGGCATTCTGGCTTCCATCTTATGGTTCCATCTGTTGTCGAAAGCCCCGACTCCCTCATTCTCATGATTCACATTAACCGTTATGAAATAGCCAGTCGTGTCGCACGTGCCTAGATCTTTAGCTGAAATTTCCTCGAAAAACTGAATAAAAAATAGTTGTGCTTTTTTCGCCAAAAACCCATGCTATGCTTAGATTGAAAAATCGGAGACTGGGATTCAGAAGGGGGTCTATGACAGTAACACTCACTGGGACAGTTTAACACTGAAAAGGGCAGGACAAAGGCCACGAAAGGGCTATTGATGACATGGCAGGGAGGTGGGGCCCAAACTCATATCAGAAACCGCAATCGGGAGTCAGGGAGATTTATTATGAGAAACGGGAGGTAAATTTTATAAATTGCGAAGGGCGATGCGAGATGAGTGGGAGGTGACGTGGTCATGACGAAGGTGGGGCCCATCATTATATCGCATATCACAATCAGAAGTTTTGATTATGAGAAACAGGAGTAAAGGTTATGGTTAGCGAATTGCGATGTGTGATGGTGGAAAGGAAATGTGGCAGGACAGAGGTGGGGCCCAATTTATATCGCAAATCGCAATTCAGAGAGTTTAATTATGAGAAACAGGGGATAAAGGTTATAACTTGTGATTTGTGAAGTGCAATGGGTAGAGGTGATGTGGCAGGAGGTGTGTTGGAATGAGGTCTCCTAACAAGCTACGAAAATGGTCCATTTTAGTTAATTTTGATTATATTTAAGTATAGCACAGGGGTTTTGGGGTGGGTCAAAGCCCCGAATGAATTGTAATGGGTCAAAGGGTAAACTAGGGGTCCGAAAACCATGGGTTGCAGACCATAGGAATGTTGAAGCTAAATTGTTATAAATAGAGGGGCATTTCAGATTGTAAGAGATAGGATTTGATGAGATATTGATACGATCTGTTGTGTAAGCTATCTGTTTGGGTTTTTGGGGGAACAGACACTTACTGGCTGTGTGCGCGGAGATCCTAGTCCAGCTGTGTGTGGACCCTGCTGCTGTGTGTGTGGGTTGGGAAGGGAATTGTAAGGAATGTTGATGAATGAATGAATACGAAGGATTATTGGATCTGAATCTGTGAGTAGTGTTGAATGAATTGCTGGTAATTACTGTGTTATGTATTTTCTGTCCTCTCACTGCGAAATTCTGTGTATTGAATGATTGGATCTACATTTGTTTCGCTTTGGTTATATAATGTTGTGTTGATATTATGAAAAGAATATAATTGTAGATCTAGTGCACGTGGATGCAAATAGATACATAGTTAACTCTGTGAAGAAGCAAGGGAATTTGAATATAACACAGCCCTGCTTGCCTTACCCTTCCTTTCTCAGGGTACGGAAACCTAGTTCTAGCACCCACCCATACTACTTCGGGTGAGACTGTGACCTGCAAAAGCAGGTCACTACCGAAAGGGCCAGTAGTATAGGGGTTTGTTGGAAAACCTTTCACACCAAACCTGGTTAAGGACCCCTGAAGCCAACAAATGGTTCCGTTGTCGGGACCCGAAGAAGTCTGAGAGAGGAATCGGGTAATGAAAAGAGAATACTAGAAACCTGAAAGCAGGTCACTGCCGAAAGGGCCAGTAGTATAGGGGTTTGTTGGCAACCCTTGCACACCAAACCTGGATCAGGACCCCTCAAGCCAACAAATGGTTCTGTTGTTGGGACCTGAAGAAGTCTAAGAGAGGAATCGGGTAATGGCAAGAGAATACTAGAAACCTGAAAGAAAAGAGATCGAGGACTGGTTCGAAAGGCAGATCCAGGAGTTTTCAATAAAAGAAATCCAAAGTGAAAAACTAATGACAGAGAGGTGGAAAAATAGGCACATTCTTACCAAAAGCTACAAAATATTCTTTGTAACTTTTGCGATTGAACTTCAGGAGTGGTTGGCCAAGCTTGCGGAATTCCAGAAGTGTTGGAAGGACGAGTGAGTCACTCGGTGGACCCCGGAGCTTCTTGAACAGTTGGAAAAAACTGATAATACTACTACCCGTACAGTAGATCACTGGGTGGATAGTGTGTTGGGAGGATTTGTGACAGAATTTTCCATTGATTAGTTTGTATCATACTTAGAGGCTGAGCGAAGATTCTTCAAGGGATTCCGAGGCAAGTTTCTGAGGACGTTACCATTGCTGATTAAGAAGTTACTATGTGAGAAGAGAATTCTGTGTAGTCATACCAACTGAATGACCTCGGATCCAAACGGGAGCATGACACGCAATGGTAAATACTATCAGACCAACCTTAATGGAGGAAGGGCCGCCTACAGTCCAGGGCAGGAACCGGCTACGTCGCCACCTAGGGCACGTAAAGGTAAGAATTTGCCTATAACGACATCCCTAGACAGTGATATGGCTGCGCATTTAAAACTACCAACCTTCAAGGGGGTAGGAGATGAGGACATGGACCAATTTTGGTTCATTTCAGACTCTATCTGGACTGTGCAGAATGTGGCGAGTGACACAATAAAGAGGGCACAACTGTCTTTAGCATTCGATGACAGAGCTCTGGACTGGTATATATGATATGTTGCCTAGAATGGAACTGCCTCCATCTAGGATATTAAGGATGCTCTGAAGCAACAATTCCGAAAGTTGAAATTTTATTCCCAGCTAGTAGCAGAAGTAAAGGACTTCAAACAAGGTGTGTCTGAATTAGTATGGGAGGCAGATCAGCAGTTAAATAAGGAAATTAGGGAGGGAGGGTTCGAGTATGATAATAGATAACATACAGAGTGGTTCATCGCCATGTTGTTACCTCACCTGCATACGCCAATGAGTCATCAGACCTTTGAATGACAGGAGAAAGCTGTAGAAGTCGGTATGAAGTTAGAAGTTTCTCCCCGGGAGGATACCTCAGCAGGGGTACAACAAATCTAGGAACAACTTGGGGCTATGCACATGGAGATATAGAACCTGTGAAAAGAGCGAGGAAAAGAAATATGCGTAGATCTTTGGTGTATACGTTGCCGGGCATCTGGCCATACAAAAGATCAGTGCCCTCTACTAACTGATTATATGAAAGCCAGAGGGCCTAGTCTGATACATCCAGGGGCAAGTAGAGAAGCTGTCTTGTTACGATCATAATCAAGTGGATCTGCGCTATGGTGTGATGACTGTCGGGTAGCAGGGCTACATGATATGAACCATTGCCCTCGGTTGGGTGCATATGTCCCAGAACTAAAACAACAATGGTGTTGATTCTACCGATCAGTAGGACATGATGAGAAGAACTGCCGAACATATGACTTAATGATGGATCACGGGAACCTATACTAGGTGCAATTAGACCCTGCATCGCCAAGACTGGTTGCGCACTTTGGAGGATAACCGGCCCGAGGCAGAAGAGGTTGGGGAGGAAGCGCAGGCCAAGGACGAGGTTAACTAATCTATTATAACTGTGGGGAAATAGGACACTTTGCCAAAGAATGCCCTAATCCCACCAGGTCGTCATGTAAATATTGCAGACAGTTGGATCATGAGGTAGAAGACTGCCCAATTTTAATAGCCAAAATGCAGGAAAAGCAGCCTACCGCTATGCAGAACGTACAGAGGGTTAAAACTGAGCTGCAAGAAGCGTATTTGAGTGTAAAGGTCATAACACGTAGTGGGTTGGATACCCAGGGAAACAAAGGAGGGCTTGACTCTCGAAAAGAAGTATCTTGCAACGAACAGACACCATTAACAACCCATGCACAGCCTCCGGTTAAAGAAGAAATTGAGACCTTTTTAAAGCCGTGTCTAAATTTGCTAAGGAATCCATAGGCAGTAGGGAATCTCATAGCATTACTGAATACCTGCGCAGCTTGGCTCACCTTGATCCCTGAGACTAAGGACATACACAAATTGGATAGGAAACGCACCAGGAGAGAGATGTGATTAACCGCACAAATCGGAGAATATGAAACAGATCAAGTTATCTTAGATCTGGGATCATATGCCAACGTCTTACCAAAAAAAACATGGCAAAAAATGGGAGAACCTAAGTTGGAATGGTCTACTATCCTGCTACGGATGGTGAATTAGAAAAATATCATCCCTTTAGGTAGGTTACCAAAAGTCATGGTGGACATCGCAGGAGTAAAGGCCTTAGATGATTTCGAAGTAATAGAAATAGTTGAAGATGCAGACCCCTACCCTACACTCCTTGGACTGGATTGGGCGATAGACATGGGGGGGATCATCAATCTCAAGAAACGTAGCATGGTGTTCGAAAACGAAGGTATGCGTGTCATAGTACCCCTGGATCCCACAGAAGGTGCATGGTATACCGAGATAGCCTATGCAAAGGAAGAATTGGATCACATCTACAAGATAACTGTGCAGGATGAAGATCGAGTTAACCCCATGGATGAAGGAATGCTCTGTTGGGAAAAGGATAGTGAATGCTTTTCCAACTCTGATGAGGAGCTGGATAATTGGCAAAGCCAGTTGCATAAGGTGTCGGCGCTTCGCAGCCTTCAAACCATCCAGAATTTCCGTCGTATTTCTACCACAGAAAGAACCTTGCCTTGCCAAGAGGATGCAGGTAATAATCAGCAGCCTATGAAGCCTAAGACTCCTCTGAAATTTAGAATAGAAGCACTACCACTAGCCCGATATGAAGCACCTATGCAGGGACTGGTATTCTTGATTCAGAGGAAGTATTGGAGTAGGGTGATGATGCAGATACACATACCAGTGGCCAGGTGGGCCCCAAGGATAGTTGACCTATGTGGATGCCTGATGATACAGGGGTATGATCGACCATTGTCCCAACAGACTTACCAGGGTAAAAATGACCTCAGCACGTGTAATATTACAAACCTAGCTACAATCATGTGTACTTGGGAGAATCTACGAACATCTCAAGCAATAAATAACATACGGACGTGTGACGCAGCCTTCTTACACAAGGACGTTCCCCGTGCGAACAACATAAATACCTCGAAAAGACTCCCGATCGCCTTGCAGGATCACCTCATGTCAACCCCTTTTCAAGATATAAAAATGAACCCCAAACATCACCTATGTGCTGAAATTTAAGGGACACGACCTTGGGCACGAAGGAGGACCGACAGCACATCCCGAATTAATGAGAAAAGACACTTACAAATACGAAAAACGGGCGACAGATCATCAATATCACCATTTATGATAAGCACGGTCCACAGGATCGAGGGTACGCGCCACATGAAAACTACCTCTCCATTAAGAAGATTCAGTGGGGGCACAGATGGCTGGAAGATGTTGGGTCGGGCTACTTATGCACCCTTCAAGAAGCATTGGTTATCCGCATTCTAGTTTTTTATACTCATTCATACTTTATGTAACGCTCATCTCTCTATTATGGACCCCAACTCGCCAAAGGAACTGTTAAGAGGACCTGGGGACGCTGAGTGCAGTAATAGGAGTGCACGTGGGCTTCCACCTGAAAGGATTATCTGTGAACCAAGCTCAGCAGGAATGCTGCGGTACCAGGACTTGCTGCGATGTCTCTGCCACTTCCAAACCTCACCCGCTAGAAGCAACGTATGTTTACTCCCCCGCACTGCCATAGTTCACACTTTTGAACCAATTACTGAGGACATTCAAGTAGACTTCGCACAAATATCTACTATAGAGTTACGAAGACTATCTTCTAGAGTGATGCAAGAACTCCACCGCCGTGACCGAGAAAGGCGACAAAAGTATTTCATTCCCCCAGAAGAACAATCCCAGCGAATTTCTGTGGTCACTAATGCAACACGCATCATTCAAGAACAGCTGGCGTAGGGAGCCTAATTTCTTGAAGCGGCTACACAGCTAGGGATGACAATACAACACCACCCCACGCTTCAGCATGCCCAATGGGAATTGCAGCATGCAGAAGATGTTCTAGATCAAGTCCATGCCTCCACACCTTCACCCATCCCCACACAACGCCTCGCCACCATATACAGGATTGAGGACCTTCGTCACTTCAAGAAGGTTGTATACAAAAATTTGAAGCCATGGTCTGATGCTGCACTCCAACTTGCACATGATGCACAGTCTGCCATCGCATGCCTCCACCATTTGTTAGAACGAGTTGTTGCGGATATCGATGGGCCTGCTTCTCTGACGATGATCAACATTGTGCAACACGCTGCGACCCAAAGCAAGGAAGTGCTTCCACCACTCCTTTGCACCCTAGCTACCTTGCGTGCGCAGATTAAAGGCGCGTCACCAAAGTGACTCGAGACGAGTCACAAGATTGTGTTGGGGGACTGTTGGAACGGAGTCTCCTAACAAGCTACGAAACTGGTCCATTTTAGTTAATTTTGATTATATTTAAGTATAGCACAGGGGTTTTGGGGCGAGTCAAAGCCTCGAACGAATTGTAATAGGTCAAAGGGAAAACTAGGGGTCTGAAAAGCATGGGTTGCGGACCATAGGAATGTTGAAGCTAAATTTTTATAAATAGAGGGGCATTTCGGATTGTAAGGGATAGGATTTGATGAGCTATTGATGCGATCTATTGTGTAAGCTATCTTTTTGGATTTTTGGGGGAACAGACTCCTACTGGCTGTGTGCGGACCCTGCTGTTGTGTGCACATGTTGGGAAGGGAATTGTAAGGAAAGGTTGATGAATGAATGAAAATGAAGGATTATTGGATCTGAATCTGTGAGTACTGTTGAATGAATTACTGGTAATTAATGTATTATGTATTTTCTGTCCTCTCGCTGCGAAAGTCTGTGTATTGAATGATTGGATCTAGATTTGTTCCGCTCTGGTTATATAATGCTATGTTGATATTATGAAAAGCATATAACTATAGATCTAGTGCACGTGGATGCAAATAGATACATAGTTAAATCTATGAAGAAGCAAGGGAATATGAATAGAACGCAGCCCTGCTTGCCTTACCCTTCCTTTCTTAGGGTGCGGAAACTTGGTTCCAGCACCCACCCATACTATGTCGGGCGAGACTGTGACCTGCGAAAGCAGGTCACTACCGAAAGGGCCAGTAGTATAGGGGTTTGTTGGCAAACCTTGCACACCGAACCTGGGTCAGGACCCCTCAAGCCAACAAGGTGGGACCGCCCACAGATCGCAGATGGAGAGTTTTTGTTATAAGCAGCAAAGGGTACATGGTATAACTTGTGATGTGCGAAGTGCGATGGGTGGAAATGTTGGTGATGCGAAAAGGTAAGTGGTAAGTGCTTCTTCTTGCTTTGACTATGGGGTGTCCGATCAACCCATGCTTGAAGTGCCTGGCGTTCACTTTAGCTATTCTTGCTCTTCATTTTCTTAACTCTGATATTGCCTTATCCATTCATTAGAACCACAAGCCAACATTTTCTTATAGGGTCCACTTCTCCACCTTGTGTGTGGTCACAAGCCAACACCATACATGCCAAAGCTAGAAAGGAAATCACACATGCAAATCAATACCTACAAAGAATCCTATTATAGATGTGTGATCTTGCTCTTCCTTCCTTACTCATTTCTTATTCTTTTTTTCTTTTCCTTTCTTGCTCCAATGAAAAAGTGCTCTAAGAAAACTCTAAGTGTCGAAGACTATGATAGAGAGAGAGAGAATAATGAGAGAGCTCCGAAAACTGAACTGACAAAACATTTGAGCAAAACCTTGCCAATTTATCCTCAGAAGCCTTTTAATAAATGATGCCTCTATTTTCTTCAGTTTCCATTATTTTCCTTCATTTTCCTCCTCACATGAAACCTGTGACCTTTCACCTCTGTTTTCTCCTATTTTCCATTATTTTCATAAATAAATGGAAATTAATTCCTCATGCCTTTCTAATGGTTTTTCCATTTCCTTTTCCAATTTCCTTTAGCCATAATAAACTGAAATGAACACCCGCTAGGATATTTTTCCCACCATTCATCTTGGGACACGTGTCCCATGACCATGGTCTTATATATTTTACATGGATCTTTAAATAGGGTTGTTACAGAACCCTCCCCCTTGGGGGAACACCATCATCAATGTTCAATCACACCTACAAACAAACAAACCGTTGACAATAAAACAAACTTCCTATGGAGCTTTATAACACAACACATTGCAACATTTACAATGACATCAATATATACAACCATACTATCTATGGAGATTTATAGATCAAGCTTGATACAATATTTACAAATATATACACATATGCACATTTTCTCAACCAAAAAATAAAAGGATATGATGCATCTATCATCAAAAAGGGAATCCAGAGGCTCACACCTTCACCCTTAAAGTAGTACTAGGATTCACTTCCTTCCGAGGAAGTCTAGAATCCACTGTCATAGTCAAATTTTGTATCCATTGTCCAACACTACAATCTTGTGCTAGTATACCCTCAATGAACAGTTATTGACTCATTGTTCGATGGTACACTCCCAATTTGCATGTGATTCCCTCTGGAAATGATAATGACCAAAACAAATACATCTCAAACCCTCCCTTATCTACTATACAGTCCCTCAGGTAATCCGGTAAGCCCCTTTCATGTAGTCACACACCTTCCAAGTTCCGTTGACACCCCCATCTCGGGCATTCCATCCCTTGGAAAGGCTTCCTCACATCGGAAGGTCAAACAACCAAGGCATAAGCCTTCCTCAAAACCATCATACTATTCATAAAATACCCATGGAAATAAATGGAAACTATTGTGTACCAGTGTCCCACTATGAATTTTCTTCTAAAGTGCTTTACTAATATATTATTGCCTATTTCAATTCATTTTATTGTTTCTTATAATGTTCGCAATCAATTTCAACCACCCAACTAGGAATTTCAATGTTTTCTTGTACGAAGCACATAATCACAATCAGAAGCACATAATCTAATCAGGAGTTCATATTTTTTTCTCAAAATTGAAAGTTGCATGATTGGGTTGAAATCAGGATGGTTGTATAGATCTCGTCTTCCTGATTTTGGCGCTGTGAATGGTTCAAAAAATCGATGTCGTATGAGGGAGATATTTGTTCTGATCGAAATCCCAAACAGGTAAAATTTGTGATAGGGTTGACTAGGATCGCCAGTCAACAGGGTGGATGCACAGTCGAAAAAATCAATATTCTAAGGAATATTCCTTCCTCAAAGCCAACCACAGGTTGAAAAATGGCGGAATTTTATTGGACAGTTGGTTGTACATTGTTATTTATGGTCCAATCTGGGGGTGGAACGTGGCCAGCCCTAAGGTCGCCATGTTTCCCCAAAATATCATATTAAAATTTTGGGTTGAGGTCTGCAGGGCTCGACCCCGCGACCTCTGGTAGATCAACCAAACGACACAACCACCAGAGCTGCATGATTAGTTCTTAACCAACACTGGTCACAGGTTCTATTTAATTTTTATTGCAAAACAATATTGGGAGTTGGGACTGCCGATGGTCCCAACCCGCTAGCGGTCCCGTGGTGTTCAAATTGCAACATTACATTAAATATCGCGGTCTACACAACCTCCAACCGCAACTACCAACATATTCACAAGCCTTATCACATGCATTTGGTAACCGCTATGTTTCCGCACAGTTAAAACAAACAGTTTCCATAAACTCCGACTGTAACTCGGAGTTTAAAACCTTATCCCATGGTTTATGCCTTAGTTCCACCGACAATGCGGTTTGTAAGCCGTGGTTTAGGGTTTTCATGGTTAGTTTTGGCAAGAATTATAGAGCACACCTAAATTTGAGTGGAGTTGGCTATTTTGACTCCAGTTAAGTGGAGTCCTCCACATTTAGTGGAGCTTTTCTTGGTGTAACTGGGAAAAATGAGTAGGAGACTCAAGTTTTTCCCATTATGAGTGAATGAAGAGTCATTCTAGACTAATTGAAGCATTTTGGAGCCATTGGTGCATAGAAAGTAGCCATTAGAGGCCTGTAAATAAATGTATTTGCAAAATTTTGAGGATAATGAAAGATGGACATGCCATTGAGAGCTTGACCAATAGATGTATCCCAGGAGGGTTGAACTGCTTCTTCATGCCTGCTGTGTAAATGTTATGTGGTGACTTATTTCTCTGTTTTACACTGTTGTTCAGTGTTATTTGTGCTTATTTCATGCTTCTAATTCACCAAAAACATCTACAATTCATGGTTCAAATCCTCAATCCTTAAGAAAACTAATGAGACAAGTATGCACATGCTTATAAACTGAAAAAACACTTAGCACAAAAAAACTAATACAGTCCTTTCAGATCAGATTGGTTTCAGAGCTAGAGTTTATTATTTGGTGTTATTTAGTGCAAATATTTGTTTAATTGTTTGCAAGTTTTTATATGCTTACTAGGCTTAAGCTCAAAAGAGGAGAAGGCAAATTGGTGGGAGTAGAAGGGTTTCAAGAAGAGCCAAAACAAAGGAGAGAAATATTGCCACAATCTCCACCACCTAGTTCATCTCCTAGAGAAGCAGAAGCTACATTAAGTATGCCTCAAGAGGAAGGAGAAATCCTTGAAGAAGTTGATCCCAAAGAGGAAGAAAGAGTGTTCAGAAAAGCATTCCTTGACATGACTGATATGGTTAGAATCCTTTATCAAGAAAGGAATGAGAGACTATAAGGAGAAGGATCCAAAATTCACAAGGAAGGACAAGGATCTTCAGGAGGTCACAATGATGAAGATAAGTCAAAGAAGGGAAATGGAGGAAATGAAGGAAATGGAGAGCCATCATCCTCACCCTCATCCTCAGCATCCTCTACTTCTACTTCAGTACATCAGTCACACAAGTCAAAGAACATTGGTAAAAGTTATTTTTTAAAACTTAATGTTAAGTTTGAATTTCCAATCTTTAATGGTGAAGTCAATGCAGAAAATCTTGATAATTGGATTAGGCAATTGGAGGTCTATTTGAGAATCCAAAACCTTCAATATGATGATACCAAAATGCAATTAGCTTCATTGAGAATGGAAGGTGAAACACTTGTTTGGTGGGAATCCAAGACAAAGGAGGAGATCAAGAGGCATGGTAAGATTATTCTATCATGGAATAATTTCATTACTACAATAAAACAATAGTTTTATCCATTAGCTCATATGAATAAAGCCATATTGAACTGGCAAAACTTTAGGCAATTGAAGGGACAAATTGTGCATGAATACACCCAAGAATTTAGGAGAAGAGCTCTCTTATTAGGGGTAGATTTTCAGATCCAAGATACTTTGCTCAAGTACATAGGAGGCTTACATAGCTACCTAAAACATACTATTCTCATGTTTAGCCCCACAAGTCTATATGAAGTATGTGTTCATGCCACACCTCTAGAATCTAGAGGGAAGAACATTTCTGAAGAGGGTAGAAATAAACCTTTTAAGGGTAAAGCCAATGATAGGACCTCAAAAGGTAAAACAAAAATAATTCATCTATTAATAAAGAGGGAGAAAAATTGGTTTGTAAAAATTTTTCAAAAGAAGGCCATGATGAAACTCATTGTTGGAAATTACATCCTAAAATGAGACCCAAGAAACCCAATAACAAAGGGAAAAAAAAATTACAACTACAACTCAACATGATTTAGGAGATGATTCAGGTGATGAATCTAAGATTACAATCATGGGATTGAAGAACATGAAGGGAAAATAAATTGAAACTAAACCCAGTACTAGCACATAAAACTTTCACATAAATGCTCCAAATGAAGAAGACAAAATTGCATTGTTTCATGTGAGGGTCATATCCAAGCATACCAAGATTGACACATTGTTTGACAGTGGGTCACAAGAAAAATTAATCTCTAAAGACTTGGTAAAGAAACTTAACCTTGAGGCCATACCACATCCAAAACCATATACATTGGATTGGATTTGTAAGCATGCAAATTTACAAGTTTCAAAGAAATGCATATTGCGGTTTGCAATCACTACACAATTTTGTTGACACAGTTGAATTAGATGTGGTTCCGCTTGACATAACAGATATTGTGTTGGGGAGACCTTACTTGTATGACAGGAAAGCGATATTCCATCACCATGAGAACAAATATCATTTATTCAAATATGGCAAGGAGTACATTGTAAGAACACATCGCAAGAAGACAAATATTGCTATGGTAAATGCTGGATAGGTAAAAAGGCTGGTAAATTCAAGAATTTTGTTCTTATAAGGATTAAGCCTAAAGCTGATGTTAATCATGGATCATTTGCAGGATGTGATCCTAAGTTGAAATAATATTTATATGATGTAGTTAATTCACATCATGAGATGTTTTAGGAGCCAACATGATTGCCTCCAAAAAGAGAGATTCAACATGAGATTCAGTTGCAACAATATTGTCCTCTTCCAAACATCGGTATGTATCGCATGTAGATAATGGAGAATGCTGAAATAAAGAGGCAAATCAAGGAGATTTTGGACAAAGGAATCATAAGGCCAAGCACCTCGCCATGCAGTTCACCCATAGGCTTGATTCAAAAGAAAGATGGGACATGGCGCATGTGTGTTGATTTCTGAGCTTTGAACAAGATTACAGTAAAGAATCATTATCCACTCCCAAGCATAGATGATTTTCTTGATCAGCTGAAAGAAGAAATTTTTTTCTATAAGTTAGATTTACGAAGTAGATATCATCAAGTAAGAATTGCAGAAAGTGATATATGGAAAACTGCATTCAAAACCAAACAAGGACTCTTTGAGTGGTTAGTTATGCCATTTGGTTTATGTAATGCACCGAAAACTTTCATGTGTGTTATGGATAGTGTTTTGCATCCATTCCTTGATGAATTTGTGATTGTGTACTTAGATGACATATTGATTTTCATCAAAACAAGAGAATAACATGTCTTGCATGTGAATAGAGTGCTTAATGTTTTGAAGAAAGAGAAATTGTTTCCTAAGATGTCAAAGTGTGAGTTTGGAAAGACTTCTTTGGTTTATTTTGGACATATTGTAGGAGGAGAAGAGTTGTAAATTGATCCTTATAATGTGGAAGCCATTGTGAATTGGCACACACCCAAAACAGTAACTGAGGTAGGAAGTTTCTTAGGTGCAACTCAGTATTGGAGAAAGTTTATTGCTAATTTTTTTGCCATCACATCTCCTATGCATGCAGTGACAAGTGTGAAGAAAGGGTTCCAATGGGGAGGCAAACAACATCAAGCTTTCGAAGATTTAAAAGACAAGATCAATTAAGCTCCAGTCCCTGCATTACCGAATTTGAGACATCCATTCAAGATTCAAACCGATGCTAGTGATTATGCCATGGGCGCAGTTCTTTTGTAGTATGGTAAGCCTATCGCTTTTCATTCTGAAACATTCAATGGTTCTGTAACTAATTATCCTACATATGAAAAATAACTATATGTGTTGGTACAAAGTGTCAAGAAGTGGAAAAACTACTTTATGGGTAAAGAGACGATTGTGCATACCGATCACCAACCATTACAATACTTGTAGTCGCAAACAAAATTGCAGAAATCAAGACATTTCAGGTGGATGGGATTTCTTCAACATTTTCACTTGGTTATAAGGTACAAGAAAGGTATTTTCAATAAAATTTTTGATATGCTTTCAAGACCAATCATTAGTGCATCTACTTTACTAAAAAAATGATTCTATTGTACATGAGAGTTGCATAGAACAATATGCACATGAAATTGATTTTCAAGATATGTATGCTGGTTTGAGTGAAGGGAATCAAGTTGAAGAAAATATTATCACATGCATAAGAATTTGTTGTTTCATTTGGGCAAGTTGTGTATACCACAAGGAGAGAGGGTAAGTGTCATGAGAGAATCTCATTCATCTATTATTGTTGGACACTTTGGGGTAAGAAAAAAAGTGGTGCATCTACAAAGGTATTTCTATTGGCCTCTCATGATATATAGTGTATCAAATTTTATAAGAGGTTGTTCTATGTGTGAAACAAGTAAGCCTAGTAATAGGAAGCTTGGGTTGTACATGCCACCACTGGTACCATCAAGGCCATGGGAGAGTGTCTCCATGGAATTTGTTGGAGGTCTACCTATGTCCAGAAAACAACATGATTATCTCTATGTAGTTGTGGATAGATTCAATAAAATGCGTATACTTATGCCATGTAATAAAACCATTACTGCTGAAAAAACTACTAAACTTTATTTTCAACATGTTTGGGTTTATTTTGGATTGCCAAATTCTATTGTTAGTGACCGAGATTCCAAATTCATTGGGAAATTTTGGTCCAATCTATGGAGTATGATGAACACAAAGTGGAAAAAGAGTACTCTTTTCATCCTCAAACCGATGGACAAACCGAGGTGGTGAGCAGAAATGTTGTGCATCTATTGAGAGGATATTATAGCAAACATCCTATGTTGTGGGATGAGCAACTGCATTACATTCAACACGCTTACAACCAGGAAACGCACTCTTCAACTCAAACATCACCTTTTGAAGTATGCTTTGGGTATTTTCCAAAATCACCATTAGACTTCATCTTTGGGAAGGATGATGCAATTGATGGCCATAGTGGCATTGGCAAGGCTCGAAATTTCATTGAGAAAATTCAGATTATACATCAACAAGTTCAAGAACAGCTTGAGAAAAGTCAAATAAAATACAAAGAGAGGCATGAAAAACATAGAGTTGATCACAAGTTTCAAGAGGGAGATGAGGTATGGTTTCACATTAGCAAAGAAAGGATAAAAGGGGAAGGTAAAAATATCAAACCCATTCGCTATGGTCCATTCAAGATCATAAATCAAGTTGGTAATAATTCATTTCAACTTGAATTTCCTTCATATATGCAAATGTATTCAGTTGTTAATGTTGAAAACTTACGTTTTTATGAGCCACCTTTGGTTGATGAACAAGGAAGTGATTTTCAACTACCTACTATTGAATATTTCTCGCCATAATTTCTGTATGAGCTCAAGGAAGATACAAGTATTGACAGGAGGACAAGAGCATCCAAGATGGGAAGTGTTGACTACCTTCGACTTGGGCTCAAAGGAACTAAAACAAGAAAGGAAAAGTGGATGGAGGTTGGAAAGGTGAGGGAGTTGTACCCTCATCTATTAATCATGTAATCAAGCCTTTTGGGGTCCAAAAGCTTCCTAATGGGGAGAAGTGATTAAGAGTTCATAATTTTTGCTCAAAATTGAAATTTTCAGGATTGGGTTGAAACTAGGATGTTTTCTTAGATCTCGTCTTCCTGATTCTGGCACCGTGAACATTTCAAAAAATCGATGTCGTATGAGGGAGATATCGTGTTCTGATTGAAATATCAAAGAGGTAAAATTTGCGACAGGGTTAACTAGGATGCCTAGTCAATAGGGTGGATGCACAGTCAGCAAAAGGAATATTCTAAGGAATATTCCTTCCTCAGAGCCAACCATAGGTTAAGAAGTGGAGGAATCTTATTAGATAGTTGGTTGTACGTTGTTATTTATGGGCCAATAATGGGGTGACACGTGGCCAGCCTTAAGGCCACCACGTGTCCCCCAAATAGGATATTAAAATTTTGGGCTGAGGTTTGCAGGGCTCGACCCCATGACCTCCGGCAGAGCAACCAAATGACACAACCACCCGAGCTACACAAGTAGTTCTTAACCAACATTAGTCACTAGTTCTATTTAATGTTTATTGCAAAATAGTTTTGGGGGTTGGGACCACCCAACCGCTGACGGTCCCAACCCGCCAGCGGTCCCGTGGTGTTCACATTGAAACATTACATTAAACGTCGTGGTCTACAAAACCTCCAACCACAACCACCAATGTATTCACAAACCTTATCACATGAATTTGGTAATCGCTATGTTTCCACACAGTTAAAATAAACATTCTCCGTAAACTCTGACTGTAACCCAGAGTTTAAAACCTTATCCCATGGTTTATGCCTTAGTTCCGCCGACAACACAGTTTGTAAGCCGTGTTTTGGGGTTTGCATGTGGCCACCCCAACCAGTAACCTTAAATGTCATGGTTAGTTATGGCGGGAATGATGGAGCGCGCCTAAATTTGGGCGAAGTTTGCTATTTTGACTCCGGTTAAGTGGACTCCTCGACATTTAGTGGAGCTTTTCTAGGTGTAACTGGGAAAAATGAGTAGGAGACTCAATGTTCACTGATTTTGAGTGAATGAAGAGTCATTGTAGACTAATTGGAGCATTCTGGAGCCATTGGTGAAGAGAAAATAGCCATTAGAGGCCTGCAACTACTTGTATTTTTGAAATTTTGAGAATAATGAAAGATGGACATGCCATTGGGAGCTGGACTAGCAGATGTAGCCTAGGAGGGGTGAACTTCTTCATCATAGCTGTTGTGTAAATTTTATGTGGTGACTTATTTCTCTATTTTACACTATCGTTCTGTGTTATTTGTGCTTATTTCATGCTTCTAATTCACTAAAATCATCTACAATTCATGGTTTGAAATCCTCAATCCTTAAGAAAACTAATGACACAAGTATGCACATGTTTATAAATTTAAAAGACACTTACCACAACAAAAATAATAAAATCCTTTCAGATCATAAGAACATAAGCATTGAGCAGGAGATGATGTGGTCGTGACGGAGGTGGGGCCCATCATTATATATCGTATCGCAATCGGGAGTTATTATTATGATAAATCGGGATTAAAGGTTATGGTTAGCGAAGAGTGATGTGTGATGGCAGAAAGGCGACATGGCAGGATGGAGTTGGGGCGCAACTTATATCACAAATCGCAAGTCAGATAGTTTAGTTATGAGAAACATGCGATAAAGGTTATAACTTAAGATTTGCAAAGTGTGATGGGTGGAGATGATGTGGCAGGAGTTAGGACCACTTGCAGATCACAGATTGAGATTTTTTGTTATAAGCAACGAAGGGTACATGGTATAACTTGCGATGTTGGAAGTGCGGCGGTTGGAAAGGTTGGCGATGCAAAAATGTAAGTGGTAAGTGCCCGTTCCTCCTTTTACTGCGGGGTGTCCTCCTGACCCATGCTTGAAGTTCTTGGCAGTCACTTTAGCTGATCCTACTCTTAATTTATTAACTTTGATGTTTGCTTATCCATTCATAAAAACCACAAGCCAACATTTCCTTATAGGGGCCACTTCTCCACCTTGTGTGTGGTCACAGGCCAACAATGGCTCCATATGGGGACAACGTGTTGTTCTAAGTGTGTTGATAACCTACAGACCTAAATGTCTGTGCTTTATTGGATCCATGGAGTCACGAATGGACACTTTAAATATAAACTGAAACTGCAACTAAGTTGTGCACTGCAAACTATCAAAATGGAAATCACTGTTGTACCCTGAAAATATTTAATGCTGAAATCTGACCCATGCTAAAACTGGAATCAGAAACACACTTGAACTAGAAACTGCAAAGAAATATGAAACTAAAATTGGAAATATGCTCATAGCACTGAGCTTATTTTCACACCTACCTACCCTAATCTTCTAGAATTACTTTTCTAAATGATACAATAATGCCAGTGTAACCAGGCAAGCAACTGCTCTAATAACTTTGTTCTTTCATTGTTTTTCACCAAACTCAAGAATAAACCTGTTAATGGTATTTGATAGGAATTCCTAACCTGATCTTCCTTGCAAGAAGCTTGGTAAACTTGAACAACAAAAAAAATCCTGGAAAGGTATGGTGGCTTTGTGATGAATAATTTCTCAATATAGATAGTCACTGGATCAAGATACACTTGACCTATTTCTGAATATGTTGACCCAATCAATCCAACCTCATAGCTTGGTACTACACATGTGTTCTCCATGTCTTCAAACAACTTAGAACATATTTTCATTTTATCTGAT
The DNA here is from genome assembly GCA_034641835.2 of Pinus albicaulis. Taxonomy (NCBI): domain Eukaryota; kingdom Viridiplantae; phylum Streptophyta; class Pinopsida; order Pinales; family Pinaceae; genus Pinus; species Pinus albicaulis. The sequence continues at coordinate 1,242,189,081 of CM076574.1, read as the reverse complement.
GAATTTTGTATATATACTTCTACTGAAATAGGCAATAGGGAAAATTGTCTGATCATATCCATATCAGAGAAGCTTATGAAATTATTACATGTACACAAAAAATGACTTTGAGAACTCCAACCATCCAACATATCAAATATTGGGTCATGAAGTTCTTTAGATGAATGTAGCATTGGTTCCACTGACATATCATGATTTCTCTTGTGATTATCAACCAAAATGTGACCAGGATTCCCTTTCAAAACCTGAGATGAATTAATGCATAAAGGTAGAGAATCAAATTGGATCAATTCTTCCTCTGCTTTAAACTTTGCCTCTCTATTCAGCAGGTTCACTTCCACAACAAATACAATATTTTGTGTTTCTTCAAGGGTTTCAATGTCCCTTTCTCTTAATTGGAATGCCATCTCTGGATTAAAGGCATCTGGGTAGGGAAGGAGAGCTACTCCTGGGGGTGGCCTTATATTAATAGACATTGAATGATACACCTCATTGAACCTAGCTGAAAAATATTGTATTGGCTCCCTGGCTATCTTTTTAAATGTTCATACTCTTCTATGATAAGAAATACATTTCCTATGATCACCCATCGACCTAGGAAAACTTGCATGAATTGATGAAAATTGCTCATGCTACCAGATGGAAGATTCTCAAACCAATTTTCAACTTTACCTTGCCTTGGTAGGACAAACATCCTGATACATACATCATCTCCTTTCTTTATTGATGACTGCAATACACTGACTAAAGGTTCATGGTAAATATGTAACATAAGATCTTCTAGAAGATTTGTAATAGGAAAACAAACCTCATTCCAAACTGCTGCTTTTCTTGTGTGTTGAAACTGATTCTCTTCAAACAGAAAGGGAACAAATTGTTTTTCCTCACTATCCACAGTATTCAAGTGATTTGAGTGTTCTTTATCATTCTCTTTTTCACACAGAATCTTTCAAGGGAGCTACAAACTCTCATTAATTTCGGGTGAAGGAACATGATTTGTAACAATCCTTTGTACTACTGAAAGAGAATTTGAGAGATGGTCATCATCATGCGAATCTTATTGGTCTTTAATATATGAAGGAAACACTGCATGTTGAGGATGTTCTTGTGGATATAGAAAATTATGCTCTATTGCCTATGTTTCTGGATCACCAGACTGTTGTTGATTTTTAGTGTTGTCCTCTAGTAAACACTCCAACTCCTCCCCTTCTTCATGGAGGGTAAGCTCACCTCCATCTTCAACATAATAGGATAGGAACTGGTTTTCTACATGCGGTACAAAAACCACCATGGTTCGTTCTTCTAGGCAACTGAGGCTATCAGGTAGTGGGTTTACACTATGGGGCTGCATTAATTGAGACACTTGAGCTTTGTATGAAGGTTGTTTCAGGAGCTGAATTAGAGAGATCAAGATCTTGACCTTCTATAATTATTTCTGGAGATTAAAGGATGTGGGCCCTTTTTCTACAGTGGCTTCCTTGAATTGTTCTTTAGGAGGGTTAGTCAGGTCCAAGGGTACATATGGTGATTTCTCATTTTTGGGAGGATCAGAGCCTTGTTTTGTGGAAGTGGATGTAGTGACTTTATGAGGGGATGACTATTCTAATGGAATTTCCCCCTTATTGGAAAAAATAGGAGGGGTTCCTTCTCTTGATATTGACTCTTCATTTTTTTCTTCCACTTGGGTTCTCTTCCTGGAGGAATTGAGCTCATATTTATTGTGGAGTTGAGCTGGCACAAAATCCACGAACTGTCTCAGTAGCTTTCAATATCTTGATCTTCTGGAGGGAATTCCTTCTCCTCTTGCTCCCCTTGCAGGATGAGTTCACCCTCCTCATCATTAGAGTAAGTGAGGAATTGATTTTCTTGGTTTTCTATGACTTCCTCGGCATGTCCCTCCACTTCTCCCTCCAATTATAGAGGAGGTTGAATGTGGTCTTGCTGTTCCTTCCTCTCCTGCTACACCAACTACAGAAGGGGATTCCGATATTGAGGATTAAACCCTCAGTTAGGAATTATTTGGTTGGGACTAGGAGGGGAATTTTTGGCCTCCAATTCAAGCTTAATAAACATATTTGAAAGGTTCTTGATTAGCTTATTCATTTGTTTAATTCTATACTCTTGTGATTCCCTCTCCTGATTTGAAGTAGAAGCCTCCTCTCTGTTCTTTCTTCTAGCTTCATGTTCTGTCTTCCCCTTGAATTTACCAGTAGAAGCAAAGTTTTCTTCTACCTCCAATGCATCAGTCTGGATCTAATCTAGAGATGTAGATTTTCTTTCTCTTAGGGTGAACCCGAACTCTGGTTCAAAAGCTACTGCGAAGACCACCTTAGTAGCTACTTGGGGAGGCTTTATTTCAGTAGGAAGATTATCATATAGCTTATTTAATCTCTTTATGAATCCTGTTACATCCTCGTTGTGTCTCTTATTTAGATCATTGAAATCAGTGAGAACGTGTCCATGGTCCCTCTTTTCTCCCCATTTTAACGTGAAGAAATTTTCCATTTCTTCCCAAGTGTGGACTGTATTTCCAGCTAGAGACTTGTGTTGTGGTCCTCTGATTTGGCAGATTGGAATAATAAATGACAAGGCAACATGGAACCAATATTTAGAGTTCTAGGACCTAGCCTTCCTAGAATCAAAGAGGGATCACTCAGGTTATTTGTAAAGGATGTATGCTTGCTTGCTTTTAAGGGTTGATTTTAGGCTAGTTATTAAGTGCAAGGTTTGTTTGATTATTTTGGTTGGACATGATAATCAAAGAGCATAGATAGAATGGGGAATCTCTAAATCATTGGGCAATGGAGTCATATGGAAGCCATGATAATTTCATAAAAGGATCAGGGAGTATCATAGGGAAAATATAACTTGGCCAGTGGATCTTCAAAGTTTTTGGAATAATGAGGTGAACATTAAGGATAAGAATGAAAAGTAGGACAAAGAGAAATTAAGAATTCTTTATCATGTACTTTAAACAAGAGACATCTTTAAAGGCATCTGTTTTGAAGCAAGCCAAAGGATAGAGAAAACCATAAACTTCTTTGGACAGACTTTTAATAAGAAAACCTTTCAGACAACAATCCAGCAATCAAAGACTACTTTCAGACAAGAAAACATATAAGATAAATAGTAAGAGAAGGCTAAGATCAAACAGAAATAATCTAATCTTCTTTTGACTAACTCTCTAGGGATCTTTAAAGAAACTTTTTGAGGCAGTCCAGAGGACAGGGCTCACCATAGACTTCCCTGGTTTAGACTCTACTAAGCATACTTTGAAAAGGTCTTTAAAAACAATCCTCAAGTTGTACTCAAAGGAGCATGGACTCACCACTTAATTTCCTGGTTTCACTCCATTGAAATCATTCCTAAAAACAACCTCTCAAGCCGTACTCAAAGGAACATGGACTTACCAAAATGGAGACTCCTTGGTTATACTCTATTGAATTATTTCTAAAATCACAATCTAGGTGGAACTAGAGGGCAATTAACAATCCTCCAATCAGACCTTGGAGGAGAAAACATTAAGACAATGAAGAGTACATAGAACTAAGGTGCTTTCAAAAGACATTTCTTAGCCTAAAAATTTTACTCTACTATAAAAAAGAAATATGAAAACATAATGAAAACAGGAAATAACAATAACAGATAGAAGCACTTCACCAACAGCCAAGCTCAAGGATCCATTGATCTAGCCTCCTCCATCAACAAACAAATCAGGGCATCCACAAGATCCAAGACATCCGTTTTCCTTCAACTTCCAAGAGACTATGTATTACTTCAAAGAGTCATCAAATGTTGACAATACAATGAGTCCAAATGTAGTATTTATGCTGCAAATGAGGAGGTGAGGTTAATACAGGTTTGAGTGTCATTTATTACAAAGTAAGTGCATTCCTGACCTTGAAAACCATGTGAGGCCTAAGGTAGGAATATCTGTAGCTACTTCTCTGTTTCAATAACTTTCTTTTAACTTCTAGGGAAGAATAGGTGAAAATTTTTACTTTAAGGCTTATCCTTAAATATTACAATAACTGCCTTGACAAATAAAGTATCTTTTGACTGTGCAATAAATACCAATTTCCTTTATGAAAGGAAATTAGGCTGTAGGTGGCAATTTGATCTTTTGGAGGAGTAACTGCTTAGGTGAACATTAAGGATAAGAATGAAAAGTAGGACAAAGAGAAATTAAGAATTCTTTATCATGTACTTTAAAAAAATTGAACCACTTCTAGGCTTCTCCATCCAAGGATTGGACAAATTTCATTAACACCACGTCTAAGTGCTCTACATTCATATTCTCAGCAAAGGCGTAGAATTTTTTGATATGTCTCTGCACCGAAGTATTATCTTCCCTTGTAAACCACGACAACAACTCTAGATAGTCTTGCGGCATATCATTTAGAGGCTTTTGGAGGGCCAAGGGGGCATACTTATTTAAAAGGAAACTCAACACAACCATCTGATTTATAGGTGGGGGTAGATGGTGGATCTGAATCTAGAGTGAGGCCTAGTGAAAGCTAGGATTACTTATGATTAGGAATATTTTACAGTGGATTCGGCAAGGTGAGGAATACGCAACTCCCAACCCTTCCTACTCACATGTCTGAAGGGTGCAATTTATGTCGTCTCCCAGGGAAAATATTTCTTCATTCATATCCCCGTCAACGGTGCTAAAAATATGTTGTAGCTCCTAAAGACAGCCTTGAGTTGCAAATACTAGTGCCTAGGACATCTTGAAATTAGAGGTTAGATGTAGAAAATTTATAAGGATGCCTCTGACAGAAAATGGATAAAGAGAATAATGGTTTTGGTGGTTCAAGAATTATGAAGACCTTGGAGTCTGATTTATATGAGTTAGCCTATACTGTGAGAGGGCTTAGGAAACTGTATGGCTAGGTGGCTTTCAAATAGGCCAAGTATGAGACAATGAGGATAGGCTTCCAAAATATGCAAAGGTGTTGAGAAGGAACAGAGGAGGAGGAACCCATGAGAGGCATGCTTAAATGTCTTAAGAATATGTCTCCCGTGAGCTCAGAGGAAGTGGATGTAAGTGGAATATGACCAATGATAGAGATTCTCGAAGCGCGAATTAAGGGAGCACAACAAATTTAACACATGAGCATTATACATACACGAATTCATGGATAAAAATGCATACCACCGGAAGCTATATTAGATGAATCATCAAAGAAACATAGCATTGAAAGATAATTATACATAAATAGGAGATGATTGATAAACAAGAGAATAAAAATAAATACTACCCATTGCTCCATCTGGAATCCAAATAAACAACGATGTATATAATATTATGTTCAAAACAGATCTCCCAAATATGTGTCTGAGAGCATAAAGAGCACAGTCATACATAACCACAACAAAATTTATCGAAAATTCAGAACCTTTCTTTCATCTCTGAACCCCCTACATATAGAGTTCTCCTTGAGGGTTTACAGTTGAATAATCATTCTTGATTGGCCCACACATGTGAATATTAAAATATCCTAACCAATTAGCCAAGCGTGCATCAAGAAATCACTCCTGTAATCAAAGAAGCAAAATAGAATCAGGTGAAATTGATATTTCACTAGAAAAACATCACAATCAAATAGTAAAAGAAAAACATAGTTGCCCATGGAGGCCAAATCATGGAATCTTCAAAATGGGGTGGCGAGGATTGGCTATGAACAGGCGGGCATTCTGCCTTCCATCTTATGATTCCATCTACTGTCAAAAGCCTCCATTCCCTCATAATTATCATGATTTACATTAACTATTATGAAATGACCAATCATGCCATGGGAAAACTGAATCAACCATAGTTGTTCTTTTTCTACCAAAAACCCATGTTGTGCTTAGCTTGCAAAATCGAAGACTGGGCTTCAGAAGGGGGTCTATAACTTAACACTTAATGGGATGGTTTAACACTGAAAAGGGTGGGACAAAGGCCATGGAAGGGCTATTGATGACATGGCGGGGAGGTGAGGCCCAAACTGATATCGGAAATCACAATCGGGAGTCGGGGAGTTTTCTTATGAGAAGCGAAGGTAAATTTTTTAACTTGCAAAGGCCAATGCGTGTTGAGGAGGAGGTGACGTATTCGTGATGGAGGTGGGGCCCATATTTATATTGCATATCGCAATTAGGAGTTTTTATTACAAGAAAGTGGGAGTAAAGGTTATGGTTAGCAAAGTGCGATGTGCGATGGGGGAAATGTGACGTGGCAGGACGAAGGTGGGGCCAAAATTATATCACAAATCGCAAGCCGGAGAGTTTAGTTGTGAGAAACGGGGGATAAAGGTTATAACTTATGATTTGTGAAGTGCGATGACTGGAGGTGACCTGGAAGGAGGTGGGACCGCCCGCTGATCGCAGATCAAAATTTTGTTTGTAAAGTCACAAAAATAAATCTTATG